>CM034150.1:234361002-234866142 GCA_019776745.2 Taxus chinensis
TTTCCATTCTAATAATGGCGCAATACTACAAACTATTTTCTCTTGACACTGTAAAAGGCTTTTCTACACCTGTCACATTCCCTTTGTATTCCATATTTCTATTGTGCAGTCTAATAACTGTAAAAGATGTCGTTTTCTAGACAATTGTTGCCTTGGCATTAGATTATCTAGCATATATGACAAATTTACCCAACCTTTCTGTCGTTTAAAATTTCTTTTTGTGTAGGCAGAGCAACTGTTGTGTAGTTATGTTTTAGAGGTGGAGGGTCCAACTTTGTTGTGCATGCAGAGCAAATGCTTGGGAAAAGATTATTGAAGATAACTAGTAGATTATTTGCAATTCTTAACACCTCCAATTGTGCGTGACAGTGTAATGCGCAGTTAAAAGGACCAAAAAGCACCCCTTTTTAGTTTTACGCTCGAGTAATTGCAAGAACAATAGGTGATGTGCGAACAATCATTAATAATTGAGCCCCTCCAATGGTTGGTCTTATGAACGAAAGGTGGATTTTATTTGTCATTCCAATGAGGATTTTTATTAATGAAGTCATCAAAGTGTACAGAGTAATGTCCAGGTTGAAACAGATTTCTTGTTTTCTTAATTAGGTCATAGACATTGTATAGTTTGATTTTTATACAGTTTTAATCATCCTCGTGTTTTTGTCCATTGCACCATCCATTTTTTGTTTCCCCATGAATTATGTTTGACACAGAGGTTACATCTTATGTGTGAGACCTTTCAACGTTTTGATAACATTTGTCAAGTGGTTCATAAATCAATGATTAAACAACAAAATATATTTTGAAAATATTGCCCGCAGCCCAATTGCTGAAATATGCCATTTTTTATTGAATCTGAAATTTCAGGGATTAGCTGTACAAAATTCTTAGGCTTAGTTTCCAAGGAGTGAGGGGTTTCCATTCCGTTAAATTCGTTTGAGGCATGATCCTGACCTCATCCCTTATTTATTGGCATCTCTGAAGAGTGGAACCTTGGTGGATGGTTACGAAACACCTTTTATGCCCTCATACGTACCGTTGGACCCCAACCTATTCAATTAAATATGTCATACTTAACATTTAAGATCAAAAATATTTTTATATGTGTATACATATTAGGTGTATATGACCTATACATACACAGCGGTCGGAAAAAAATTTAAAACCATTGTGAAAGGTTTGTTTCCCCAAACTAAATATAAACCTAATAGAAAATGAGGTGCATGTTATCGAATTTTATGTCATGATCTTTTTTCATTGTGAATGCAGATGTTTGTTATTGGAGTTCTTGCTCTTGCAAATATCTACTATTGCCAATGTACCCTTAACAAATCATGTCATCATCAAATGTATAAATGTTCTGATGTTTTATATAGACCCTATTCCTACACTAAAATAAGATACATAGTGGTTACTCTTTGTCAATGTAATGTGTGTTATATTGGAATTTGTCTATGTTTTAATGGTTTGTATGGTTGTACAAAAGTCATTACACTGGTGTAATGCCTTCAATTTTCTGTAATATCTTCAATTTGCATGTAGAAGATCCAAAAACTATCTTAATAACATTGACAAAAACTCTGTTATAATAACTCTAATTCACATGTTTACGGTTCTATATTAAGTGTATTAGAAGGTTACAGAGAGTGGAATACAGATAGGATAAAGATGATTAAGTCTATGTGTATGCATCAAGAGATTGTTTTCTCATATTTCCTCCCTTTTCAGAATTGATGAAGTCCTCTGGTGTGATTTGAATTGTGTCATCTTTTTTTTTGTCTCTCCTCGTTCCTCCTTTTTCAGACTCCAGAGTCCATCAACATACTCTGCTAGATCTGAACTTACTCTCAAAATGCTTTAGTTATCATTGATCAGTGTGGTTTGGTTTGGTCAACAACGTTGCATTTAATGGTGATGCCTTTAATCTTCAAAATTGCCAATTTAAATTTGCAGTAATATCCTCGATCTTTCTGCATATATAAACATCTTTGTAAATTTAAATTTAAAGAAAATAGTTATTGATTTCTCTTTCGCTTTTGTGACTGGTCTGATCCAAATATCATGCTCCAATTGCATGATACTAAAATTGCAGTAGAATATTTGACAAAATTCATAACAAGCAAGGTAGCCACTTTTGTACGGAGTGTATTATACGGTGGATCTCAAATATAGGAAAAAAGATGGTCCTTTAAAAAAATACGATAAATACAGAAAGAATACGATGAATTGTATGTTTAAAGAATATGGTTATATTTAATGATTAGTTGAATATTCATTGTCTAATAACCTTTCTTCATCGCTACTTACATTTGTATAGTATTCTGTAATAATTTGTTAAACAATTTGTGGAATTGCTGCAATATTTAAGTGTTTTCCATAGAGCATTTTGTTAAACAAATGGCAGACAATATATGTAGCAGTTGTATTCCAATTTTTTGTTCCCATTTTACCAACACCACATCTCTTAGCCTCCTATCACTTCTTTCCAAATGCTACCATGTTGGTGCTAATCTTCCAAGCACAGTTGAGCTGCTGATAACATTGTAAATGCTTCTGAAAACTAAACATAAAACCTTCCATTTACTGCATAAAATGAAAACCCCTTTTGCTGCTGAATGTAAAATCTTTGAATTTTAGAATTTAGGCATGTTACAGTGTCAATTAATAATGAATAACATAAATTTTTGAGATCCATTATTTTTTGGTCTATTTTAAAATGAATTCTTTTAAATATTGTTTTAAACTACCGAAGTTTCGTGCTTTGATGTGTTCTGCAAAAAAAGGGGAAAAAATCAGAAGATTATATGAATTCTACCGTATTTGGTGACTATGATAACAATTATGAATCTTCCAGATACAATTGTGCAAACAAAAGTACTCTACTTTTCCAAAACCAAGAATAATTAAAAAAAAAATCTTGCCCAAGAATAAGAGGAAATCACTCTTCCTACAGTAGTCCACAAGGATGGGCATACTGATCATTGCATGCCAGCCAGATGACTTAAGAATATGGGCAAATTGCATGGCCGAAAGAAAGTTCAGAAATCAAATCATTCATTATTTCTTGTTTCAGAGATGGGTAGCGTGGTGCTCCCATTGTGTGTGTGGGGGGGGGGGGGGGGCGTCGGGGGGGTTACTGGATTGGCTTTTGCAGTAGGCCTGATAAGTGCCAGCAATTTCTTAGAGTATGGCACTTGCAGTCCAAAACATCTACAGACATCACAGACCTGTTATTGCCTCCAACTTCCATGGCATAAACGGCCATAGTCCCTCTAGGAGAAATTGATATAAAAGTACTATTGCAGCAGAATATGTGGCATATCTCATAATAAGTGTGAATCTACAAGATCAATTTATGATAAGGGAAGTACTCTGGTCCATCAAAACAAAGAATAAGGAAAGCACGCTGCATACATAATAAGAAGAGGGAAGTACTCTGCATATTTGTAATCAGCAAATGGAAACACCCTGCAACCCAGGAAAAGAGATGACAACACTTTACCACCCATCTGTGAAACAAGGCATGATGAATGAGTTGATTTCTCCACTTCTCCTTTGGAAGTGCAATTCATTCATATCTAAGCTATGTGGCCAACATACAATGATCGGTATGCCCATCCATATACCTGCATGTAATGTTGTGTTTGGGGTATAACAAGCATAGTGTCCAAAAAGTTGCGGCGCATACAGATAGATGTAGCCCATTGCAAACATGACGGAACATTTTTTATTTGTTCAGTTTTAATGTAAACATTCGGGTAAGCTGAATACATATGGCATATATTAGGTCACAAAGATATATATATTCTTCCATGATTCTATGGTTAAGTGATAATAGGAGTCCATAATAACATACAACTTTCACAGTCAGATGAACATAATATGAGGCACAAATAATGGAAATACTTCTAACATTTCAAAATAGGACAATGGGTTTCAGTTTTCCAGAATACCTGAGTGACAAAGGAATACAAAATTTCATGTTGCTCACAGTAGATGTTGATAACTCCATGCACCACTCTACCCTCCATCTTACCATGAAACTTCTGTTTTAGCTTCTGCATTGAGTAGACCCTGGTAGATTTTCTCTTTGCCTGGGCTACTGGCATTGCTTTCAAAATACTGATGTTGCTATGCTTGAAATGCAGACAATCACTTTAACTAGAAACTTGTGTCTTTAAGGATTTGAACACTTTGGGATCGTCTTGTGGTGCCTCAAGAAAACCAATTAAAATCAATTGAATGTATTAGCCGCAGCTAAATTATCCAAAGTATCCCCTTGAATGACATGAATGCTTTAAGCAAGTCTGATTTTTTGACTAAAGAATAAAGAAGGTTGAATAATAACCTTCAGAAGACCTTCCAATACACAACATATAGAATAATAATGCATAACTAAAAACAATGAATAGCATCTAAAATAAAAAGAATGGAAAAAAATAATCCCTCACTCCTCATCTTCTTCGGTAAATACACGATTATGACAAGTAGAATCACAAGGGTAAGGGCAATCAATTGCCTTGACAATATCTCGATCAAAGAACCAGTCAGCTACTGACACTGCAATGGTCTGTGGCATGGTCAACAAAAAGTTAACACGCTTGTGAATTGGCATGGTCTTATATAATATTCATATACAACCACAAAAACTGTAAAACATTGTATAAACATAAATCTTATTGCATGGTAACTCTGCACCCAATTGTATGGTAAGCTCTCAACTAAAAAACAATCGATTGTAGAAGACAACCCTCTAACACACCTTTGAATTCAACCTTGGAGAATTTGGGGAGTGCCACAAATCTTGCATCTCGGTCTGGCAATGTGCATAGCAGGAATTGATAAACATGCCTCTACTTGTAGAATTCTCAGCTAAATTTAATGAACTAGGCATTTCATTCCTATGACCTGTTGAGAAAAACCGATTTAAGATTAGCAAAGACATATTGTACATGTGCTCAAACTTCATTTATTATTTATTCTAATGGCATGTTCAACAGTTTACTGCATAACAAAACTCTTTATCAACTTCATATTCACATTCAAATTCACTCATCACAGAGAATGTTGCAGAAGAATGCCTCTGCTTGTAGAGTTCTCAGTTAAGTTTAATGCACGAAGCATTTTGTGCCTATAACCTGTGGAGCAAAAGTGGTAAGATCAGTGAATAAATACTGTACATATGTTCAAAATCCATTTATTCTAATGGCATGCTCCTCAGTTTTCTGCACAACAAATGCACTTATCCAATAAGATGTTGCAGAAAAATGAGGGAATCAAATATTGAAAAAACTAACCTTGCATTATTTGCAATTGATATGGAGCGCAAGTCTTTATGTCTAACTTGCACAGTTGCCAAAGATGATAAGGATCTTCTTCGCTTGGCACCAAAATGTTTTTAATCTTGAGAATAAATACATATCAGAAATGTGCATCTTAACTTATGGAATTAAGAACAGGTGGCGTTAAAAAGGAAAAACATAGATCTATGCGAGGAGAGAACATATATATTACCTGCCATGAATCATATGCTGCATTTAGAACAAAAACTGGGGTTTCTATGTATGGCAATAGATATTGTGGAAAGAAGCACTGCCATATCATTACATCATCCTATGGTTAGTAACAATGCAAAGGGATAGTATATATATATTAAACAAAGAAAAGGTGTACCAGACTAATTTAAATCACAATAAGAACCTTGCTGAATTTGCAAAAGAAACTTCTAAAATTCATTATTGATATACGGTCAAGAGCAAGAAACTTAGTAATCTCTACCTGGCTTGGATCCATTGTTGATTTACAGCTTCGAGGTAAGTTCTTTACAGATCCCTATGACAAAGAAGTCAAATTCAGCGAGCAGGAGATAATGAATATAAATGATAGCAAATGCAAATTAGAAAACGGCCTTTCGAGCACAGAGAGAATATAAACTTTTCTCAATTATGCTCATAAATTTCAATAAAGTAAATGTCCTACTGATCAAAAAAATTAGAGCAAATGATCCCTTTCTAAGACAAACTATAAAAAGGATTCAAAGAGTTACCTGTAATGTAACTATCTGATTAAAATAAGACCTTATGAAGTATGCCCCAGAAATGTCCGGCCTGATCCATGTCCAAATATACCATAGATGGAAATAAACATTTATTACTACTATACTGATGTCACTCAACAAGCAAATACAGATAGGTTGATTTTGTAGTATTAACAAAAACTTGAATAGTAACCTTATTGAAGTGATAATGGAATGCTGAATAGAAATTGGATATAAATGTACATAGCATGAATAAAGAATGTATTTAGGCCATACGCATCAATGAAAAATCCAGCATCTCCCAAACACTTGACTTTAGCACTCATTGGTAGAAGCTCCCGAAAATTATCACAATGAAGAAATGATGTCAATCCGCCAGCTGAGCAACCAGAAAGTAGAGCCTGAAACATAGGGTTATTCAGTATAACAAAATATAAGCAGTAAGATACGTGTAAATACTAAATACAATGGCAAATGAAAAACAGAATCAACTGTACACCTTATAACCACATACAACTCATCTCAATTTTTTCACTTAATCTAATGAGTGCAAGTTGCAATAGATCATTACAGATGCAGTTAATATGAGTGTTCATTTTTAATAACACTAAAGATTTAAGTCATGAATTTCATTTGCCCTCATTTACTTTATGGATTGGAATTCTCACCCTGCAAGTAGTCATGGCAAACCAAATGTAATTGGCTACATCATTTTGATTCTTTGGTGCATACAATAACAAATTTACATAGAAAAAGAGAAAGGGTACCTGTTTGGCTTTATGCATCCCTTTCATCAGAAGATCTTCCATAACAGCTTGCCAAATCCTTTGGCCTCTGTAATAGAGTTTGTAGATCTGATAGATTGAGTGCTAATTAACAAATGGATCTTCAACCTTACATCATTTCAGGAATATCTGGTAGAGATCATAACTAGAAAGAATAGAGTTCATAAATCATAAGAAAAATCATGTTTAGAGGAAATACAGCTTTTGTAAAGTTTGAAGACATCTTTCCATTTACAACGCTATAATATGAGTCAAGAACTTATGTTTTTTATACCCATACCTCATTTACCTCCTCCATGTCTCCAGTAAATGATGCACCATCACAGTATCGAATCTTGACCCGGTTCCAATTATAGAAGTCTGTTGGACAATGTCAAGATTGTGTGAATTAATAAAGATTCAGAGTGCTATTTCATTTTTTATAGCAGGTGTGGGACTCTCGGAGCAAAAAACATTCAAAGTGGCTTTAAATGGAAACAAATAAGTATTTTCGTAATAAATAATGTTGTAGTTAGTCACATGGAAAAGCTCGAGGCAATCCACTGTTGTAACAAACTTAACTACTTTAATCTTGAATTCTTGTGAACACTGATTTTGTTGGCAGATTGTCTCCAACTCTCCAGGATGGATCATGAGACTCAGAGATAAGGGGGAAAAAATACCAGGGTTTTGTGTTTGATTGTCACTTAAAATTCCTGAAAATGCCAATTTCCCTCCCATGTAGACAGACGAACCCAAGCGAGAGTGAGCACGTTTAAAGCATGATGTTATGTTGTGACACCATCCTCCACCCTGCATATTAATTTTACACAAATGAAACAAACTTACAAATCCACGGGCATACTAAATACTTAATTACAAGAAGAGTGTCATTTCAATCATTTGCAATCATAAGGTAATAAATGATCATAAACCAGTTTATTTTTATGCTTACTAGCCAATATCAGAAAAAATTATAAAATACTTTCACTGGGAGAAAAGACTTGCCTCCATGTGAATGAGCCAGCTATCTACACCTGATCCACATCCCCGGTGTAAATTGTAAGCCGGTGGGCTTCCATCTAAACAAACTGCATAAAAGAACATGAATGATGTAAGTTGCAACACATAAACAACTTATACTGAAACGCAAGAGCAGTATTCCCCATTGAAAGACCCATCTCATTTACCAAAGATTGCCTAAAGCCACAACAAAGGAGTGAATATGGCAGTGATAGAGAAAAGGTGAATGTGAGTCTGATTAACGACCCACTTAAGAAGGTAGGTCCATTACTTCAAAAGTATTTTCAATTCACTGTGCTCCAAATTGCTGCAGCAAAGAGCCATTGGAAAGGCTAGCAATGGAACAAGTTAAGAGGTATTAAATTTATGTGTGATGAACCATATACAGACTACGAAAAGATGTGATCTTAAATGTAGACTAATCAAGCTTTACAAACTTTGAATCTAAATTTTTTTTGTTTAGAAGATGAGTTGTGCTTTATCAATCTAATCCATGGTTGGACAAGTTAACTAGTTACTTCATTTCAATGCTTTGATCTGTTTACTTCAAGTTTTAGTGCAGAAGGGCAGATGGAAGTATTGTGCAATTCACATCATAATTGAGACCCTTCGAAAAGAAGGCCTATCCAAAAAATTGTAAATTTGCAATGTATTTTTATATTTTTAAGGGTTTATTCAACAAGATCCATAAAAAAAGCAATTAAGTTAAGAATGTTGCAATCATTGCCATACTGATATAAGCTCAAGATCTTGGATTAAATATGTCAACAACAAAAATGTAAAAGATGACTCTCCTTATCCAAAATGCTTACATTCATTCCTAAGAGCATTGCATATGTTTGAGCTCTCGATCTCCCCAAATCTAAATTGGAAACCAAATTTCTAATATTTGCTCCTGAATTGGTACGTTGTAGATCATGATAAGACCAAATTTCCTTCCACTGTAATAGAAGAACAAATTTGATCTTTCTGCTCTGTTTTGGCCATTGTTGGCTCCTTCAAATCATTTTCTACTGGTTTTGCAGGTTTTAAATGGTAACATGTACAAACTTGTTTCCAAGTGCTCTAAAATAAACTCCTTTATTGAAGAGCTTAAACCAAACTCGGAAGCGCTTCCCAGAGATATTGTGTCTGCTTATATCAAGCATGAATTTAAACCTTACCCATTAACAGAACTCCATCACCTCAGCTCTCCAAAAAATCCACATAAATATGATTGGCCTTGACAAGTGCATGTCTTTGTCTAGACTCTATACTGTCTTGGTTTCGGCTAACTGTATGAAGCAGATGTGTGTATGTAACTAAACATACTAGTGTAATAAGAAAATATTTTCCTTCAAGGAACATGAAAAGATAGCATTACTAGTTGGAACTAGTTATCAGACTGAAAGGACAGAGACTAGACCATGAAAGGAAACTCTGATAAGAATGCAAACTGGGATCAATTGCGATTTAGGATATTGGCTAGCCTTAACATGTGGATGTGGTTGTCCCTGCCACCCTAGCACTGAAGTTTCTATTGGACTAATAACCACAAGCATAAATGAGTGCTACTGTCAGTGATGTTCATACCTATATTCTATGTCACAAAGTATGCCGAATTTTACGGAAAATGTTTGAACATCACCAAACTTTATCCCCGTCAGCCGTCGAACATTTACTCGAATTTTATCCATTTCTTTAACCTGGGAAGTTTTTGACATGATTTTGCACCAGTTTATAAATATGTGCATATATACATATACCAAGTTAAAACAAAGAACGGAAAGTTGTCTCTACTTTGTTCCTCTGACATATTTATGAGTTTTTTTGAAAAAATTAAATGATTAAAAAAATCTTTTGTTCGAACTTAAAAACATTTTTTCCGAACTTAATCAATTAGCAAACTTGAACCAAACTTTATCCCTCATCGACCATGAACTCGAACTCAAACTCAAACCTTGGGATTTAGCCTATATTGAAGGTACAGGGACAGATAATGAGACAGAGCAATAGAAATGCAAAATTACTGTGAAAAGGGGTGGGCTAACTTCAACACATGCATGTTTTCATCCAGGCCAATCCAGTTTCCAGAACCTGCATAAAGCGGACACACACACACACACACACACACACACACAAAGTGAGTATACAATGTTCCGGAACCACAAGTGACTGTTTCATTGGTGAGAATTGGTATTACTTGTTAAGCGGGCAGCTATATTAGGACCACTTGCAAAGACACAGAACAAGGGAGATGAATGAGATTGGTCATGTCTAGAGGATCTGATTTGCCTGGATACAAGTTCATGTGTCAAACAAACCATTTTCATTAGTTATATGGGCAATACAATGTGAATGAGCATTGAATATACAAATTACAGATTCTCATGAGTAGGAAACATGAAAAGATGGCATTGGTAATGGAAAATAAGATCTAGCAAAAGATAGCCGCAAGGAGGCGACTGCCACATGTAACATGGGCAGAGGCAGTGTGAATACTTTGAAGCCATATGAGGAAAGGGGTCAAAGTTTAACCGATCTTTCTCAATGCATTCATTCTTCCTTTGGAAACCTTTTTATTTGAAAGGATAAGAAAATAATATACAGAGACCACCATCAGCCCGGCTTAGGGTGCCCATGTTCATATACTCATTTCACATATATCATTCTGATTTGTCTACAAGCAGTTCTAATTGACTCCAAGATCAAAGAGAACATACAAACAGTTTGCAATTCATAAACAGGCGATACAGGATAATTAAATTGAATCAACCAACCCATGTATATGCATATTCTTATTGAATGTATGATATATACTCACCAGCTCCTTTAGTAACTGCATCCTCCACCACTGTCAGGCCTACAAACAGATCAACCGGCGAAGACACAGAAGATGAGTTACTGTGATTTCTTTTCAGATTCTCTGCATCCACTGTCACCACCATCATTGCAAATCCTAATGTCAAACATAAACAACTTAGACACCCCAAATTCCTTCTGCCCACCATTGTCACGGGTGCCCAGCAGCTAACCCAGCCCAAACCCAATTGAGAGACTGCCAAATCAGCAATATCAGGAGCTACCCAAGAGCAAAAGATTTTTTCCAACCCAACTAAGTGAATGCCAAAAAGGCAGTAAACGAGGCGAAACCAACAATTCTAACCTGAACCCAACCACATAGGTCCAAAACAGGAGGCTCACAGAGGACACTGTTCTGTTGGACAGTGAGAAGTTAGGTGCATTGTTTTCATCAAATTTGTGGACACCCATTTATAATGTAAGCATGAATAATTATTCCCCATTATAGTCACCAGCTTTCGTACAGCCAAAATCCATGAAAGCAATTCAGGCCTCAGCTGTCAATTTTTTAATCTTTTCTTCATCCCCCGTGCAATGCCAAATTTTCTTTGTAATTTCTGGTGTTAGATTGGATCTTGTTGTAATTTCCAGCGTTACTTCATCAGACATTACTATGCAACGATCTAGTTGGGCATAACTTAATTGACAGTTAAGGCCGAACGCAACTTCTTTTACATTATTCCATTTATGCGATTTGCCACTTGTACTTGGATCTATGTCAGAACTTTTCGCTTTGGAATAAATAAAGAAATTGTTGCCGTCCTTTTACTGGTTCAGAAGAGTGGGTGAATTAAGGGATAAAATTGGAACATGCTAAAACTAAGATATTTAATGGCAGAATGGACCAGACGTATAAGCTTTTATATTTAAGGGCAATTCGCTTGAGATAGGCCTTGCTTTCATTAACAAAGTTAGGTTTGCAAGTATGCATAATGATTTGTGAAATTGGAAGACTAGGAGGGTCTTTGTTTGGGTTTTTTTAGACTTGTGGTAGACTAAAAGAGTCTTGATATCTTTTGGACAGATTTGAATAAATTTAACACACGATAAACCTTCACTTTACACTAATAATATCTTCACTTTTGGACAGATTTGCACAATAAACCATCACATTACACTAATAATAATTTTCAATCTCATTCATACGGAAAATTTATGTAATGAGAGGGGTTACATAGTTTGATATGCTTCTAAGATAAGATCACATGATTCACTCGTATCTAATATCTAGGTGAGTTGTGAGAACAATTCACTTTACTAGCATATCACTCCTATTCTATGTATATGAGTTGCTTAATAACAACTTCATATATTACATTATTTATCACAGAAGTCATTATATGATGAGAACACTAATTCTTAACATTCCCCTTCTTAGTGTGAATATGGTAGAAAAATAATTACACTTCTTTCGCAATGTGTTGCCTCGGCTTGCATATGCTCTCGGTCCTCGATTTGAATTGAAAATAGAGAAGGAACTCATCAACCATGCAGTGTTGGGAACTCATTTGATCAGACCAGTGTGAGAACCACGAACAAGAATTCTAAACTTGTTCAACCTTCACAAATGGTTTTCACAGGATGACCATTAACCTAGGTGTGAACAAGGACACACATATTTGTTCATCCTCTTCAAGTATCATGATACTACATTACATTGGATTTTTTAGTTTTCCACTGTATCTTTACATCAAGGGATTACATCAGAATTATGCTCACTTATTACAACATGTGAACAAGAATGTACTTTTGTTCTTATTTTTAAATCACATCACACAAAACAAATAGAAAACACACTAAAACAAATATGCAATCGAAAGATTGTGTGGCTCCGTCACTAGTGGCTAACAAAATGTCATTGTTGATCTCCTTTCTTTGTAGTCTACATCCTCCGATAGACGATCATTTTATAGAGTTAGTCTTCATCACTTGGATTTTTTGTGTGAGCAGTATTTGCTTCCTCATTATCTTCTTCATCAACAACCATGGCATTTTCTTGTAGTTTTCCATCAAGTAAATCTTGTGTTCTTTTCTTGCATTTACAAACAAGTGACCAAATTGTTTGGAATAGTAACAAACAAATTGTTTCTTTGTATCTTTAGAAGTTGATCCCTTCTTGAAAGAAGATTTTGATCTTCTTTTAGCATAAGATCTACCATGTTTGTTATACATCACACCTTCCTCCGGATCAATTTTCTTAGTTCTAATTTATTCGTCTATTAGAGAAGAAATCAAATATTCTAAACTCGGATTTATTTTACTCAATGTGAAGACCATGTTAGAATACTTGGGTGGCATAATATTCAACAATACAATTTTTGAATCATCATCAGACAAATCAATTTTTATTTCAACTAATCGATTTAAAATAGAATGGAATGTGTTGATGTGTTCAATTATACTGTCACCTTCTTCCATCTTAAGCCTGAGTAGCTTCTTCTTGAGTGTCATTGTTGCAGTTCCTACTTGTGACCCATACAACTTGGTCAATTTCACACAAATGAAATTTGGTGACTTAGATAGATTTATATGATGCATGTTAGCATAAGATAATCCTAGGCCAATAATTAACATCACTTTTCAATCTATGTTTTCCCATTTGGTGGCTTCATTTGCATCACTTGGTTTTGGTATTTTACTATTGGCAATTTCCCAGAAATCTTTGTTAATTAACAATAATTGAGTTCAAACTTGCCAAGTATGGAAATTTTTGCATTCAAAATTTTCAATATGGCTCAATTTGTCCATTATGACCCCCCATGATTTGAACATCGTGTATAAGCAATAATGCGCCCAATTACATGTTTTTTTACAACAACGACCTTAATGACATGAATCTTACATTGACTCTTGACAAGACAACACAAAATGACAAGACTATAGACACAATTAGATTTGTGCTTTAGTGACCAGTAAGAATTAAACAAACTATTAAAAACAAGATTATATATATTGACTAGATTGACATAAACATTGTACTATTGACTCAAATTTTGGTTTGTAATAAAATAAACTACACTAGACATTTAGACTATGACTTTGTTTAATTTCATATGATTATGTATGAAATTAAACAATTTATACTCTATAAAATTAAAAAAGAAAATACAAAAAGACTTTTATCCGACATCTAATTAATAAAAACTTATAATTAACTCATTACAAATAATTATAAAATCCTCCCCTACTACCAAAAGAAACTATTTTCCATTAACAAACTTAATAATACAAAATACAAAAAAAAATAACATGAATACTTGAGACAATTGATAGGCACACGATGACTAATTAAAAGACTACGATACAAATATAGGACTATGAAACAAAATTTAGGAGTAAGTTACAAGAGGTTTGCCCACAAATTTCACTGAAAAAGTCTGACAGGTGTGCATGAGTAATCCAAATATGATATTCTAGCATAAAGACTATAAGGAGCTCGTAGGTCGTAGGAGGATTGATCACAACACAAAAACTCCAACAAGATTGCCAATCAAGTCATGTATTGATTTTACTGGAACATTGAATAGGTAGGTAGAGTTCATGTTTAGGAAAAGTAACAAGCATAAATATCGCAATGAATTGTGAAGATACAAATTATTCCCAGACGTAGGTGTGCAATGAATAAAAAGATCATTGACATATAATGTGTAAAGTGATAGCTCTGATTACTACACCATATGTATAGCATAATCTTGAGCATTCAAATTAACTTTATCATTTTGTTTTCATCTTCTCAAAGAAACATACAGATTCCTCAAAAGACTCTCATGGATAGATCCCTATCGCTCTGATACCAGATGATATCTTTTTGGCATATTTGCATCAATTTAACACACAATAAACCTTCACACTACACCAATAATAATCTTCAATTTGATTCATATGAGATACTTACATTATGGGAGGGGTTACATATAAATAATTTGACATTCTCCTATAAAGGAGGAGTCAACATCAACATTTAATCCTTTAGATATATCCCTTAATATTTCATATCTCAAGTATATCTCCACACGTCCCATGATTCACTCATTTCTAATATCTACGTGAGATGTGAGAACAACTCACTTTACTAACATATCACTCCTACTATATCTATATGAGTCGTTTCATAACAAATTCATATATTACATTATTTATCACACTAAATCCATAATATAGTGAGAATAATAATTCCGAACATGTATTTTTTTGGGTCATTTTAGAGTACTAACATTGTTTTACATATTTATGAGATTGGAAGACTATGCGGGTTTTGTTTGAGTTACTTTGTAGTACAAGTGGTACTCTACACAATTGAAGTTTGGACTACCACTGCATTGAGATCAAAATGAAAACAAATAGAAAATTCACACATGTCTAATCGCAAGTAACTTCAAAAGAAAGTGTCAGTCTCATACAAGATCATCTTCATAGAAACATATACATTTTAAAGAAACGACTATTGTATTATGTCTTCAATGTTATGTAAAGAAAATAGAGAACACAAAAAATTAAAAACCTGATTTTGATATAGGGTATGTATTGGTCGTAAACTTCCATTATTCTAAGGTACTTGTGTGTTTATCAATAATTGGTCCAAATTAGGCTTTGATTGTCAATTTCCCTTTGTTTCTCAATGTTTGTGTCCCTTTCCCTCTCATTTCCTTTCTCTTATATCTCTCTCATCCCCTCTTATTTCCCTATAATTATGAAATATTTCCCATAAACATACACTAAATGGTTTTGGACCCCTAAAACATAGTGTATGATTTTGAGGTTGTGCCCTTCTAAGCCTTATTTTGGGTCTCCTGTGAATTGTAGATCCTTCTTTGTTAGCATTTCGCTCATGTGTTGATTTAATCACCAAAGGGCCTTAATTTGAATTCAAGAAGTTTATAAACATATAGTACATTTAGGACATGAAGACAATTAACGTTATGCACACTAGAGATATATTGTGGATGTGCCAATGTAATTTACTCAAGCAAAAACTCAATAATCTAAGTAGATATGAAGCATGTATCACTCCATCAAGCTTTCATCCAGTACATAAAGTAATACACCATAAACATTGCATCACATCGGATTACTTGGGTAAACATTTGTTATAGTTGGCGTGTTCTTTTTTATATTGTACGAGAAGAGGATAGTTAGCAAAAGACAGTAATGAAATAAGAGTTGAAAAAAAAATACATGAAAGAAACAAAACAAATGATGGATGAATAAAAGGGGCATCAACCTAAAGAAATGCCCATACACCAAATCTAAAAAGTAAAAATTGTGTGAAGGAAAAGTTCAAAATAAGCATATGGAAAAAGCAATGTGGAAAAAGCAACTCAGGAGGAAAAACAACGCTACATGATTGTGTTTAACCCGACTTATGAGCATGACAAAAAAATTTACACTCGAGGAAAAAAATGAATGGAAAATGAAGATGTTCATATCCCTATTGAGGACACAATTGCACCAAGTTATGCATGAGATGAATAAGTGGAAGATACCAAAAGAAGGTGTGAAGTGAGAATATGTACTTTTTGTGCCTATGGTATAATAGAGACAAATGTATCATGGGATACTTTGCATCTAATTTAGCATTCGAGCTAGTTACATAGATAGTGTACAATGGTGTCTATGCCTACTATCTTTAAATAAGAAAATGTTGAAAATAGTGAGGAACTTCTTATCAAAATAAACAACATGAGAATGAACTTCAAAAACAAAATAGTAGTAGAGCTTGGAACTAAGGCCCAACTCCAAAAATCTTATATATTTTTAGCAAACTCTCTCTTTGTTGAGTATGTTTTTTGTTCTTATCCCATACACTTTTTTGGTTTACGGCTGTTACTAAAATATATGTCTTTCTATTTATATATATTATGGTTCAAATTATTTTATAAATAGTGTTTTTAATAAGTAAATGCGTACAAGTATGTCCACTAAATTTTGGTGCGGTAAAATGGGACACTTACTTCAAATTCGATAAATAGTTCTTGTTATATTTTTTTCAAATAAAAAATCTACAACTTAAGTATGTTAAATGCATATATTTAAAAAAATGTCGAGTTATTAACTTTGAGGTCCCTCTTTGGGATTTGTCACATAGTTTATTTCATTGAAGGATTCCACATTGATTAAAGATTTTATCACCTTCATTGTGAATGAGATGCTAATTATTGGCATATGGTGAATGTGGTCACAATTAATGAGTCTAATGCTTGATTGTCATAGACTATGCACCACACATATCAGATTGCAAACTATATACAACATTATATAAAAAATAAAAATTCTTTTTTATCGTATTAGATATAGGGGGGTGGGGGGGCCATCATCTTTTTTATCGTGACAAGAAAATGGAAAATATACCCTCTATACGTATGTGTGTGTGTGTGTGTGTGTGTGTGTGTGTGTGTGTGTGTGTGTGTGTGTGTGTGTGTGTGTGTGTGTGTGTGTGTGTATATCTATACATACATATATATATGTATGTATGTATGTATATATATATATATATATATATGTATGTATAGATACATACATACCTAATGATGGTTGATAAACTTACAACACTAAGTTGCATGATCTCACACTCCCAAGAATGGAAGGATCTGCTTTTCTCACACAGTCTCCTCTTGAATCACACCACTTGGTGTTCTCTTTAGATGAACTAGTCTCAATACGATGCTTGAATCCTCTTTTGTAATCCCTCTTCTAAAAATTTCCAAGCTTCCTCAAAACTAACATCAAATCCACTTTTATAAGAGCATTGGAAGCAAGTTTGTTCCTTCCCAAATGGTATATCACCACCACCTTTCATCAAATCTCTCAGACAAGCTACCAATTATTATATTCCCATTAGAAGCTTCTCTGCGAAGGTAACACCAATTGTTTTCCTCAAAATCTATTGTGAATCTTGGATCAACCACTACACAAAATCCCTATCCAAAAGTCACAAGGTCGCACAATTGTGCTCGACTACATAGACAAATGTGCTTGTGCAAGATGGGATACACCAACCTCCCCCTTATACACATCTCCAACTCTACCTCATGTGCATGACTTTCCAAAAACATTAAGTGCACAACCAAAAGAGTTTTTTTTTGTAATCCCGAGGGATCAATGAATACCTAATGACCTGGAACTTCAAATAGCAAAGCTCTAACACAAAACGAGTACCACCGATCAACCGCACTTAGAGCGACACACACCGAGCCCTCAACACACACCAACAAAAGAGTTGTACAAAGATACAAACTCATTCAAAAAACAAAAAAATTACATATAATCCGACGACTACACATTACTATTTATTTAAACCTAACATTTCTTCCCAACACAATATTATGCATGCACATGAACATATCACAATTTTTTAACCACCTACCCTAAACAACATAAGAACTTTAAAGAATAAAAAATAACAATAAAATATACATAAATTTTAAACTCAGTTATTTTTCTTTGACATCTCACAAACGTACCTGCATTAAATTCTCCCACGTCAACAAGGAGAATAAAGTGCAGGGCTAACGTTATTTGTGTCAATGTACATGACAAGGTTGGTATGTATATTAATCTTGTGAGAGTATCTACAGTGGGGTTTTTAAATTATTGGGGCTGCACATTTGTCTTTTGGTTGGGGGGGGGTAGTTAGATGCATGTGTTAGGAGGTGTGTCATATTCCTAGGTGCTTTCTTTTTCTCTCCCCACTATTTATGTGATTTGCCATGCAAAATTCTATGGGAAAAGGAAGGGTAGAAACCCAACAAGTGGTATTTGTTGGCACTTTACAATAATAATAATATCTTGTCGTATGGCCAACAAGTGTCAATTTTTACTTGTTTTTTATTTCGCCAGATGCGGATGACCACAATGACTTAATTGTGTTTTAAATGGAGACGGCAGGTATTTCTTTTATGTTTGATGGTGATATAAATTTGTTTCTTTTGTGGGCTCTTTCTTTGATAGCAATTTACACCTGATATATTAACGTCAAGTGTATCATTTTGCGGTGTGTTACATCATATGTAGTTCTTTTTGTTTTTATTGATCTAACACAGTTTTTCATTTATTTATATAAGTGTTAAAGTTGATATTTATTTGATTATTAATGTGAAATTTGATTTTTAAATTTGGTTTTTATTTGACTATAATTTAAAATTATAATAATTAAAAATAGATCAAAAGATTGTAATATTTTCGATTATATGGTAGAGTCTATAATATTTTTCAAAAAATATATTTTTTCCGATCTTACATATTATGCAAGTATATTAAGCTCATATTTCATAAATCATTGCAAAATATTTAAAATATATTTATGTTTTCAAGATTTTGAAGTTCCAACCTTTCAGATTTTAGGTGGGATCTTTAGGGATTTCAAGTTTAAAAATTTGTCATTTTTATTTTTTGGGTTACAAGTTTGCATTTTGAGGCATTTTATATCAATATACTTTTTATGTTTTTGAGGTCTTGTAATTCGAATCTTTTGGAATTCAAATCGCACGGTTTTCAATTTTGGGTTTTTGATTTTTGGTTCCAAGTTTTAAAGATATTTTTTCATATTTTTAGGGATTTCTAAGTTTGAACACTTCATATTTTTAATTTTAGGTTCTTCGATCTTCAATTTTTGAATTTTTTATTTCAAACTTTTTGATTTTTTAAGTTTTGTTTTTAAATTATAAGATGCATTAGATTAATTATTGTTCTATATTTTTCAAATTTTAAAATTCTGTTTTCAATTTTTTATTTTTATTTTCAAAAATTCCAATTTTAAAACTTGTAAAAAAAATAAAATTTAAAATTTAAACCCATAAAATCTACTTAAAAACAATACACATCATAAAAATAAAATTAAAAAACACTACAACAATAAACTTATGTTAATACACAAGAAGGAGACGCAACAAAAATAATTTAATTACTTGTAAATATATACAATTCATGTTCCAATAGAGTATTGGAATATATAGCTATATGGTTTGCTTTACAACGAACTATTATTAAGGATTACTAAAATCATGAACATAGCGAAATATCAACGTATGCATGGCATGTAATAATCTTAGGTGTCAATATCTCTCTTCACTATTTATTTTCCATCTATGTTAATGACTTGACATGCAAAATTCTATGGGAAAAAAAAAAGTATGAACCCAAAATTCTATGGCACTTTTATCTTCTTATAACCTTACCTTTCAATCAATTATAACACTTTTGTCATATGGGCAAAGTGTGTAACTTTTTATTTGTTTTTTTTGGGCATCCATCCTTTGGAAGATAAGGATAACTACAATGACTTAATTGTCTTCTAAGTGGGCACGAAAGGTCTTTCTTTATGTTTGATACCGATATAAATGGTTTCTCTTTCTTTGATAGCAACTTACAAACTACTTTGGTGTATTATTCTTTGGTCTGTTATTTCATATTATTCTATTTTATTTTAAAGATTTAATAAAATAATATTATTTGTCTTTCATATATTTTCACAATATAGAAAAGTGTTGAATTTTTCATGTTAATTTTGATATTTATTTGACTATTATTAAAAAGTTTGAATTTTAAATTTAATATTTATTTCACTGTTATTTAAAAGTTTTTTCTTTTTTAAAAAAATAGATTTAAAAATTGTACTATTTTGACCATATAATAAAGTTTTGAGCATTCTTCTCAAAAGATATATATTCAAACTTAATATAATGATGCAAATAGATTAAGGTTTCACAAATTTGTAAGAAATTCTCAATAGAAATAATAAAAATGTTTTAATAAATTGACATGTGAGAAATTCAAGAGAGATGTCTTGAGATTGATATCTCGTAAGATTTCTCATGTGTGTATATACATATATACATCTACATATATGTATATACATAATCATATATACATGTATATGTATGTGTGCGTATACATACACACACACATACATATATTTGCGTTTTTAGAACTTTCAAGTTCTAGCTTTCAGATTTTGGATTTTAGGATCTTTAGATTTCAATTTGTGGGTTTTTATGATGTTTAATATCAATTTATATTTTGTGTTTTCATAGTTTTTGGGTTCAAAACTTTTGTGTGGGTTTTGGAATTCAATTTTCAAATTTGAGGACTTTGAGTTTCAATTTTTTATTTTTTTATAGTTTTAAAAACTTTCAGTTTTTAAGTTTTGGGGTTTTAATTTTCAAGTTACAAACTTTACATTTTGGGGGCATTTTATATCAATATACTTTTATATTTTTGAGGTTTCCTAATTCTAGGATTTTGAGTTTTATGAGTCATAGGTTTTGAGTTAAATCAAAGGGTGATGTGGCTCGTGAAGATCTAGATGCCACGTGACTAGATAAATGGATTGACTAACAAAGGAGGCAAGTAGAATGGTGCGATAGATCATTGAATATAAAAATGCAATTCCCACACATCAAATATTATAATTACAATGCATATGGTGGGATAGTATGATGACCAAGTGTCGATCAGAGATAAGGCGACAATAGGCGAGTGGAGCGTCGAGTTAAAAAATGCACATTTTCAATACTTCAATTATAATCAAATGATGTGAAATACTTATGCAAGTTCTGTGAGAAATGTTGTCATCGTCTATGTTTGCATCGAAAACGAAAGTAAATAATTAGATCCCACAAACTGCCAGAGAGTTCAAATGCTTTGATACCATGAAAGAGTGGAGCAATCAAATTTAAGATCCACACGATCTACAAGGAGAACAATACCACATGAAAATAATAAGTCAATACACACACATTAAAGAGAAACATACCTCACGAATAATATAAATTCCTGGAATATTAAAAACATTATTATTTTTCAAACAAATTATTATTGGGAATTACTAAAACAATATACATAAAACAATATTTGTGTGCACTCATAATGTTAATTAAAACCAATATTGAGTAACTAACCTCCTTAAATAAAGCATAGGATAACTAAGTGTGAACAAGCACAATGCAAGATTAGGTAAATAAATACCTAGTTTAATGTGAACACACCATCACTATGTTGTATATTAATGTGATTATTTATTTGTTTATTATTTTTATTTTATTTGGGGGGTGTCAAGGTTTTGGGTTGCGGGTTTCTAAGTTATAAGTTTTTTGGTTTTTTAGATTTCAGATTCATTAGGTTAGGATATTTTGGGATTCAGAGTTCTTTTTTTCTAATTTTAAAGTATTTAGCTTATTTGAGTTTTGGGTTCTAGTTTTCGGCTTACAAATAAAATAGTAACATTGGATTCTTAGGTTTTGGGATTCGAGGTTTTTGAGATTTAGATTTTAGGGTTTTTGGGTTTTCATATTTTCAAGTTTAATGTGTTCGTGATTCAGAATTTTTGTGTTCTAGATTTCATTATTCAAGTTTCCCATACAATTATATTAATCTAGTTTTCATGTTTTCGAGGTTTTAATTTGGGATTTTTAGGTTCATGTTTTTAATTTTGGAGGCTTTAAAGTTTTAATTTTGGGGTCTTCATATTTTGATTTTTCAATTTCTAGTTTTTGGATTTGGTTTCAAGTTCAATTTTTTGGGGCTTTTTTATCAATCATTTTGTTTTTGTTTATGGAGTTTCAAGTTTTCTAAGTTAAGGATTCAAATTTCAATTTTTTGAGGTTTATAAGTTTAGGGATTTTAATTTTTCAGTTTTCTAGGTTTTAAAATTTCAAGGTTTTGACGCTCGAGGCTTTTGATTTTAGAGTTTTAGGATTCAAGTGTGTTTTATATCAATAAGTATTTCGTGTTTTCAAGGTTTTCTGGTTAAGGGGTTTTACAATTTGTGTTTTTAGGGTATTGGGTTTCAAGTATTAAAATTTCAAGATTCATAAGTTCAAAGCTTTTGAGAGTCATGCATTGAGGTTTACAGGTTATATGTTACAATTTTTGGGGTTTTTAATGTTTTTTCAGGTTCTGAATAGGAAAGTTACACTTTATATATCAATTTACTTTTCGTGCTTTTTAGAATTTTAAAAGTTTAAAGCTTTGAGTTTTCAAATTAAGGGTGTTTCAAATATCATATTATTCAAGATAAACCTCTATACCTTACAGGTCACCCCTATTTCTAGAATTAAATTATTTAATTAGTTAAGTAATTAAGTATTTGTATTGCAATTCAGTATAAATTCATTTATTTAGATTGCTAAATAAAAATTTTTAGAAAATAATATTTCAAATCATACTTTAAAATGTATCATTATAAAAATAATACATGTATAAATTATGGACATAAATTTGTGAAATAAACAAATTCAAACCAATTAATAAACTAGTCATATTGATCTTATTAATTAAAATTAGAAGTAAAACTAATAAATAAACTAAATATGGCTAATAAATAAATAGATTAATGAACAATGTTATGCAAACTAATTCTAGTCCATATCCTGTAAATAATTTCATTTGTTGAAGATGGGTTTAGAACATAAATATTTGAGTTTTGATTTCACTAACAAGTTTAGTTGGGAAATACGTATAGTGAAGAGAGTTTAAGGAAGTTGGGAGGGCTATACAATTTTTTGAAATTAAATGTAAATGTGTTTTTTGAAATTAAAAAAACACAAGGATTTTGTTTGGGTTATGGATTTGAAGTAATTATAAACAACGTCAAGATTAAAATGTATGTCCCATAAAAGATCCTCCTAGAATGTACTTCTTTAATAGAGGTAACAATTATGATATTTCTTCTAGATTATATAAATAAAATAAAGAGTACGGATGAGGATATATGGCCAAAGGTTATAATGAGATAAGTGTTGAACAAATGAAAGACAATATGGGTGAAACAAAACAATCTATGGATGAATATGTGGGTCAATCTAAGGGAATTCTCAAGTATCAATTGAACAATTAAAAACAATACGAGGGAAGAGTTCAAACTAACCTTCCTCTGCGAAAATTTTAAGCTATTTTGGTAAATTATATTATTTAGTGCAAAATTCAATAATTATTACGATTTTATAACGTTCACTTCTATTTCGACGATGACTCCTTGAACCCTAACTTTTCCAAAACCTGTGAACCCTAAAACTAAAACTCCTCCACGCAAGGATTTAGCAAGAGTTCATCGACCTAGAGATGGAGATGGAGGTGGCACAACTTTGGAGATCGTTTCAGAGGATTCGTCCTTGTCTTGGATCAATCTCGCTTTCAATGCCAGTGCAGGGAGATCCATTTCTACTCAACCTCTATCTAAGGGCGGTGACACAAACCCTAGTCGTGGGCCTCAAAGAATGGACGAGAATGGTAGATCGAGTATTGGAAAAGCTCAACCTTTGTTTCAAACTCCCTCTAGCGATGTTGGGGGCGTTCCTGTGGCCACGATTGGCGATGGTTCTTCTCGGGCTATGTTGGGAGGTTCTACTCTTGGTGGACTTGACCGGGGAGTCTCTGTCATGACAATACATGATTTCCCGCCATTGGAAATGAGTGATGCTAGTCGCGGCCCTATTTGGACCTCCTTCAAAGATGTTTTAAATGGCGAGGAATTTCCCATGAAACCTACAGACATTACCCCATGTATTACATCTGGGGAAGAGGTCATTTCATCTGAGAATTACTACAAAGAACATGCATTGATTTTTAGATTTGGGGCACTATGGCCCAACCTTCCTATTCTTCACGTGTGGATCTCCAAGCACTGGACTCCAGAACTAACTGGAAGGTTAGACTTGTATCTGTGTGCTAAATGTATTTTCCTTGTGTCTTTCTCTTAAATAGTTGATAAAAACACAATTGTTTCCAAGCTCTAGACCTGCCAATCTAAATATTTGGTCATTAAACAGTGGTTCCCCTCATTTAACCCGCTTATTGAATCATTCTCATGGAAACCTATTTGGATCGGGCTGCCCCATTTACCCCTCCAATTCTGGAGTCGTGATTGTCTGATATCTATTGGCAACACCTTGGGAGCTATACTCTATATAGATTCTCAAACCTCTTATTACACCCATACTACCTATGCCTGGATCTTGGTGGAACTTGATACTGCTAAAAACCTTCTTGCAACCATTGATCTTAGAGTGCAAAATAGAACCTGGTCACAACCTTTAGATTACGAAGCTCTACCTTTCTGGTGTAGAAGATGTTTTTGTTTAGGACACACCTCTATTGATTGTGGGATGGCAAAACGTCAAAATGAGAAACACAACTGATGGAAAGATGCCCTCCCAGAACACCTAATTTTCAGTGAAAAAGAGGTTCTAGACTCAAATGCAGATACAAAAATTAAATTTGATTCTATCCCAGAAACCCCTTTATCTGAAATTCCAATTGTGAGCAGCAAGAAAAATGCACAAGTTGTTGGTGGCAGCAAGGAAAATGATAAAGATTTATCTCGGGATAACAATATTGTTGTCCCAACTAGAACAAATGTGACTAAGGAAAATACTCCTCCTTTGTCTTTTCCTTCAACCATGGAGGCTTCATCAAGCTGGGTAAGGGTCCATAAAAAGAAAAAAATTATTACTAAGAATGTCACCTCTCTACCTATATGATTCTCTTTCTGTTGTTGTTTGGCTGGGCTATATTGTTTCATTTATCTTTGTCGAGTAGCAGCTTGATTTTCTAGAATGGTGTTGCTATGCCATTGCAGATTGGTTGTTACACATCAATTGTTTCTTTGTTGATGTGTTGCTATTTGTTGGTTCTTTTCTAAGCAGAGAATTTTCTTTTTTTGGGCATTAATGTTCTATCTGGATTTTGATCTTTTTATTGTGCTTTAGCTATAAAATATAGCTTTTGAGTCTTATTGTACAAGGGTATAGTCCCTTTCAAAAAACTATTTGTCAATAATAAAAAAAACTAAGTGTGCACACTCAGGGAGAAAAAACAATGCTACATGAATTAGTTTGACCTTGCGTATGAATATGACCAAAAAACTGACATAAAAGCAAAAATCAAATGAAAAATAAAGATGGTCAAATCCCAGTGAAGGACGGAAGCATACCAACCTAGATGCAAGATGAGTAGGTGGAATGTCCCAAAATAAAGACGAGAGAGATTTTTTCTTTTTCGTGTTTACGGTATCGTAGAGACTGGATGACTCTATTAGAATGTTCTGCATATAATGACGTTTGAACTAGCAACATAAACTGAAACAACATGTAGGGAGTGTCTATGTTTACCATGTTTGAAGAAAAGCTTTTGCAAAATAGGGAGCTTATTATCAAAATTAAGAATAGAAGAATGAATATCTAAATTAAAATCTAGTAGTAGATATTTGATCTAGGGTCCAGCTAAACAAATCTTCTTTTTCTAACACTTCCTTAATCATTTGTATATGCTTTAAACAAAATTTTAGCATCGTGAATGTTATTAAAGTCTACATTTATATAAATCTTCCTATATTAAGGCTATAATTATTTTATAATTCATTTTTTAAGAATAAAATTATACAAACATATATGTGTATTGAAATTCGGTGAGTACTCAATTTGGTGTTCACTTGTTATAAAGAAACTAATTTAAATTTGATAAATAGTTCTTAGAATGTGTTTTCAGATAAAATACTTATTAGGGCTTAGATATCTTAAATATACGTATTAAAAAAATTGAGATATATCAATCTTGAATTGCTTATTTTAAATTTTGCATGTGTGTTATTTTCTCATTAAAGGGCTTCACATTAATATGACTCAAATCATTTTCTCTACAATTTTTTATTGGTAATATATGGTTTCAATCTAACTGCACAATTTTGTCAAATTTGAAATTTAGAAAATGGTAAAAGTTGTCCTATATAATAATTAAATAAAAGGTAAGTTTAAAATCAATCATTTTATTGGCATCTCATAAAATTACACTCAATTCTCCATTCTTGTTATGTTGATTGGCGATCTATACTAGCAGCAAGGTGGAGTGTAAAGTAGTGTTCATTTTTATGTTTGATCTTCAATTTGACATCCATTTGACCATCACAGAAAAGTTTCTATCTTAAATTTGATGTTACATATAAAAAAAAAATCTTATAGCTTGGAGTATTCAATCTAAAAATCATAATATTTTGGCCATTTGGTGGAGTTTTGAGCCCTTTGTTTTTCGAGAAGAGTTTTTTTAGCCCAACACAATGGTATAGTTAGATGAATGTCATTTATCATCAATCAATAGAAAACTAGTAGAGAATGTATTACAATTATTAAACAATATAGTATGCAAAAATTCAAAATTTAAATCTTGAGATCAATCTCTCAACATAATTTTTATTAATATAAAAAAGTATACAATGTTGAGATAAACAACAAATACAAGAAAAGAAAAAATTGTGACAAGAACAACAAAACTTTCATGAAGAAATGTCCTCAACCTTACTTTTTCCTTTCTTTAAATAACTGCAGTCCAACCTCTAATAAAATATCTTACAACAATCACTCCTCAATCATATATTTCGATTAAAGGTTGTTATTCCAAATAAATATAATTAAAATATTTATTATGTCATTGGCATTTTTAACTATGGGAGACATTCTCGTAATTTCATCGTCCTTCACCATATGTTGTTTCGTTGATCTATGTTTGTTTGTTAGTACATGTCGCGGCAGGTAACTATTGTTTTCACCGTTTTCTATTATTTTTCCTAGGACTGCCGTGAATAATTATACCCTAATGTTTATGTGAATGTTTCATTTAATTATTGGTTGCTGAAGGTAAATGTTCCAATTTTTCCATCGATGATTGGCTCATTTTTGTTCCCTCATTGTCAGATTTCATTCCACCATCTTCCTTTTGTGTAATTTTTCCCCTCTTGGTCCTTGCAGCACTATCAGACTCACACCTAGCTTTCTGCATGCAACAATGTGGCAGTGTCCAAGAGAAGGATGTTTTTTTTAATGTGTGTTGGGTTTGCTACGGGGGCATGTAGATGCAGATTTGGAGATACCATTTTCATTTTGTTTTGAATTTGTGTCCAGAAAAGTGACGACGACTATGGAAGATGTGTGTACGCTTAGGTAGGGTTCTCTCCTTGTTTTCTTTTCATTTCTTGTTTTCATTTACCCTGCTTAATATATGTTTTTTTTGTAGGTACATGTGTGTTTTGCCATGTGTCTTGTTTTTTGGTGTCTTCCTCATGCTTTACATGGGTATTACCTCTGCCATTGATCCTTGACTATTTAATGCTCCATACAATTTTAGGGTATAGATCATAATTTTGTTCAATGTGGATGGGCAGTTAGATCTGCATGAGACCACATTTCTTTGAGGCATTCTATCAAACAGTTCATGGGCCTTTTCAACAAATCCATTTTGTGCATATCCTGCAATCATAGCATTCCTTGAGATCATATCTCTTCGAGGCATTCTATCAAAGAGTTCACGTGCATTTTCAACAAATTCATATTGTGTGTATCCTGCAATCATGGCATTCCATGAGCCCACATTTCTTTGAGGCATTTTATTAGGAAGTTCGCATGGCTTGTCTATGCTTTCACATTTTGCATACATGTCTACTAGGTAGTTCCAACTACATCAGTCAAAATTCCTCTATCCATTATGTGTTTCTAATTGGCCTTGTTGCATCTTCAAACCAACTGCGTCTAATTCTGCTTGCTGATTTTTATCAGTATGTGTTGCTGCTTGTATGAAATTGTCCATACCCTATTATAAAGCTCCCATTTTGGCACAGGTTGCAATTATGTTGGTAAATGTAAACTGATCGGGTTGAAGACCTGTTTGTTGCATATGGTGAAACAGTGTGACTACCTTGTGAGAATAACCATGTCTAGTCTTCAATATCTAAGATTCTTGAGCTATTTTTTTTTTAAATTGTCACTTAAGAGTAATCTAAATGATACTTGCTCCAAGACCTAATCAATCTATGTCTGATCATAGAATATTTACTACTCTGTCTTCTTTTTGGTATCTACCTCATGCTTTACATGGGTCTTACCTCTGCCATTGATCCTTGACTATCCAATGCTCCATACAATTTCAGGGTATGGATCATAATTTTGTTCAATGTGGATGGGCAGTTAGATCTGCATGAGACCACATTTCTTTGAGGCATTCTATCAAACAGTTCATGGGCCTTTTCAACAAATCCATTTTGTGCATATCCTACAATCATGGCATTCCTTGAGATCATATCTCTTCGAGGCATTCTATCAAAGAGTTCACATGCATTTTCAAAAAATTCATATTGTGTGTATCCTGCAATCATGGCATTCCATGAGCCCACATTTCTTTGAGGCATTTTATCAGGAAGTTCACGTGGCTTGTCTATGCTTTCACATTTTGCATGCATGTCTACTAGGCAGTTGCAATTACATCAGTAAAAATTCCTCTATCCATTATGTGTTTCTAATTGGCCTTGTCGCATATTCAAATCAGTTGTGTCTAATTCTGCTTGCTAATTTTTATCAGTATATGTTGCTGCTTGTATGAAATTGTCCATACCCTGTTCCAAAGCTCCCATTTTGGCACAGGTTGTGATTCTGTTGGCAAATGTAAACTGATCGGGTTGAAGACCTGTTTGTTGCATATGGTGAAACAGTGTGACTACCTTATGAGGATAACCATGTCTGGTCTTCAATATCTAAGATTCTTGAGTTATTTTTTTTTAAATTGTCACTTAAGAGTAATCTAAATGATACTTGCTCCAAGACTTGATCAATCTATGTCTGATCATAGAACATTTACTACTCTGTCTTCTTTTTGGTATCTACCTCATGCTTTACATGGCTCTTACCTCTGTCATTGATCCTTGAATATCCAATGCTCCATACAGTTTCAGGGTATGGATCATAGATCATAATTTTGTTCAATGTGGATGGGCAATTAGATCTGCATGAGACCACATTTCTTTGAGGCATCCTATCAAACAGTTCATGGGCATTTTCAACAAATCCATTTTGTGCATATCCTGCAATCATGGCATTCCTTGAGATCATATCTCTTCAAGGAATTCTATCAAATAGTTCATGTGCATTTTCAACAAATTCATATTGTGTGTATCTTGCAATCATGGCATTCCATGAGCCCACATTTCATTGAGGCATTTTATCAGGTAGTTCACGTGGCTTGTCTATGCTTCCACATTTTGCATACATGTCTACTAGGCAGTTGCAACTACATCAATCAAAATTCTTCTATCCATTATGTGTTTCTAATTGGCTTTGTTGCATCTTCAAATCAGTTGCGTCTAATTCTGCTTGCTGAATTTTATCATTATATGTTGCTATTTGTGTGAAATTGTCCATACCCTGTTCCAAAGCTCCCATTTTGGCACAGGCTGTGAGTATGTTGGCAAATGTAAATTGATCGGGTTGAAGACCTGTTTGTTGCATATGATGAAATAATGTGACTGCCTTGTGAGGATGACCATGTCTGGTCTTCAATATCTAAGATTCTTGAGTTAATTTTTTTTAAAATTATCACTTAAGAGTAATTTAAATGATACTTGCTCCAAGACCTGATCAATCTATGTCTGATCATAGAATAGTTACTACTCTGTCTTCTTTTTCTGTTTCAGTCAGAGAATGCTTAGAGAACTTTGAAAAAGAGATTTTTTGTGCATGAATTACCTTGTTGTGTTTTTGCTTGCATGTCAAATAACACCTTGCATCATTTTGGGCAATTGTCAGTCTTGTTTGGCCGCAATTTTTTGGCCATTACATTTGTTTCATGTACCAACGGCAATATCATTAGAGTGCACAGGTTACAGTATCCCATTTAATCACACTGCAATATGGGTTACTTAAATACCTTGTATTCTCTCTAGTCAACACCATGGGGAGAATCTATGATTGTTCCTACAATCTACTTTAAGAAAATTTCCATATATGAAAACAAACTTTATCTAAAAATCAATAATTATTATTAAGTGACAATTTACCATCTGTCGAGTCATATTTGCTTACTAAAGACCTGTTTGTTGCATATGGTGAAACAATGTGACTCTTAAGAGTAATCTAAATGATACTTGATCCAAGATCTAATCAATCTATGTCTGATCAAAGAACACTTACTACTCTGTCTTCTTTTTCTGTTTCAGTCAGAGAATGCTTAGAGAACTTTGAAAAAGAGATTTTCCGTGCATAAATTTCCTTGTTGTGTTTTTGCTTGCATGTCAAATAAAACCATGCATCATTTTGGGTACTTGTCACTCATGTTTGGCCCCAATTTACTAGCCATTACATTTGTTTCATGCGCCACCAGCAATATCATTAGAGTGCACAGGTTACAGTATCCCATTTAATCACTACTGCAATATGGGTTCCTTAAATACCTTGTATTCTCTCTAGTCAACAACATGGGGAGAATATATTATTGTTCCTACAGTCTACTTTAAGAAAAATTCCCATAGATGAAAATGAACTTTATCTGAAAATCAATAATTATTATTAAGTCCCAATTTACCATCTGTCGGGTCATATTTGTTTACTGAAATGTGCCTTCTTCATAAGTGGCACACTGTTGATGATGTTTCCATTCTGAGTACTGAGCCTCATTTGCCATCTGCCATTGCAAGATTGATCATCATAACAATTCTCCCCTTTTTCTTTACTCAAGCAATCACATGAAATGTGTGTAACGCATTCATAATCCACATCAGTAGCACTTTATTTTCTCACAATATATAGAGTGCAAAATTTATCATAATAACAGTGCACAACATGATGCTTGCTAACGAGCTCATTCACCCAACCAAATGTTGCAAAAGAATGGGAATGCTCATTAAAGTGGATATTGTCAATGATTATAATACAATCGACTGGAGTTTCCTCCTAAAAGTGTTAAAAAAAGTTTGATATCTCTTAATAATGGGTCAAGCTTATTAACAGTTGTTTCATGACACATTCTCGGTTTTGATCAATGGTGCTCTTGTTGGTTTAATTTGTCTGCGAAAAAGGCTTAACAAAGGGAGATCATATCTCTCATTTTTGAATCATTTTGATGGCAAAGGCCCTAGGAAGGACAATAATCTATATGTTTTAAAAGGCATAAAGATCATGTCGGAATTCAAGATGAAACATATCTAGTTAGTTGACAATATGCTACTTATGGCGGGACCAATGGTAAAGGAAGCTAAATTCTATAGAAAATTGACTCCCTCATGATCACAATATCTCAGGATTGTGGGTCTTGTATTTTAAGACCCAGGGGATCAATTAGGTGTTGCTCACGAGCAACCATCAATTATGCTACCTATCATGCTTTTCCTAACTTTTAATCAATTTTTTGATTGCCTACATAGATTAAAGGTTTCTGGGGAATGTCCCAATATGTGGCATTTGAATGGTACATGAAAACTTTGGCATCTTTTAGAAAAGACATTGTCTTTACCCGCTAACGTATAACAACGTATTTTGAAATTTGTTGTTTTATTCTTCCTTTTCAATAGAAATATGTTTTTTTCATCTTTGTATGCAATCTCCTCAAGCTTATCTACAATCATGGCATTCCATGAGACCGCATTTCTTTGAATCTTTCAACCATTATGGTTAGCTTAATTGTGTTTGAAGACTCATTGCATCACCAACTCTCATGTGTTAGTATGTCTGACTAACATGATTAGGTGTGTTTTTATCGTCAACAAAAACACACTTTATCTAAAAATCAATAATTATTATTAAGTCCCAATTTACTATCTGTCGGGTCATATTTGCTTACTAAAATGTGCCTTCTTCATAAGTGGCACATTGTTGAAGATGTTTCCATTCTGAGTCCTGACCCTCATTTTCCATCTACCATTGCAAGATTGATCATCATAACAATGCTCGCATTTTTCTTTACTCAAGCAATCACATGAAGTGTGTGCAACGCATTCACAATCCACATTAGTAGCATTTCATTTTCTCACAATATATAGAGTGTAAAATTCATCATAATAACAGTGCACAACATGATGCTTGCTAACGAGCTCATTCACCCAACCAAATGTTGCAAAAGAATGGGAATGCTCATTAAAGTGGATATTGTCAATGATTATAATACAATCAACTGGAGTTTCCTCCTAAAAGTGTTAAAAAAAATTGATGTCTCTTAAGAATAGGTCAAGCTTCTTGACATTTGTTTCATGACACATTCTCGGTTTTGATCAATGGTGCTCTTGTTGGTTTACTTTTTCTGCGAAAAAGGCTTAAGAAATGGAGATCCTATTTCTCATTTTTGAATCATTTTGATGGCAGAGGCCCTAGGAAGGACAATAATCTATATGCTATAAAAGGCATAAAGATCATGTCGGAATTCAAGATGAAACATCTCTAGTTAGTTGACAATATGCTCCTTATGGCGGAACCAATCGTAAAGGAAGCTAAATTCTATAGAAAATTGAATCCCTCATGATCACAATATCTCGGGCTTGTGGGTCTTGTATTTTAAGACCCAGGGGATCAATTAGGTGTTGCTCACGAGTAACCATCACAAATGCTACCTATCATGTTTTTCCTAACTTTTAATCGATTGCTTGATTTCCTACATAGATTAAAGGGTTCTGGGGATTGTCCCAATATGTGGCATTTTAAAGGTACATGAAAACTTTGACATATTTTAGAAAAGACACTATCTTTACCCGCTAACATATGGCAACGTATTCTGAAATCTATTTTTTCTTCCTTTTTCAATAGAAATCTATTTTTTTCATCTTCATATGCAAGCTCCTCAAGCTTATCTACAATCGTGGCATTCCATGAGACCACATTTCTTTAAATCTTTCAACCATTGTAGTTGGCTTAATTGTGTTTGAAGACTCATTGCATCACCAACTCTCATGTGTTAGTATGTCTGACTAACATGATTAGGTTTGTTTTTGTTGTAAAAAAAAACACACTTTATCTGAAACTCAATAATTATTATTAAGTCCCAATTTACTATTTAAGTGGGAGGTCATATTCTGCTGACTAAAATATACCACCCTACATAAGTGGCACATGCATACATGTTTCCATCTATGTCCATCCACTGCCGATAGGCAATCACCTTCACAGTTAGTTTTTTTTTACAAGATTTTTGATTGGAAAACACATTATTTTTCATTATGGCATGTCTCTAGGTAGATGTAAAGCACATAGGAAAAAAAGTGTGTGACCACCTCGATACCTACAAAACATACATGCATACAGTAGCACCCTCCTTTCTCACAATATATAAGTGCGAGGTTATTCTCCTAATAATAATGCACCAACTACATGCTTGCTAACGATGCATACATTCAATCCAATGTCCAAATGTTTCAAAAGAATGGGAATGCTCATTAAAGTGGATATTGCCAATGATTATAATACAATCGACTAGAGTTTCCTCCTGAAAGTGTTAAAGAAAAGTTATGTCTCTTAAGAATAGGTCAAGCTTCTTGACAGTTGTTTCATGAAGCATTCTCGGTTTTGATCAATGGTGCTCTTTTTGGTTTACTTTGTCTGCGAAAAAGGCTTAAGACAGGGAAATCCTATCTCTCATTTTTGAATCATTTTGATGGCAGAGGCCCTAAGAAGGACAATAATCTATATGCTATAAAAGGCATAAAGATCATGTCGGAATTCAGGATGAAATATCTCTAGTTAGTTGACAATATGCTTCTTATGGTGGAACCAATGGTAAAGGAAGCTAAATTCTATAGAAAACTAAATCCCTCGTGATCACAATATCTCAGGCTTGTGGGTATTGTATTTTAAGACCCAAGGGATCAATTAGGTGTTGCTCACGATGAATCATCACTTATGCTACCTATCATGCTTTTCCTAACTTTTAATTGATTGTTTGATTTCCTATATAGATTAAAGTGTTCTGGGGAATGTCCCAATATGTGGCATTTTAAAGGTACATGAAAACTTCAACATATTTTAGAAAAGGTACATTGTCTTTACCCGCTAACATATGGCAACGTATTTTGAAATCTATTTTTTTTATTCTTCCTTTTTCAATAGAAATCTATTTTTTTCATCTTTGTATGCAAGCTCCTCAAGCGTATCTACAATCGTGAAATTCCATGAGACCACATTTCTTTGAATCTTTCAACCATTTTGGTTGGCTTAATTGTGTTTGAAGACTCATTGCATCACCAAATCTCATGTGTTAGTATGTCTGACTAACATGATTAGGTGTGTTTTTGTTGTCAACAAAAACACACTTTATCTAAAAATCAATCATTATTATTAAGTCCCAATTTATTATCTGTCGGGTCATATTTACTTACTAAAATGTGCCTTCTTCATAAGTGCCACACTATTGAAGATGTTTCCATTCTGAGTCCTGACCCTCATTTTCCATCTGCCATTGCAAGATTGATCATCATAACAATGCTCGCATTTTTCTTTACTCAGGAAATCACATGAAGTATGTGCAATGCATTCACAATCCACATCAATATCAAATCTTGCAAAAGAATGGGAATGCTCATTAAAGTGGATATTGCCAATGATTATAATACAATCGACCAGAGTTTCCTCCTGAAAGTGTTAAAAAGTTTGATGTCTCTTAAGAATAGGTCAAGCTTCTTGATAGCTGTTTCATGACACATTCTCGGTTTTGATCAATGGTGCTCTTGTTGGTTTACTTTGTCTGTGAAAAAGGATTATGACGGAGATCCTATCTCTCATTTTTGAATCATTTTGATGGCAAAGGCCCTAGGAAGGACAATAATCTATATGCTATAAAAGGCATAAAGATCATGTCGGAATTCAGGATGAAACATCTCTAGTTAGTTGACAATATGCTGCTTATGGCGGAACCAATGGTGAATGAAGCTAAAATCTATAGAAAATTGACTTCCTCATGATCACAATATCTCAGGCTTGTGGGTCTTGTATTTTAAGACCCAAGGGATCAATTAGGTGTTGCTCACGAGAAACCATCAATTATGCTACCTATCATGTTTTTCCTAACTTTTAATCAATTGTTTGATTGCCTACATAGATTAAAGGGTTCTGGGGAATGTCCCAATATGTGGCATTTGATAGGTACATGAAAACTTCGGCATCTTTTAGAAAAGACACTATCTTTACCCACTAACATATGGCAACATATTTTAAAATTTGTTTCTTTTCTTTTTCCTTTTTCAATAGAAAACTGTTTTTTTCATCTTCATATGCAAGCCCATCAAGCTTATCTAAAATCATGGCATTCCATGAGACCACATTTCTTTGAATCTTTCAACCATTGTGGTTGGCTTAATTGTGTTTTAAGATTCATTGCATCATCAACTCTCATGTGTTAGTATGTCTAACTAACATGATTAGGTGTGTTTTTGTTGTCAACTTGAATATGTGTTTCTAATTGGCCTTGTTGCATCTTCAAATTAGCTGCGTCTAATTCTGCTTGCTGATTTTTATCAGTATATGTTGTTGCTTGTGTGATTTCAGTTTCTTGTTGAATTGTTTCATTAATGACACGCAAAAATTGTTGGATTTCTTCCCTTTCATAGACGGCCATTGTGAGAATGTTCTCCACATTTGTTTCATCATCTTCCTCGTCAACACTCAATGCATCATACGGGCACATGTCATTCGTGAGTTTTTCTTGGGTAAGAGGCCAAAAAGAAACAAAAGACAAAATTCCAAATAAATTATTGATTACTTAAAAAATCAGGAAGATATGAGCATGGTCAAATAGGGAAAACCCAGGAATTCCCAACAGAAACATAGTTCACACAACTAAAGTACAGCTAATGTCGTGAGGAACTATTAAGAAATAAATAAATGGTAGGATAGCACTGAACAATGTTGATAAGCAAGTTGTTCAAGTGACATTTTATTATTTACTTCACACCATAGAGCAAAAATAGTAACTAATTCAGTCACTAAAATAAAGAAAAATTGGCAAAATTTCATTGAGTAAAGAATATACAAGGAAGTAAGATAAAAGATCTTAGAAAATTTTAAAAAACCCTTGAATGACAATAGTAGAATGAACTGTTAGAAAGTTTTCATTTACAAATTAATATGTCTTTCAGTAGTTTAAAGTCCAAGTATAACTGTGCAATTGATTCCAGAAAATATTTACAATGTAATGCCCTACAATTTATCACTCCAAATCAAAGCTCCAGTTTGTTAACCGTATTTGTGGAAAGGTAAAAAAAAGTCATTTCTGTCATCAAATTATATTTTTTATGTACTTTAATTAGTAATATGGAAATCAAATAATTTTTGTACTTCCATTCATGCATTCCTTCCTGCAACTGGTTGATCTTTTATTGTTGCATTTTTATTGCTATTGCTTTAAATTCGTCTGTGCAAATTGTAGCCCTAGATATGTTTACAACAATTATGCATCTTGAGTCAAAAGTGACTTGAAAACATTAAGATTTTATTCTATGTTTAAAATATTCAATTCATTGACAAGTAGTGCCAAGCATTTGTACAAAAGAAATAATAATAGTACATTTGTTTAGACTTTCTAAGAACAAATAGGTTAATGTTATATTTTTATGTATTGTGTCATATTCAGGTACAATTATTAGAATGTTTGCAATTATTGTTACCTTTACATTGGCAATTACATCATAAGAATAGCATCATCTTAAAGGTTAGTGTTAGTGCAGAATCACAACACCCCCAGATGATTTCTACAGGTTTGTTTTTCTAAGGTAGACTCATCTGGTGTGATTGCATAACATGGAACTTTCCCCAAGGCGTGGGCCCTTGCAAAATGGACAATCTCTCCAGATTAAATTTTGGTTCCTTATTCCTCTGTTTAGGTGTGTGCGTGGGAGCTTGCAGAGGGTTTATCTCTATACCTAATCTAAATCTTGCTAAGGAGACATGGATAAAATAGTATAAGAAATAAGAAATGACTAAACTACTAGGTGATGCACCAAAGGAATGATGAACAATTATTTTGCTAATAGACACAAACCAACAAAATGAATACAATAAACAAGCACAGATAGCCAGATATATAATGGTAGACCAGATGAAACCAAAAGAAACAAGAAAGGATCTAAAATCAATCACAGACGTGTTTTATTGCTCTGTAGATAGATACAGTCCATTATAAAGTAGCTAAGAGGCAGAAACGTAATGCAATTTTGATAGAAGGCCTGAACCCTACAGATCCCTTTGCTAGAAGGAGAAGGGGGCTTGCAAAACAAATAATGTCCAACCATTTACAATGAATCCCGCCCCCATATTTATAGACTCAACCTGAAAGAAGAAAGAGAGAGAGAAGCGGGAAAAGTAGGTCAGAACTCAACCACTGTTGTTAATGCTTCTGATAAAATCTGCCCCCAAATTCGTCCTTTCTGCATCGATCCTTGGTTCGGTGCCTTTAAGGAAGAGGAAACGAAGAAACAGATCAAATCTGATCTGGTTGTTGAGGCAAGAAGATTCTGCCTTAAATGCCCGAAGATGTTTCCTCCATTTTTCTTCACCTAACCTCCTCAAAATTAAATTTTCAAACCTTCATGGCATGGGTGAGGCTGAGATCTTTCCAACAACATCAGATTTGCAATATTTCGAGCCCTGAGTCGAAAGATATGCCCCTTCGAAGTTTGTATCGGGTCTGTAGAGGAGGGCGGAAAAATAGCTTGAAAAATGGGTCCCCTTTTGATATCAGACATGTGGCAGCCAAATTGGAACAAAAATCGAGCCTACGGGTCCACAATTTATCTTTTTCCCTTTCCTCCAATTCCCCATTTTGGCTTTGACTCGGGCCCAAATGCTGACTTTTTCCTTGGGTGGTGTTAGTATCCAAATTCATTCTCCTTTTCAAGTTGAGCAACAACACATATTCAACATGGAGCTTAGAGGCAGATAGATCATAAATGTGTATCGTTTTGTAGCTGGGGATGAAATCTAACTGACCCTTTGTTATTCGGATTTGTGGAGAGATGGATATCACCTTAAAATGATGTGATCTTATCCTAACTATTTTAGGTTGTGCCTTTCAACCAAGGTAAGAGAACCTATTTTGTAACTTTTGATTATTGAAGGAAACGTAGATACCTTTCTTTTGCAAAAATTTTATAAAGAAAACCCTGGGAAAATATGATCAACACACCAAATTTGACACTCACAAGTTGTCACTTCCAGAAAATGGAGATATTTTCAACTCAAGGCTAAGGTCACTAAAGACATATGGAAACTGTATGTGTTCTGCATACTTTTACAATTAGATTTTGTTCTTTTGTGGATATACAGAGCAAAACAGGGGTAATTCAAGGTACGATTGGTTATTTGATTAATTTTTTGGTGGGAGATCAACAAGATAGATTTTATTTTTCCAGATCCTCGAGAAACTTTCATAACAAATGGAGAACTCAATAACAAAAAGCTTCAAACTAGTTAAAACATTCCTTTAACTAGAAAGTGTGCATCAATGGAGGCCCGAATTTGCACTTTTCACACAATCTTTGAGATTCTAGCACGAAGGATTGAGTTAGAAGACCCAATAAAACATCAAAATCTAAGATCAATCACGCTTGAGGTACACCCAAAGGCTTACAAACAATCGCTGTCAACAGATGAAAGAAAAGTGATTTTAAATCGTTTATTTCATTCCCAGATGAAAGCTCTTCTAAAAAATGAAATTGCAAATGCCACTATACTATCACAAGGATTGAGATCTATGTGACTCAAAGATATTTTGATACAATATTGCAATAGGAACAAGAAAAAATACTTGCAGACATTCTGAAAGTGAAATAAACACAAAATTTACCAGATATTTAACACAAATTAACTCAAAGTTTATCAGATTCATCAGCAGGGAGAGTTATTTTAGACTATCTCAGAGCTTGTTGATGGCACTACATTCGTAACCAACTCAACATGAATGAAAATATGACACAGAGGAAATTAACCTGTTTCTCATAAATTTTTCTTAGAAGATGAGCTTTTCTCAAAATTTTCTCGTGAAAATGAACTCTCGACCATTTACAAGAGTAATCTCATTGCATTTATACATTTCATTCATTCAATTTTCCTCCAGAAAAGAAGAATATTCGAGGGACCCCTACTTGTTACTCATTTGCCTCAAAAAGTGACCTTTAACAAATTTATATTCGAAAGTTACCAGGTGGACCAATTACAAACTGATCATGTTTCTTGGGCCTCTCCACTGATGACTAGGATGCCATGCCACAAACCTTTGGCAATCCTTTGGAGTTTCTGCAAAGCTGGACTTAACAGGTCATCCCCTTTTTGCTCTCATTCATCTGCAATTGTACCTCGCATCCATCTCCTATGGTAATTCCCATTTCAAAATATGCATTACACAGCAATCGTTGATTCTATCCCCTTACTAATTTATATCATAACCGTCCACATGTTTCCCTGGTGCATCTGCAAAGGTGAGGCATAACAGCTAGTCTCCAAATAAGCACGAGCCTACCACGTGTCTCCCTGGTGCATCTCCAAAAATAAAACTCAGGGACCGGTCCCTAAACATGCGCGGTCCCTCCACACCATGAAAACATATAATATCATTCTTAATGTGCCTTAGTAGGTGAGAACCTGGAAAACGTTTCTTCCCCATTAATACGGGATCCGATGGCTTCCACTACCGAGATATTGGGATTTTGGTCTGCCATCTTTTCTTATACAACAAACAAGCATGGGGTATCAAACTCGACAAATGCAGGACAAAGTTTTTTGTGCACAAATTTGGGGAGATAGAAAACGTGACAGAGGCTGCAAACTGAGGGATTTCAAGGGAAAATGGTGCAAGATCAGAATGAGCACCAACATCGGCTCCTTCTCGGGGATGGGCACTCCCAGCGAGTGCCACAAGAACAAAAATAGACCAAGTGCCAAAAATATCCATTGGGCAAAGGACTCAGCTTGCAGAGTAGAAAACCAGAACCATCTTTCAAAGAACAAATCGAGAAACCAGCAAAACCAGGTCACTAAGGACCAAAATGAACAAAAACACAAAAAAAATGAAAACAAAGAACCATACACTATACAAATGGAGTATACCTTGATTCTAAGAAATCAATCAAGGAAATGCTTCAAATTCATGCCATTAACAGGCAATTCAAGTAGTTCCCCTTCTAAGTCTTTTAGGAAAAAGGTATTTTCACCAATTCAAATATCAATGCAGTATGGGCCCATCCGTAATGCATCAAATTTACCATGCTTTTCGTTATCTTCATGCCTGGTATCCCATAATAGCACAAGATCTCCAACATTGAAAGCTCTTGGAGTGACCTTCTTGTCAAATATATTCTTCAATTTTTCTCTGAACTTTACATGTCTTTGGTGGGATGCCCTTCTTTCTTCATCAAGTTCAACAATCTAATTGATTTGAGCCTCATATGGGCTAGCTTCTTGGTCCTCTAATTGTTGAACAAACTGAAATGAAGAAAATTGTAAATGCAGGGGCAACAGAGCATGTGTTCCATAAACCAACTCAAATGGTCTTTTACCAGTAACCCTTTTATAAGTTATTCTGTCAGCCCAAACAGCAAATTTCAGTTGCTCACTGAACTTCTTCTTGTTCAGCTCCAAGGTTCTTCTAATGATCTTCAACATGTTTTTTATTGTTGGAATCAACTTTTCCATTTCCTTGAGGGTTGTAGTTAGAAGCATATGTCAGATTTATCCCATATCCTTTGCACATTTCCATCAAAGGTTTAGCTCTGAAACACATGGCATTATCAACAAAAATTTTGACTGGCACTCCAAATTTGCAGATGATATGATTCAACATGAAGTCCATGACAACTTTATGTGTTACTTTCTTAGTGAGGGCAGCCAGATGGACAGATATGTCAGTGCTTAGAGCACCTCACCAGCCAGTTGCCTCCCTTAATACTGCAGACATGGAGGCGACACCGTACCGGCTTATGGCCGGCATATGGGGAGAGGAGACTCTTACCTTGATCTCTTGCTCCACCACAGGGCAGCTCATTGATCGAGTGGGGTGAGTGGAGGTGCATCCTTTTGGCAGAGTTCCTCAGCAGTTTGGCCTACCATATATGGGCATGCTTCCCCCAGTGGTGCCAGTTTACAGATTAGTTCGCGAGGCCAGAGGGGGGCCTAGAGGCCGTGGTTGGACAGTGATCACTCTTGGCATTCCCATTGTAGCCAGGAGGATAGTTCGTGCTAGAGGGAGAGATGGTGTGCCTCGGGCACCTTTACTTCAGATTGCTGCAGGTCCTACTCATAGCAGCGATGACCCTATAGATATTGACTCCGACTCTGAGGAGGGACAGAGGAGGAGACCGAGGACAGCGATCCTGAGTGGCATGACACTCAGGATATTATGCAGGTAGAGAGGGCTGAGCAGAGCGCAGAGAAGGACACTCTAGTTTCAGAGGAGTCACTCTCTCAGGGCCATGGCGGAGAGGACGAGTCATTTGTAGGGCGACATGTTGCCCCTGCCACAGGAGCAACCCCTCAGTCGGCAGCGGCATCTGCAGCAGGTGCCGGCCCCAGCGACCCATCTTGGATGCCTGGGGATCCGAGTAAGTTACCCTTCTCCCTTTTAATGTTTATTTAATTTAGGATTTGTTTTAATTGCTATCCCTCCTTGTGTTTTTATCTTGTATCTTTTAGCCTCTTGCTTGGTTTCTAATTTGTTTTTCCTCTTTGTTTGCAGAGACTGTTGACGAGTGGCGGGATTTGATCCGCAGGGTATGTACCGATTCCCTGATGATCCCCATGGATAGGACCCGCGCGGAGCTATCTGTAGATGCCGGGGATCCCTCAGCAGCTGGTAGACATACTGATGTCTTCGCTCCCGTTTGGCACGTGGCCAGGATGGTGTCGACCCTCCGCACAGAGTTAGCGGGCTACAGGATAGCTGAGCGCCTTATGAGGAGTCATTCTCGTGGTGAGACCGTGGCTGCCCCTCGGGACCTTGAGCCCTCCATACATTCAGAGCGCCGGCGTAGCCGGAGTCCTAGGCGTGGGCACACACCTTCAGAGGGGTCGCGTAGGGATTGAGAGGCCTCTTGGCCTTCGTGTACTTTGTACTATATATTCTTCGTATATCACGGGATCTTTGAGCGTTTTGACCATGCTTAGAGCATGATGGCATTGTATATAAACATTGATTATTTATATATATATATATATATATATATACATTCGTCTTTGGATCAAACGCTTGTCACTCATGTTTTCCTTTCTATTTCCAGTTTCCTTGTGTATATTACGATGTATGGTTTATATGCTTTCTAGAGTGTATGCAATGGAAAATAGATGATGCAAATGTTTGCTTTCTTTTTTGTGTTTCATGATGCTGATATATGATATGTAGATATATTGTGATTTTGAATCTTAGCTTCTGTGAGCGATTTGGATACCTCATGTTTGTTTCGGCAAAGTGATGAAAATAACCAGTATGATGAACAGATTAACTTGCCCCACTCCTAACTCCACGCAACTAGTAAGATGCGAGGGCTCATCACCAAGAGCCAAGAAGGGCGCAAGTTATGAAATGTGGTGAAATGATAGTGATGAAAGACAGACAAAGCTTTGGCGGAACCAAATTGGAAGCTACAAGCTTACTCTACCCGAATGACTTCATAGTTTAGAACGCACTTGCTTTGCGGTTTATATAGACTTAGACCCATAGATGGCCACATAGTAGACAAGATCTGGGTTTTTAGGATTTTAACTCTTTTGGAATTTTGAACATCTGATTCATTCGTTCTTGACTCAAAGTTTGAATTGTTTGTTTATGACCTTTTAACATTTGCTGTGTCAAGAGGACCCCCTATACTTTTCCCCATGCTACTAGTAAGAAGCGTGGGTTTATCACCGTGGGCAATGCATAGGCGAGTAATGGCATTTCCATCCTTTCCCAACCCTACGTCACTAGTAAGAGACGCAAGCTCATCACCGAAGGTTGGTGGGGCAAGGAAATGCGTAAAAATAAAATTTTCTGTTTAATCACTTTTTGACTTGCTTATTTGAGTAAAATTTCAGTACATGCTTATTTCCAAAGAGATGTATATATGGGATAGATGTGACACCATGAAGCTTCTAGAACAGACCATAGGCAAGACACCTATCCTAAGAAGAAATCAAAGTGAGAACAAACTTGCAGACCTTGGTATGGTTACCGTTAAGACTTTGTCATGTTTAATTTATTTGATAAAAGATTCTGAGATGATTCGATGGTATATGAAGATGGAGAGATATGATTAAAGAGCTTAATGCCAACAACATCGTGAGTTTGTAATGAATTGCTTTGAGAATAGATTCCTTGATCACAATTTATGTAAGAAACAAGCGGACAAAATGATCTAAATCTATATGAAGATGTAATGTAGATAATTATACAAGTAGTGCTAGTTGCTTATGCGTAGAATCGCTTGAGGTGTAGGGAATTGACTGTTTCGCTAAATTCCTCACCTTCTAGCGTACATAAGAGGTAAGCACCATTTCCATAGTCCTTCATGACTCGGTATGGGCCCAACCATTTGGGCTGGAATTTCCTTCCTTCACCGGTCTTCTTGTCGATCCGACTGTCTAGCCTTAGGACTAGATCACCTTCGTATATGTCGCGTTCATAGACCTTTTTGTTATACTGCCGGCACATTCGGTCAACATAAGCTCTATGCCGCTGCTCAGCATCTAACCTAGTTTCATCTAGGCTTTCTAGTTGAGAAAGACGTGCTTCTCTATAAGCGTCTTCATCCAGAATCCCTTGTAATGAAATGCGGAGACTGGGTATTTCGACCTCAAGCGGGAGAACTGCTTCTGCCCCAAATACTAGCGAGAAAGGGGTTGCTCCCGTTGGTGTTCTTATTGAGGTTCGGTGGGCCCACAAGGCCGGATATAACTTCAAATGCCAATCTCGTTTGTTTTCTTTCACCGTTTTAAGGAGAATGGCTTTCAGTGTCTTGTTCGTCGCTTCAGCCTATCCCTTGGCTTGGGGATAATACAAGGAAGCCGTATGATGGCTTATCTTAAATTTACTACACAGTTCGCGAACTTCTTCATTTTTAAAAGAAGTTCCATTATCAGAGATAATGATTTGCGGGATACCTTACCTGCAAATGATTTGGTTCAAAATGAACTTGGCGATTACCGACCCAGGTACAGTAGTAAGAGGCATGGCCTCCACCCATTTGGTAAAATATTCAGTGGTCGTGATTATAAAATTATGGCCGTCTGTGGATGAGGGAGATAATTTCCCTATTAAGTATAGACCCCATGTAGAAAAGGGCCATGGAGTAGCGATTGGTTGCAGAGCCTGTGCTGGCATGTGGATCTCATGAGAGAATTCTTGGCACTTATGACACCTGCATGTAAACTCTATCGCGTCACGTTCTAGAGTGGGCCAGAAATAGCCCATTCGATGTATTTTTCAAGCGGTGGCATGGCCACCGAAGTGGCCTCCACATATACCGCTGTGAGATTCATGGAGAATCCTCTTGGACTCTTCTATGTCGACACACCTTAGGAGCATTCCATCGAATGCTTTTCGATAGAGCACCTACTCTATAATGACGTATTTAGCTACAATTATGCGTAACCGCCTTCTTTGTTGCAATGTAACTGCCTCCGAGGTACGTATGGTGCATGATATAGTTAATGATATTAGTGTACCAAGGACACTCAGAGATAGCGGGTCGGGTTTCGATGTAGTATACGCATTCATCTGGAAAATATAAATCTACTAGACCGCCTCCATCTAATGGGTTGTCAGCTAACCAATCCGTGATGATTTGTCCCTTAACTGACTTCTAGTTTACAAACGTTAATTCGAATTCTCCCATTAAGGTTATAAAATGTCCAGCCTTTTTAGACAATGACCCTTGTGTGAGGAAAGTCCGTAGATGGTCCGTTTTTACCATGACCTTCGTTTCTTGATTTAGCATATAATGTCTTAGGCGTTTAGTAGCAAAGACTATGGCAAGGCATTCTCATTCTTCCTGTGTATAGCATGTTTCATAGTCGAGCAGCGTTCGGCTAATGAAATAAATCGCATGTTCTCTTTTGTTATCGTCTTCTTGGGCCAACATACAAGCCAGCGAGACATTGGTAGCTCATGAATACAGAATTAACGGGCGATCTAGCTTAGGTGGCATTAGCGTAGGTGGTGATAAAAGGAAACGCTTAACTGCTTCAAAAGCTTCATTACAATCTTCAGTCCAATCAATGCTATAGTCTTTCTTGAGTAAATTGTTGATTGGATGAACGGAAAAGCTTAAGTCCGGGATAAATCTTCGGATTGCACCCAGTTTTCCGAGAAATGATCTGATTCCAGATTCATCTGAAGGTGGAACCATTTCGAGGACAGCCCAAATTTTGGTTGGGTCAACATCTATCCCTCGTGACGATATGATATAACCTAGGAGCTTCCCTCCTGTTACACCAAAGACGCATTTCTCTGGGTTTAATGTAACTCCGTATTCTATTAGACATGAAAGAATGACGCGGAGTACTTCGGGATGGTCACAACGCTTCTTGGCTTTAGCCAATAAGTCATCTACATAAGATTCCACGATTTTATGAATTAGATCGTGAAATATGTATGTCATGGCCCGTTGGTACGTAGCACCGGCGTTCTTAAGACTGAATGGCATAACAGCGTAGCAATAGGTTCCCCAAGGAGTTATAAACGTGGTTTTAGCTTGATCTTGCTCAGATATTTTGATTTGATTGTATCCCGAGAATCCATCCATGAGAGACAAAAGTTCAAAACCAGTTATTGCATCAACAATAACGTCTATGGATGGTAATGGGAAGTCATCCTTAGGACACGCTTTGTTGATGTCTCAGAAAATCTATGCAGATGCGTATCTTTCCATTCTTCTTGAGAACGGGAACGATGTTAGATAACCATTGGGAGTAGTCGACTGGCTTGATGAATCCTACCTAGAGGAGTTTTATTACCTCCTCTTTTACCATGAGAGCTACTTTGGGCTTCATGGGTCTTGATTTTTGTTTAATTGGCTTTGCATCTGATTTAGTGACGAGGTTGTGCACCGCAATGTGGGGTGCGACTCCTGTCATCTCCTTATAATTAAATGCAAATGCCTTCTGATGTTCTTTGAGAATTTGAGTATGTATTTCCACTTCTTCTGGGGTTAAGGATGATCCTAATTTCAATATTCTCGGTTCATCTTATGTCCCGATGTTGACATTGATTGTTTCTTCAATCAAAGAGGCATTACCCTCTTCGAACTCAGGTGGTGTTGGAGGTAAATCTAAATCATCCCCATTTTCTACTGCGTATATGCTAGGATTCCATTTGTGAGGGAAGATCCGTTACGGGATTTCCGAAGTAGGAAGACGAATGTGGAATCAAGGATAAATCTAGCATATGATAGGAGAGATGTAATGCTGCATAGGCGTTTAAGTAATCAAAAGTAGCTACATTACTATCAATACGGTCTGGGATGGTAGATTCATTTCCACTTGAAAGAGGTTTTGCTCGTTATTTTTTATCAATGGTTCATCACGAATGGACACTGTGAACTGGGTATCTTCTAACTCATTGCTTGGAGTAAAACGTGATGCTGAAGTTGCTATTGAATCGGCAAGAAGATTTTTCTCTTGCGGGAATTGCTTTAATGGATATGAAGTTAAACACCTTGCTTAAATATAATACAGCATGTCTTTGTAAAGTTGCAAGTGTTTGGCTTTGGTTTCGTATACCTCAGAAACTTGGTTTGCCACTAATTGCGAGTCTCCTAAAACTCTGATGTTATCGACACCAATTCTTTTGGCTAGGGTGAGGCCAAGGAGGAGGGATTCGTACTCAGCACCGTTGTTTGTGCATTCAAAATTTAACTTAAAGGCGAATGGGAGGACTTTCTCCTCGGGCGAAGTAAGAATTATACCTGCCCCCCGCTCCATAACGGCATTTAGCCCCATCGAAATGGAGAGTCCAATACTTAGACGGGAGTATAGATGTTGGGGTATTTGTTGCATTTGCGCACTCCACTTCTACCATACAGAGGTCCTCTGCTGGAAGGGAACCAACACCTAGGGAAAATCCTATGCCTACTAAATCGAATGGTAAGAACATTGGTGAATCTTGTTCTATCAACTCAACGATTTTTGCAGTAGTCCCTAATGATACTATTTCTTTAGTTTTATCTTTGGGGGTTGGGATTGTTTTGGTTATGCTGGTAGTTTCAAGATCCGTTGTAGGTACCAACTTTTCCTCTGGTTTTGGGTCAGTGGGTTTATTAAGTTGGTTTGTTGGAAGTTCAAATTCTGAGTGCACCCCTGGTCTTTTCTTTAAATCAGCTAGGTGCAAATCGAAAGGTTTTGGATCGCCTTTGGCTACAAACACCTTTCCTAGATGCAGGAATCTTACTTCTTGAAATAGCGTGGAAGGGATTGCCTTCATGCGGTGTATCCATGGTCGGCCGAGGATCATATTATAGTTAGTTTCCTGATCTATAATATAAAACTCAGTCAAAATGGTTTTGGGCCCTAAGGTGACCGGCAGTATAATAGTTCCTATCGAAGTGGCTTTAAGGCTATCATAGCCTCTCAATGTATTTCGAGTAGTGGAACAGTTTGTTTCCCCATATCCAAGTTTTTGGAGGAAAGAGAAAGGGACTATGTTCACTGCGGCCCCATCGTCAACCATTGCCCGCTTTACATAGTTATTATAAACCCATACTTGTAAGTGTAAGGCTAGATCACCTCGGCGTGCGATCTCAGCATCTGTGGGCATTTTATTTATTTCGAATATGAATTCGACATCCTTGTTCGGCTGCCCCGGAGGGTGGATATCAAAATCTACGTGATTTACTTGTGTTTCAGGAGGTGGAGTGATGTTAATTAGATGACCTAGACCTAATGCTTCTAAAAGAGCAGCTCTGTGAGGGGGAGAGTTCTTTAGTAAGTCCAAAAATGAAATGTGTGAGAAGGTCTTTGTTAGGTCACTAATTAAATCATAGGCACCGATGGGTTTTTCAACTATTTGCTGACTCTTATCTGTTTCTGGTAGATGACTTGGGCTTGGTTGAGAGAAATACTCTCGTGTTCTTGTTATAGCTTCGATAGGTAGTTCAGCGTCTAATTCTACCAAACTGACTATCTTGGGTCTCGGTTGAGCTCCTAACTGTGGCGCAACTGATGGATTTAATGAAGTCGAGGCTTCATGATCATTGTTTCCCGTCATTGCACCTTTGTTTGTTCCAGTTGGATTCAGCCTATTGCTATCATGATTTGGGAGCGGATCGTTAAAGATCTTGAGGGGAGCATTCTGAGGGGAAACTGCCCCTGTGAGCGTATTTGGTGATGATGAGACGGGATCTGCCAAAAACAAATCTGTGAAGAACTGTCTTTGTTCTTCTGGCAAGCGTTGCATAAATTTATTGTAGTCACGACACGTTCTAGTATCGTGACCCCGAATTTTGTGGAAACCACAATAAGAATTGGGATTGTAATTCCTATTTTGTTGGTTAGGTGTGTATTGTGGCCTAAAATTCTGATCAAACTGTTGCCTATTAGGATTAAAGTTTTGGAATTGTTGTTTTTGGCTTTGACTTTGGTTTTGATAACCAAATGAGTTTTGGCTTGGCCCTTGTATGGGATTTCACCGTTGTTGTTGTTGTGGATGGTTAAAATCCACTGTATTGATTGTCGGGGTAAAGTTGTTGTTTCGTTGGTTGTTTGTTTGTGACGGAGTATTAACAACATTTACCCTCTTGGGCTGGTCGGTTACCCCATCCGTTGTTACCCCACGATTTTTGTTAAGGATTTTGGGTCCTTGATTGATATTTTTGATAGCTGTAGTGTTTTGAGTGGAGGTGATTAACCTCCCGTTTGTTCCATATGTCTTACGACCACTATCTATCGCTGCTTGATCTATTCGAAGAGCGCTCTCAAGTACTTCATCGTAAGTTCTTAGCGGGAACTTCTGGACTTCTTCCTTCACCTCTTTGCTGAGAGAATGAAGGAATAAATCACATAGTTCCATCTGATCCATGTTTGGAGAACTTGCTGAAGAATAAAGAACTGTACGCCACCTCTGGATGAAATGGGCGACAGATTCGTTGTGTTCTTGTTTGATGTGCAAGAATTCCCTGATTCCTGTTCTCAACAGTTTGTTCATGTCGAAGGCTTTGATGAACTCTGACACGAGTTGTTTAAATGAATGGATGGAGGCTTCAGGTATCCTGTAATACCAGTCGAGAGCAATGCCTTCCAAGGTTTTGGGGAATATTTTAGCAACAACCCCATCCCAAGGGAGTAATTCTCGTATGGCTGTAGCATAAGCCTTGATATGTGCGTTTGGATCTCCCTCACCCTTGAACTTGGGTAAATCAGGAAGAGGTCTTGGAAGCATGACGCTTCGTATGGTGAAGTCTAAGGGTTCCTTTAGATATTCTAAATAAGTCCCTATCGCATAGCTTTCGACCATTGATGGTGGTTGCTGAGGGAGTGGTGGTGGGATAGGTTGTTGATATGACGCAGCGTATGCGTTAGCAGGGGCATAAGGAGGTCCCTGTGTTTGAGAAAATATGCCAGGAGAGGAAAACATATCTCCTTGTGGTGATTTGGAGTACATGTTTAAGTATGACGGGGTATTGTCTAGGAATGGATTGTTTGATACTAGACCGAGAGGAATAGTGTTAGAGATGATGGGCCTTGTTGGCGTTTGTTGTGGATAGTGAGGTGGCATGCCTAACGTGCCTACTCCTGTGAGGAGATCTACTTGGCCAGAGTGGTATGGAGGATTGGAACTTCCTGCTTGTATGAACGGAGAATTTTGACTTGCTTGAGCAAGTTCTAACCCTCTCACTTTTTCTACTAACGTTGAAATGACTTCATTTGGTGAAGTCACGGTGCTTTGCCTGAGCGGTGTTTGTTGTATACCCTGGTGTTGTATAGGTACGTGATATCCTGTCATAAACTGATCGCTATCTTGCCAAGTTTCTCCGAGAGTATTTCCTATATGCAGTGGCATAGAGGTATTTTCTTGAAAAGAGATCTCGGGTTGTATTTGTAGACCTCCTATAGGCGGGTACATGCCCCGGGAGCGTTGTTCACTCCTAGGATAACGTATTGACTGTCCATCATCTAAGACCAGGTATGGATCTGATTGCCTACTAATTTGTGGTTTGAGTAGCATTTGAGGAGATGAACCAGATTCTCTGGTAAATGTCATATTGTTTGAACCTGAAGGCTCTGTTTGTTGCGTTCGAGGGGGTTGATCTAACTCCTCAGTTTGAAAAGACGAATTATATCTGATTCTTGGGGTTTGTGTTGACAACTGATTAGTTGAATAGTTGTCGCCCCATACTGAGAGCGAGGGTGATGATTGCCTATTCTGTTGGGCGTAGTATGCCTCAAGACCCAAGAGGGGTCTGCCATATTCATCGAATCCTGACATATTCGGGGGGTATATGAATACCCGCAGAATAATGGGAAGGAGCGAAGGTGATTTGTGAAAGGATACGTGATACTATGACTCCGAGTGAGAAAGTAGGAAGTTTTACGTCAGGTTCACCTTCACTAATTTCGTTTGCTTATTCACGTCAGTTTGTTTGATTGGGTTCACCAATTTTGTTGGTGAAACTGATGTGAATGCTAATGAGGTACAGAAGGTGAAACAGTTTGTTTGTTTCACGTCGGGTTCACCAGTTTTGTACGCCGGAAAAGCGACAGGCGAGCGTGAGAATCTACAAGTGACTCTTCCGCGTACCCGACCTCCCGAGGTCGTGCCGAGACAGCCGGTGGGGGTGGAATATGCGTGGGATGCAGACAAACTAGTTAGGCAGTCTAATGTCTTCGACACGCACTAGTGGAATTTGCGAATCTAAGGCAAAGAAGGCCCTTCTAACTTGGACTGGTGTGATAGATCGATCGGCAAGGATGACTGCTCGAAGGCTCCAATCAATATCGAGCTCTGGCGTGATTCGATCTATGGGTTGCGGAATACGTGGAAAATGACCTGGGATAGTTTCGTGTATGTCCCCAGATAAGGTCATATGGTAGATGGTGAAAACAATTGACTCTATGGACGATTCTCTGGCCTAGTCCAGAATTCTCTAGCTTCGTTAGCCGCTATATCTAGCAAGGACAATTGTTCGATGATGATGGGTGGAAGTGGAGTGGATTGGAATACTAGTGTGCATAAGCCAGTGTCTATATCTGATTGACTTGTGGACTCGTTGGGCTGTGGGATCTGTGGATCACAACCATAGACTCTTGGTTGTTGCGGTCCTATTATGGTCATGTGCGAAATCAAGTTCTAATCCCTAGTATCCAGTAGTCGTATGCTTTCTCAGCTTCTATGTTTAGGACCAATAACTGTGTGATTTTCTCAGAATATCTCACAGGCGTTCGTGCAACTTGGATCCTTAAACTGGTATCTATGTCTGTGAGAGTGTCTCCTGCACCTGGTTGTGGGACCAAAGGATCACAACCAAAGGTTTGTTCTCTTTCGAACCCTTCTACAGTCATGCGAATGTTTATCTAAGGTAATCTGTAGTTTGGTTGGTTTGACCAGAACGTGTGTGCTTGGTCGTCTTCTATGTTTAACCCTCTCAACTGAGAACTGATCAGTTGTAAATCTGTTGTTGTTCGGAATACTTGTATTCTGAGATTTTGGTCTATGTCAACTATTGTTGTGACGAGATTTGGTTGAGGCACGATTGGCTCAAATATATATTCCCTGGGCTCCTGAGGTCCCGTGATTGTCATACAAAATAAAATGTAAATCTAACTGTAACGAAGCAAATTCTAACCACGTGGAATAAAACATATATATAACTTCTATTCTTCTAAGAAACCTTTCAAGAATACAATGGAAAGCAAACTATTTTAAGCGTATCTAGAAATAACAACTAAACAATAATTTAAAACAGACAAAATAACCGAGTGTAGTTATCAGCCTGTGCAATTTGTAGATTTATTCTAAATAAATAAAATAGCTCGTCTAATCTATCTGCAAGATTCTCGATCCTACCTCAGAAGTGAGGAGTGAATCATAGTTTCTCAGAAACTATCAATCCTCACAGCTTCCCTGGAAATATCGAGAATAGAAGTCACTGAAATGAAGCAATTATCTACTCTATTTGATATGATTCTAACTAGAACTTTGAAAGTTAAAACCTGGATTCCGCAGAACAGTGGCGAATCCGATGGCGTGTGCGATCTTGTCCCCTCAGTGTGATCTCCTCGTTCTTTCGTGTTCACGTGGATCCAGAAAAGCGTGTAGTGCTAGCATCAACAGGAGTAGATATTGGGACAAGGACAGCTCAGAATGCAGACCGAAAATGTGAGTAGGAGAGGGATAGCGCAAGAGTACAGAGCTTGGCTTATGTGATTCCTAGCAGGATTTTACTGTGAGTCATGCAACATGAAGTGACCAGAACCTGAAACTATCTTGTTTGAAGAGCAAAACCTGCAACTTTAATGGCTTCCTAAGCTATTCTACTCCAATGGATTGGATAAAACAACAACACTGTTTGCACAAGCTGGATATGTGGCTTACCAACAGCTGGACAATGCTAAATGAGCATGTAAATGGAACTAAAACAAGTACTCTAAGCAAAATAATAGCTAAATTCTAATGCAAAGACTAAAATTCAGAGACAAATTTCAGAGATCGGATTGGCCTGAAGAAATGACAACACTGCCTGCACAAGATGGGTATGTGGCTTACCAACAGCTGAACAATACTAACCAAAGCATGCAAGTGAATTGAAACTATGGCTTCTAAACAAGATAAAAGTACTAAAATACTAAAAATGAGGAGATGAGAGCAAAGATCAGTCTTTCAAAATGAGGGGCCATTTGCTTGAGCACAAGCCATGCTATTTATAGGAATTGCATTCACCCAAAGATCAAAACCAAACTGAACTCCTCAAACAATAAACAAAGGCAAAACACTATTCCAGGGGACCAAAAACATAAATGCATGCTCAAGTCAGTAAAGGAAAGCTGGTGAAATCGTTGATATTTCACGCGAGTTCAAAAGAATGTTCTAGAAAACGCGCGCGACCGCCCTCTGAGCTGGAAAACGCGTAAAGGACCGCCGCCCTGATCAGGGCGGCGGTTTCGTCACTGAAGATCAAAAGGCCAAGGAAAGAAGAAAAAAGGGGAAAAAAAAGGGCGCGGGGGCTAGGCGGGGCATGCGGGATGTTAACGCATACTCCGAGAGCTTTTCCGGATCCCGAACACCTTGCGAGGAGACCTGTATCATCATTGGGGCACTTGTTACACTGTTCTGGCAGTACAGTACCTTACAATTTTGGGTACGTACAGTGACTTCAACATTGACATGTCAAAGGCCAAAACCAAACAAGCCCAACTTCGCAATGAAATGCAGCAACAAAACCTCTTCCTTGTACCAACCATTGCAACAACCGATAACAACACACAAATAGACCAATGCTGGACGATTATGAATATTACAAAAATCACCACTGAAATTAGCCATGCATATTGGACCGACCATAATGCACTTTTAATTTCATTCCCAATTTTGTAACAAAGCAAAATACATACTGCAAAAGCAATTGCAAATACAAAATACACCTCAAAATGCATTGGAAAAGGTATTTGTTACTTGCACTTGTGTTATGTATACGACTGAAACCATAGCCTATTTTTCATAGTTGTTACTTACTATGAAACTTTTGTAATTGCAGACACCATGTCAGATGCAAATTCAACTGCCCAGGTTGATCTTCCATCACAACAACCACCAAACAGGTATGTTGTTTACAGATTTCATTCTCTATTGACATTATTGTTATCCACTCCTAATTGATTTCCTCCTACTAATAATGTGCAAGCCAAGGAATAAAATCCCAACACTAATATCTATTGACAATGTGAATAACTACAAAATTGGAGAAATTTTTTAGGGCAACATCATGGCTGCATATAAAACAGTCCTCGACAAGCAACGAGGAAAATAACTACTGCCAGTGGACCTCACAAATAAAAAAGGTGAGCTGACAATAACTGTCAACATCATGGCACCTTTCATTAAAACCCATGAACATAGCATAATCCCACAAAAAGCCATCTGCATAATAAACTTTACCATAGCTCCAAAAAGTGACTATGACCATTGCAACTGTGACTTCATATTACTAATCACTAAAACCACAACCATAGAATCTATTGATTCTATTTTCCCTCAGCACATGTTTATCCCAAATTCAAGCATCCATCAACTACTCTCCACTATTGACCATTATGCAACTGCAACCATAGCTTCCATTTGTACATCATGCCAAAAAATAGGAAACCAATTCATCATTGACATTACATATGGTAGCTCGCCCAATGACAAAGCTTGGGTAAGCCTCACACTCTCTATAACAATTATTAAATAGCATTCTCATTACAAAATAAATCAATTGTTATTTCACTTAATGGATGGCAGGTATATATTTTCTAGACACTTGCAACAGAATTCTATATCATTGAAAATAAAATCCGAAGGAAAGAACCAACAATATACCTTTTCAAAAACCTAGCAAAACGGAGCGAAAGCATAGACAACAGCTTGCAGAGCACCCAATCCACCTTTATGACCAGTGTAAAAGCAAAAATATCTCTGGAACCCTACAACTACTTCTGGCCACAACAATGAAGGTACTGATAGCAAACACATTCTTAAATCAACCTTATACTTTTCAAATGCTTTAACATTTGCAAAACTTACAAGCAATTTACTATAAGTTTGTTTTCAATTACCTACCTCAGTTACTTACCTCACTTGCTATTGCTAATGTAATTTTTCTTCAAGTTACAATCAATAGTATACTCATTCATGCTTACACATGCACATTTTTGTCACATTTTTTGCACTCAACTGCATTTGATAGGTTACTGTTTTCATGCCAACCCCTCACCCATCTTCTAATCTGCCAATTGCATATGAACCATCCTTGGTTGGAAATGAACTTGTTTTTAGCCTGCTCTATATAGCTAATCTTACTCCAAGGAGATCAGCATTTGAATGGGAGATTCTTACTCTTCATCTGCTCTTTCAAAGAGTGATTCAACAGGTTAAGTTGCATTGTAGTATGTAGAGGTTCAGTCAATTCTTCGTTCCCACAAATTCTTGCATTGCATATGTTTCTATGCTTTGCTAAAGCAAGGGGAAGATAATTTTGGAGTTTTACGCACAAGTGCAGGTGACAAAGTCATTTGTAAACAAGATAAAGGAAAAAACACAAATTTCAGTTTCTAGAAATTGTGCTTCATCCATTCGAGAAAAGGAAAGAGTGTATGGTGGTGAGATTGTTCACTGTAACTTCTTTCTTTAAATGAATTGGTAGGCATAGTTATTGGTAACCCAACAACCACAGGTCAAACCTATGACCTACTGTAGAGTGTAGGCAACAGCGCTCGGTCGATAAATTCCATCTTTAATTTTAGGACAAATTTTAATGTTATTACAGGTTGCTCCTGCTCAACTAAAAGCACTTCTACTTTCTCACCCTGACATTTCCGATGTCGAAGTAATACCGTAAGTAACATTGGCCTTTCCAACAAAAACAACATCAAAATTAATTAATAATGCATTTTTCCTCACTTTGGATATGCTCAGAAACAGCAAAAAATGACCAAAAATTGCCAACCCTGCTCTTTTCTGGGCAGCAGATATCACCTGTTTTTCTAAATTTTTATTAACCTCTCATAATTTACCACTTAATCTCTTGCTGTTGTGTCCTTGTGTCTCTAGGTATTTTGCTGCATGCATTTGCTTCGGTAGAGTTGTGAAGATTTATCCAAATGTCCCTCTCACTCTGTTATTCCCAAATCCTCTACTCATGGATTTTTTATTCAAACAGGGTTGCTGGTTTCTGTAACAAGTCAGCCGCTTTCACCTCCGTCTGCACAGCATGTCCACAAGTCTATGATTTAAACCTAGAAAACCAAATCCTAAACACACTCTCACTAACAACAATGCCTTCTTCAGCATGCTTGGTACACAGGTATATTACAGTTGTACTTTTTAAGTATCTTCCACACAGGAATTATCACATTTCTATAGCAAAGCTCTCCCCAAAAAATTGTTTTAAAAGGTATATATATTTCTTCATAAAGTCCCGTCAAGAAAAAACAATTCATTGTTCCTGCCTTTTAACTTATTACTCCTCAACCTGCCGCATTAGTTTTCCACATGAATGAATTCCAATGCAATATGATGTTCTCGTATCAGGTATGATGGGCCAATTGGATTTGACCAACCAGCAAATAACTTATGTGAATCAATGGGTTTGGTGTATATTTTGTAATGTATCCACCGAATAAAATAAAAGCAGTTGAACTCATATTGTTGCAGGTGTCCTTATATACATGCCCAATTCAAACCTCTATTTCGTTTGACATTTTTTTTATTCAAGAAAAATTTGTTCAATTGATCCGTAAGCCATTTTTTTGTACTTCCAATGTAGATGGGTTAAGGAATTGTGCAATTTTTTGCTACTTGTGATTGCAATCCACATTTTAGACCACTCTCCAGGTGGGTTCTGTAAGCAATCCTCCACTCTGCATATAACACTTATTCTGGGTTACGTAAAAAAGTATGAAGAATGGATCTCCCATTTACTAATCTCCCCTGATTTGTTGTGCATGTTAAAATTAAAAAGAAAATGAGAATAATAAGGGCATAGTCACATGAATGTTTATTTACGTATGTAAAATGGTAGCTCTTTACAGAACCGATGTCAAATTCTTCTCTTTTTTGATGGGACTAAAATTATGGGGCTGGGGAATTCAGTTCTTATTGTAGTTTTCTTCAAATTTATTCTTCATTTTAATCGCTATAAGATATTTAAATATTAAATACTATTAGCTAATCAAAGAGTTGGTTCTTTGTTTGGAAATTCCATCATAACAAAAGCCAAATAAAGAAAATACCTCCCTATGACAAAGTCAATCATTTGTAATAGGTTTGATAGATAGAACCCATTTATTATTACAATTTCAACACGAATTCACTGCTTCTCCATTGAATTTTTATTTTGAATTGGTGCAGGTCCGGGCTTAAACACTAATCCACATTTGTTACGATGCTCGAGTTCAAAGGATATCCATGTCTAGTCACTCTTCCAAGTTTTCCCAATCTAACCAAAAATAGTCTCTGCTCTTCCTCGCTCCATGGCATCTCTGTCATATGCGTAATCAGTACGTAATATTAAATGTGTATGTATTTTTAAACTGTACATAATAAAAAGTTATATGCCATATAAACATGAGCTGATTAAACTTGGTTGAGTGGGTTCTTTCAGAAATCTATAAAAATATCATCAATTCATCTAGAATCTGAGTTAAATCATTTTGTGCATATCCTGCAATCATGGCATTCCATGAGACCACATTTCTTTGAGGCATTCTATCAAACAGTTCAAGAGCCTTTTCAACAAATCCATTTTGTGCATATCCTACAACCATGGCATTTTATCAAACAATTCATGTGCCTTGTCTATGCTTCCACATTTTGCATACATGTCTACCACGCAGTTGCAACTACATCAGTCAAAATTCCTCTATCCATTATGCTTTGACGAATGTCCATACCCTGTTCCAAAGCTCCCATTTTGGCACAGGCAACGAGGATGCTGACAAAGGTTGTGGAATTTGGCTTCACATATGCCAATTGCAATTGCATGAATGTTTCTAAATAATTATAACGCATTTTCAACAAATCCATTTTGGGCATATCCTGCAATCATTACTGTCCATGATACCACATTTTTTTGAGGCATTCTGTCAAACAGTTCACGTGCCTTGTCTATGGTTCCACATTTTGTATACATGTCTACCAGGACAATTGCAACCACATCTGACTAAAATCCTCTATCCTTTATGCTTTGATGGATGTCCATATCCTGTTCCAAAGCTCCCATTTTGGCACAGGCTGGGAGTATGTTGGCAAATGTAAACTGATCGGGTTGAAGACTTGTTTGTTACATATGGTGAAACAGTGTGACTGCCTTATGACAATAATCATGTCTTCTGTATGCTGCAATAATAGTATTCCATGAAAAAAATGTCTCGTTCTTTCACTTGGTCAAACTCTTTACGCACATCTATCAAAACTCTGCACTTGACATACATTTAAATATGTTTTTTATGAAAATTTGTGTATAGCAAATGCCATTTAATCACCTATGAGCATTGAAAGAGTAGACTGTCTTTCCTTGTGAAACCATGCTCATGAAAATACAGGTCTGCAATAATTGAAGATATGTAATCTTCATAGGGGTTGTGTGTAGTAAGCAGAATGTGCATTTGCAGCCATCAAAGCATAATGATTTGTTAGAAGTAGTTGCAAGTACCCTAGTAGATATCTATGCAAAATGTGGAAGCATACCTAATGCACATGAACTGTTTCAAAGAATGCCTGAAAAAGATGTGGTATCTGGGACTGCCTAATGGTTTGTTAGATGTAGTTGCAAGTGCTCTAGTCCACGTTTCTTTTCATCCATTTCTTTAACCATGTCATGTTTTGAAGAATTTAAATGTTTAGGAAAAAAAACCTGACTGACCATACTCCAAGGAGACCTACATTTGAATGGGAGATTCTTACTCTTGATCTACTCTTTCAAAGAGTGATACAACAATTTAAATTGCATTGTAATATGTACAGGTTCAGTCAATTCTTCAACAGCCCTTGGGTCGATAAATTTCATCTTCAATTTTAAGAAAAATTAAAGAAGAAATTAATTAAATTTAATCTTAAGAATCCATTTCCACATTTTCTTAATTGATAGATATAATTTCCAGCAAGACAGTAAAACCCAAATCAAATCTTAATAACCTGCAGTACATGCGTATACATATACAATGAAAACAAGAATTTAAATTCTTTTTATCCTTGCAAGCTTCCAGCCCACCAACCAAATTTGGGCATGAAAATCCAAATTAAAGCTTAGTGACTCACTATTCCAGTCTTCCAATTGCAATAGATTTAGCTATAACATACATTTGCTTATATCATTTGTCTGCATCTCAAATACAAATTAGTTATTGCACATAGCCATCAATACAACCCAGTATTTCTCTACTTACTCCACAACTCCATATGCAATAGGTGTATACACATGTATGTCAATGTATACGTGTACTGAAATTAGAAGTGTATTAATTCCAAAAAAAACTTACACCAAAACTTGTTTTTGTTGTTGCACAGGTTGAAGGAACATTGACCATCGCAAAGGCCTATTCCAGCCCATTTGAACCAATTTGTAAAAAGTGCAACTATTAACCGTCTACCACCATTACATGCAGACATAGCATATTGCAGTAACTGTGAACAGGGATGCCCATATGCATATTACCACCATCTTCTATGCAGCATTAAAAGCACAGACAAAACATCCATCCAATGCATAGCTAAAAACAAGTTTCTAGCTGAATTGATACCTTCTCTTACTGCTACAACATATCCGCAATACATAGAAGACAAAAAAGTTGTTATAGAACAGCCATCACACTTTACATTGCATGGCATCTTTACAATAGACAAAAATAATATCATCAGACAAATGACAACTACTCTAGACAAAAGTATGTTGCCTTCACCTACTTTTCAATAATCAGTAATATTGTGAATACTATATGCTCTACTCATACTAATACTCACATTCATTTCCTGCAGGCATTCCATCCCAATTTCAGTCACAAGAAAGTAGCTATGCATTTTCAAGCCATACACTGCCAGTGCCATCATTTTAAGGTAAATCAGTTACCCCATGCACACATATGTTTCAGCTATTTCAAAGAAAATTTCTAATACTACTCAATATTTCTTTTGCAGATCTAAAACTAGAGCTCCACTTCCTACACCACAACATTTCTGAAAATCAAATTTGTAATAGCATAAATTGTTACTTCTCATCATTTTGTATCATCATAGTTTAATACAGACAACAATAAGCTATATGCTTATATTTATACATTTCAAACACATTATGTTTAATATGCATGGATTAACAAACTTTTACATTGCATCCTAAATAGCAATACTATTGTTTTTGGCCTTTGGCAGTTAATTTGAAAAGCCCTTTACAAATCCAATTGCTTCATTAAAACTACCGATTCATTATTATGCATTGCTGATTGATTAGTTGATTGGAAAGTTATATGCTATATAAACATGAGCTGGTTAAACTTGGCTGAGTGGGCTGTTTCAGAAGTCTATAAAAAAATCATCACCCCATCTACAATCTGAGTTAAATCATTTTGTGCATATCCTGCAATCATGGCATTCCATGAAACCACATTTCTTTGAGGCATTCTATCAAACAGTTCATGGGCCATTTCAACAAATCCATTTTGTGCATATCCTGCAATCATGGCACTCCTTCACATCATATCTCTTTGAGGCATTCTATGAAACAGTTCACGTGCATTTTCAACAAATTCATATTGTGTGTATCCAGCAATCATGGCATTCCATGAGCCCACATTTCTTTCAGGCATTTTGTCAAGCAGTTCACATGGCTTCTCTATGCTTCCACATTTTTCATACATGTCTACCAGGCAGTTGCAACTACATCAATCAAAATTCTTCTATCCATTATGTGTTTCTAATTGGCCTTGTTGCATCTACAAATCAACTGCGTCTAATTCTGCTTGCTGATTTTTATCAGTATATGTTGTTGCTTGTGTGATTTCAATTTCTTGTTGAATTGTTTCATTAATGACACGCAAAAATTAATGGATTTCTTCCCTTTCATACACAACCATTTTGAGAATGTTCTCCACATCTATTTCAGCATCTGCCTGGTCAACACTCGATGCATCATACGAGCGCATGTCTTTCGCGAGTGTTTCTTGGTTAAGAGGCCAAATTATAGTCCTTTTACAACCATCTTCAATATTTAAACCACAAAGTCTTCCTGATTGTATCCATAATGAACATTCACTTGAATGGCAATATCACAATGACCCGTTACAAATTGTCCATACCCTGTTCCGAAGCTCCCACTTTGGCACACGCTGGGAGTATATTGCCAAATGTAAACTGATCGGGTTAAAAACCTATTTGTTGCATATGGTGAAACAGTGTGACTGCCTTGTGACGATAACCATGTCTTTTGTATGCTGCAATAATTGCATTCCAAGAGAAACTGTCTCGTTCTTTCACTTGGTCAAACTCTTTACAGGCATCTATCAAAACTCTGCATTTGACATACATTTAAATATATTTTTCATGAAAAGTTGTGTAGCGAATGTGCATTTACGGCCATCAAAATCTATATGAACTCTTTGAAAGAATGCCTGACAAACATGTGGAAGCATACGTAATGCACATGAACTGTTTGAAAGACTACCTGACCGTGATGTACTAAAACACTTTAGAACATGCCCTGACCATTTAAGCTTCATTTCTATTCTATTAGCATGCAACCATGCAGGTTTAGGGGATGAGGCATGTAGATACTTTTAAATTGGCATTTCCTATGTTAATATAAAGTTCTTTAAATTTAGAAAGGGAAAAAATATGGGAAAAACCAACATTTATCCTCTATAAACTTCGGAGTTAAGAGCCAACCAAAATCCTTATAATAAACCATAGAATCAGCTAGGAGAGTCATATGCCCAATGAAAAAAGGCGCATACATGCTTATGTTTCCCTTCATTGGAAGTCCAGAAAATGATCTCTTTATAATGCATGTGTCTACTTTTCCGAGTGTCTCTGTCAAAGAAAGACCGCACCGTAAACAAAGTGTTCAAAAAATAACTCAAACATGGACACCATTTGAAGGGTAACGTATTATCATCATAGGATCAACAACCACAGTGCCGCTGCCAACTCCTTCCCCAACTGAGGACTCTAAACAACTCAGAAAAGTAGTTCAAGGTTTAGCAATAACTTTCTCATTCTTGTTATGGCCTATTTTTTTGAAATGTAATCTGCATTCTGTTTTTCAATCAAATTCATACTTCCACAACTCAAATTGCATTAATTGGTTTTGGCATGGAATTGTTTATTGCCAATGCAACTGACAAGAAAAACCTACAGCTATTCAATTAGTTTCAACTCATTTGTAATGACCTATCATTACTTACATTATCAGCCTTCTAACAAAGCCTTGGAAAACTGCAATCTCCACTGTATTTTCCGCAATTTCCACATGTCAATACAACAATGAATTCGAAAATAACCAATATTAGTTGCAATTTACCACAGCACTTGTTTAGTTTTTGTTGGTCCCTGTTGCGGCTTTTCGTAAGTTGGATCCGACCCAATAACATAGCTCCATTGCGTATTATTTTTAAAGGAAACTTTGTGTGGTTGTTGCACGCGGATCAGGACAGCTTAGATTATCTCGGCAGATATTATGGTAAACGAAAGTCATGTTCTATTTTTTCTCTATCTGTGTTGTTTGCTTTTTTCCCCCTCTCATTGGGTGGTCCTGCGGCTCTATGTGTGCACTTCCGTTGTCGTTGTCTATTGACAGGAGTTGCGACGGAAATGATTTTCTTAAGTTATTGCCATCTTTGGTTCGATTAAAAAATGAAGGGAGTAGGAGAATGGATGCTTGTCAAATCGAATGAAAAACGACCTTTTCTTGTGAATACTCTTGCATTGGTAGAGTGCTCTGCCTTCTGATTTTTCTTCTCCTTATTGAAACACTGATGATTACATTCGGTTTTTTAAAAAAGGGTTTTCGGACAGGAATTTAAAGTTTTGTCAAACATAAACAATGCAGAAAGCATAATGTTAAGGAATTTGTTCTTAAAATAGTAGCAATTATGTTTCAACATTTTAATATAATTTTTACCGATAAGCTATGAGAGGCAATTCGACAGATATTATTTGACCTGTGATTTTAGATTCAATGCAGAAACCATAACCCCAAAGAAGTTGTGAGAATGCATAATTACCACAAACAATATGGTTGAAATCCTTGCCATTCAATATGCTTTGAAGGAGGCGGCCAAATTGCGGTGGACCATGGTTATTATTGAATCTAACTCTCAAATGATTATTCCACTGCTTAATAGGCAAGGCACCATTCACTCTTCTAATGGGCATATTTCATAGATCCGAGAGAATATTGGTATTTTGGCTCAAGCTTTCTAGACAATTCTTTATGTTCATACTCCTCGGGAGAGTAATAAAGTAGCGGATGCTTTGGCTAACTGTGTTTTGGATCAGGGAAATGTTCATGTCATAGGTCATATTCCTATTGGGTGGTCTACGAAGAAATGTCAAGCATGTCATCAAATCCTTCATTGCGATGACTCACAAGGATGATTTCTTCATGTTGCACTACGCTTTAAGTTGTTACCACGATATCTCTAAGGATGCTTCCTAGTGTATTAGTTATATTGCTTGGCAATGTATCTACTTGTAACACGTTTTTGTTGATTAATAAATGTTTTCTATTTTTTGTTAAATGGTGGGGAATCCACTGTCACAACCTCTTATAATTCATCAACTTATTAAAATACTAATATTTCCTGCTATTTTGAATAATTTTATTCTCCTTGCTATGTAATTCTAGATTTCTGGCAAATATAGCCTATATGTAGAAAGCAATATTCATTGTGCAAATGTATAATTAGATCACTGCTATCGAATATTGAACATGATGTCCCTTCTCAAACGGTAAATGTCGTCAACTCTCATAAAAAACTAGAAAAGAAATAGCCTAAAGTTGGATTGATCTTTCATTGTCATAAAATCTTTTCAAGTATTTTGGGGGGAACTATAACAAATGACAAAGTTTAGCCATATCAGATAAAGATTGACTTTAGGTTTTAAATATTTTAAGCAATTTATCTAGGCCTTTTGGATATTTGTTTTGACATTGCAATGTTTATTGCTTGGTTTTTGATCGCCTTCTAACTAGAACATATCAGTTTGTTGTCTTTGTAAAATGCCACAATTTTTTTTAAATTCACATGACAAACGACTTTCACGTTTCTCATAAAAAAATTCAGAAATAATAGTCTAAAGTCGTTTTTTTGTCTTTTTTAGTAAATAAATTTAGATATTCTAAAGGAAAGTAGTAAATGAATTTTTTATTCATTTCAGATAAATGTTTACTTTGGGTTTTAAATTTTTAAAGCAACTAGTGCAATTATTGTGTGAATGGGATGTTTCATGCTCTAGTGCATGATTATTTTGTTCTTTCTTTTCAATTCTGCTTTTCAGTGACATTTCGCTTACAATGCAACTGATTATGAACATTCATAGATCAGGTAGACGGTTGGAAGCTCAAGGTTTGACATCAAAACATGATGAGGCGATAACGGCTACCATCACAGAAGTATTGGATGATAGTCTAGAAAACGTAGCACACTCTTTTGTTTCAAAAGTAGAAATGCAAAGAGTATGTTCATGTTCACTTAATATCTTTAGTTGTAAGTCTTATCATATAAACCATTGTCCATGTGACCATTGCTTCTGGAGATCCTGCTTAGCATCTTGTTGAGGAGGTCCTTTTCCGTGCGGCAAAGAAAGCAGGTAACAAATTTTCAAAATATAATAGATTACAATTGCAATTGTTGTTTGCAAATTTGTTGTAACCTCTGCTATATAGTCTCATGCTTTCACAATACTAAATATGTATGTGAATACAGGGATGGCCTTCGATAAGCTTCTGGATATACCTCAAGGAGATCGTCGTAAATATTGTGACAATGTTTCTGTGATAGTTGTCTCTTTGAAAAGAAAATTATGGAGATCACTGAAAATTGTGTGAGCTATCTAGAAGTTAAGTGTGCTCTCACACAAGTTTTGATTCCTCCTCTTTTCCATTTTTTCAGTGTAATATATTAGTTCATGGCATACCCTTACATCATTAAAAGCAAGTGCTAGTACTAATAGCAATCTCGATGTAACCCAAAAAAAAAAAAACACTAAATAATAGTTACCTCTAAATCGATTTAAAACAAACACAGCGTTATTTGTGTCAATGTACGGAGATTGTTATGACCATGTGATTAAGGGCGTTATGTATTTATGTAGTTTAATCGTGTGGGAGTGGTTGTTTAACATGGGAAATTGGTTGGGGTGGAGAGTGGAAAGCATGTGTTCACTCACTTGGAAAGCATGTGGACAGTGGTGGTGGTTGCAATTTTATCTTTCAATTATGAGCCAATTTTTGAGGCATGATGGACAACGACCTAATTGTTTTCAAGTTAAATCAATCTATTTGTGCACCTAAAAATTGACTATTTAAATTTTTTTGTGCACCTAAATCCGATAGTTTCTTCAATGTGATTTTGATAGAATTGGTCTTTTTAGTTATTGGAATTGAACTAAATGGGATTTATGCTTCACTTGTTCAACTTTAAAAATTAATATAGTTCTTTTAATATTGAATGAGTGCCTATCTTAGTATAAATTTCTTAAAAACTATGTTCATTTATTATAAAAAAAAATTTAATATATATAATTTTTTTTGGTGGTTTATTTTTATATTGATTAATAAATATATAGTTTTTGGTTGATGGTATACAATTTTAATCTAACATTATTTTTATGTTGAGGTTGAAAACATTTTTTCGAAGGAATAATAAATAAAATAAAATAGTATATTTAAGGTATCAAGATTTTTCGATTACTTTTTTTCAATAAAAAGAAATTTTGTTTATGATGATGATATTTCATACTATTACACTCTATTACTTTTATTGACATTTCACAGTATTACATTCCATCACCACCCATAACTACCATTATATTTATTTCTATGAACATTTTTAACATTTTTTTATGGAACATCCACACTACAAATTAACACATTACCAAATTTTCATAATTTTATGTATGTACAAAATTTAAATATAAACTAGCATAGATATTTTAAATACATCTATTTAAAAAACACTAAGAGATATCGATCTTGAGGCACCTATTTAGTTATGCAAGATTATTATTTTTTGGTTGACTTCTTTAAGAAAAAATGAAGAGTGGAAATTAAATTTATGGATGAATTATCATGTGATCATTAAATGGACATTAAATTTAATGTTGACGATAAAAGTAAAAACTCACTCCATTATAATGCTCGTTGTCATTGCAGGAACGCCTCTCAACACAGTAAGCAAATGAAAAGCCTACCCATTTTACTCTTTTAAATATCAATTGAGAGGACTAAATCAACTTTTTTTAAAGAGAAAATCCTTTCAAAATAATAAAATGAGTGCTTTGCAATTTTATTTTATTTTTGAAAAATACCTCAAAATATGCCATATCTATTTATAGCCATACTCACATTAAATTTGAATCCAAGGTTTTAATGTTAATACTTTGCCACTTTTATGATTATATGTATAAAAAACACTCAAATTTTTCAATCAAAACATTTATGATTATTCACCAAACAATTCAGACGTGACGTGCAGTCATTTAAGAAAGTATCTAGGGAAAGCTGTGGTAGGTGCTATGCTAATGGCGCTTAGGTCTAGTTGTGGTTGGTGTTATGTCCCGTTACTACCCAAACATAATAAACAAAATTGATGCAAACTATCCCGTTACTACCCAAACATAATAAACAAAATTGATGCAAACTAAGGAAACTAAAACTTTAAGTATCTAATAAGCCTTTCACATTTTCATAATGGCGTGCAATTTCATGGATTAAATGATTTATTTGCTAAAAGGCCCCGTTTAATCCAAATATCCAATAGTCCTTTGTTTTTTAACAATGGAGTATCATTTGGGAGGGTAAATAATTTCATTTCCTAAAGGCTTCGAAGTTCGAATGATGTTAGCATGGATTGCACAAGTACAATTGCATTAAAACTAGCAATCGTACATAAAATGTACGATGAAAACGCCGAAGGGGTTCTTTTAAAGGAGTTAAATTCGAGAGAGAGAAACAATAGGAGAGGAAGAAGGGTGGAGAAGAATGGGTTAGAGGATGGAGAAGTGAGAGAGTGGAGAAGTAAAAAGGTGGCAAAAATAGAAGGGAAAGAAGTTGAAAGTTTACTATCCAAGAACAACATGACAAATTTGTCAATGCACAATTGTTAGAGTTAGTATGTTGCGACTGCCTCAAGGATTCTATTATACAAACACTGGTACAAAGATGAGTAAATAAGTTCTATTTCCGAAGAACCATTCCCTTCAGGTACTTCAAGAACATTAGCTCTCAAAACAATGTATCGGAAACGTCAAGGATGATTTCCACGTAATTTCCACCCAATGAATCAAGTGTTTGTAATGGGATCTAATGACCCCATACTATTCTGACTTTATGGACTGCAATTATTCTAAGAGTTAGCAGTCAAGGTGTATGTTTATAAACAACACGAGTTGTTGATAAACATTTTAGAATTAATGATACAAAACCCACTTCATGTTATTGCTTTAGAGGAAGTCATACCCAAGCTTATAGATAGAGCCAACACATCTTTTAACATCCACTACCTTACCTCATAGTAATTAATACAACAAAGCTTATGAAACCAAATCTCATAGCCGAAATACCTTTAAGGAAATAATATTATCTCTATATACCCAATTTGTAACCTTTATTATTTTCCTATCATTGCACATATTTCTCTATGATATGTAAGCATTTACTAATCATTCCATCATACGCGTGCTCTGGTCATGAACATAAGAAGTAATATTTCTCAATATCATATATCAATGTAACCAGGAAGGGTAGTCCAACCCTTCCTATTACTTGATCAACAGTAACCCTCGCCCAGAGAAGTACCAACCTGCTATTCATGTTGAGAGGTGGAGATAACCCCTATTCCTGTCACGAAAGTAGTATTCAAGAAAGTCACAAAAAAACAAGAAATCAATAAATTAAATATTTCAATGCCTAAGACTTAACTCGGATGTCAAAGAATGTGGTTTTCAACAAAATAAGAAATATAGTCTCCTTTATTATTCGAATCATAAAGGCCCCATTACCAGGGTAGTGTCAAATCCACACCTTCAGATGCACCATAATGGCCAGGTGGCAATTCCATCTGGTGAATAAAATATACAAGTGACAAGTAATAATTTACAAAGAACAATGGTATTGTCTTGTTGTTATACAAGGAAGAATTTCTTCTTGCAAGGCAGTTACACTAAGTTACATCCTTTTCCCACAATAATCGATACCACATCAACCATGGGAGCCATATCTAAGTAAGGTAAACAGTACAATATTCTATTTTGCAATTTTTTACAGTATTGCAATTTGAAAGAAAAACAAAAAAAATTATGCAAGAGAATAAAGATGCAACCACTAGGCATAGCGGATTATGTGCGAAGGCGTGCGATGGAGTTGTGTGAGGTGTACATCATGTGTAAAGGGACAATCGTATTACTCTGGGAAGGATCGCCCCCGCATCATGGTCAGTACGCAAATCCATCAATTTAAAAAATAAATACTTATTTTGTAACCCCAATTTATAAGCTCTCGTCCTGACTTTATTTAAGAAGGTCGTGATATGGCATACCCTACCATAGTGAATGCAAAAGTGCTTGAAAGTGTAAAATGTGTTGAAAGTTAGACAATTTTCGACTATGGATGTCTTGCAGAAAATTACACAAAAAATTGCAATAGCTTGAATTGGACAGGTTGCCCAAATTTTTTTAGGAGTGCAAATGTCAAACAAAGCTTTGTGAGATTAGATTACTCAAGAATAAAAAACATGTTGCAAAATATCAAAGTTGTCAATGTAATCAATATCAAGTTAGTATTGAGTGTTGATGGAATTTTAAATCAAGTTTTCTACGATTAGTAAGTAGTTAAAAAAAATGGTATAAATTTTAATGACTAAAAAGAATTTATTTATTTATTATTTATTAGTTCCAAAGCCAAAACAAAACAAATTTACAAAGATGTTAAAAATTCTGTGAAGAAATTTTGAATTGCAATGGCTTTCAGAAGGACATAAGTGTAGAATATAAGTGTAGAATGTGATCATTTCCGTAGCATTAGAGGTTAAAAATAATAGATCCAAGTAACAAATATCCTGGCAACTAATTTGATATCTACCCATGTCTATCACTATCAAAAAAACAAAGAACTAATTTGAAACTTATTAATATTACTTAAGGCAGACAATGTTGGGATGCACCATCATCAAAACATATGAAATCATTTACCAGCATCCCTGAAGCTATGAGTGTAGAAATTGCGAGCACATGCCCTTCAAGGAATAGTCTCAATAGTTTTCAAGAATCAGACAAAAACTAAATTCAGTTCCACACAGTTTGGGCAGACATTGTATGATAACATATTGAAAAATTATGAAATATAATTATCTACAATTGTCATAATTTGGACAAAAACTAAAATAAGTTCCATACAGTTTGGGCAGACATTGTATGATAACAAATTGAAAAATTACGGAATATAAGTATCTACAATTGTCGTAATTTGGAAATAGAGACTATAGGAATATTCTTTTTTAGGTACGAACAAGTCCTCTTCCTTATGAAGAATAATATGATTTGAAAGAACGATATTAGGGTGAATAGAACATGAAATCCAAAATTTGTTAATTTTATTATGAAAAACATTTACTCCTTGGCCCTGCGATGTCTCTGAACCCTAAATTCTTTGTGAACCCTAACCTCTCCTCTAGCTCGGCGCTAGATGTTCCTCCTCTGGTTCGTGGACCGTTCTTTAGCCCTGCAAAGGAAGCTCCTCCTTCTGTAGACCGATTTTTTTCTCCTCCTGTTCACTGTGGTGGTGGCGCTTTGGCGGAAAAAACCCCTGTTTGCGACAGTAGTGGCAGCTCCCCTAATCAGGATAGTGTCTGTGTCAGTTAATGGTTATGGTCGGTGCTAAATCATGGTGGATTGAGATCTGTTTTGGGTGTTTCAGGTCCCCTCCCTCCTTGCAATGCGCGAGCTATTTCCCCTGCTCAGGTTGATGTTGGGGGCGGTTGTGGCTAGATTGTGGGCGATGTTGGGCTTGCGGTGTCGTGTCTCTCCTCGATGTAGCCAAGGAGGATCCCTTGTTACGACCCTTTCGATATGGCTTGGGGTTTGCCATGAACATTGTCCAGGTGATGTTAAAACTGTTTGACAATGATACAAAATTACTACTTGAAAAACCTTGTTCTCACCGCTGTAGAGAAGAAATAGCATGCAACCAAGGACCTGTCTCCACCATGCAGGGGAAAAATAGAAAATATCATAAACAATCAATTAAAATGCTCATCCGTTGGATTTCAACGAATTCGGGAGGAGGAATGCAGTGCGTCTGATTTCTGACATTTGTCAGAATCACCAGGTCTCACTTCACTACAAGAACGCCTTCGGCGTAATAAGAAAGTAGAATAAGGTAACAAAAAGAGAGAAAATCAAGAAATATGAAGTAGGTTGAAGACTTTGGAATATTTAATCACATAATAATAGTTTGAGAATATATTTAATTAATTAAAGGGACTTTTAGTAGTATGTCCCACATAAATAAGGCAATTTATATATACAAAAGAAAAAAATTATAAAAAATATAATAGTGTTTATAAATTTATAAATTTTAAAGGAAAAGATTTTGTATTTAGCATGGAGAAAATATAAACACTAAAATATGTATATCGAAAACTTGAAAATTAATTATTTAAAATTAAAATAAAAAGTAAAAAATCAAATAGAAAATATACACACATATATATGTATAGATGTATGTATATGTGTACATGCATATATGCATATGCATATATATGTACATATATATGCATATGCATATATGCATGTACACATATACATACATGTATATGTAGATATATGTACACATGTATATATAGATATATATGTGTATATGTATGTATGTATATGCATATGTATATGTATGTATATATATGTGTGTGTACATGCATGTATATATATATATATATATATATATATATCATCCTTCTTTAAGATTAATTATGAGAAATAAAAAAGGGAGAAGGAATTAGGAGTTTCTTTTAAACCAAAAAGAAATAGTAGATATAGAAATCCAACGGTAGTGAAGGACTAAGAGAAAACAATCACAATATAGTGGCAAAATTCAACACCTCTAGAATCAGAGGTCGTCAAGGAAGGTATGGGATCTACTAACTTCTTTAGATCACATGTCAATACATCAAGATGACAAGAGTCCCTTCCTAGAAGTGCAATGCCATTACACTGTCAAACGGGAAACTAGATGGATTGACTCTAATGTTCATAATACTCATAGAACAGCTAACAGAGAATTATCACCAACAAAATAGTGTCGTTTCAACAATTGAGAATAGAAAGAGAGGAGCGAGATCGAGCCATATGATGAAGGGCAAGGTATTTTTAGAGCTTGTTTTTTACTAATTGGTTGATTTTAAACAAGTTTAAACAATTTTAGGTAGGACAATCGATTTTAGAAAATTAAGTTACCAAACATTTTCACAAAATGTATACAAATTTGTTGAGTCGTCAAAATATACATGTTTTACTAATGAATTCGATATTTTTCTTAAAATTTACCTACCCTGCATATGTTTTCTAATTTTCAATTAAAAAGATTCACCTACAATAATATACTTCTAAAAAAATGTCACTCCTTAAACAACATCCTAATGAGTGGCTCTCAAGAGAAGTGCAAGATTTGTGCAAGTATGAACTCTTCCATAATGAGGAGTTATAGTGAGCCACAAGAGGTCACTTATTTGAAAGAGTTGGTGGGAAGGTTGTGATTATTCATCTCATTTGATATTATATTTCTCAATTATTGCTTCAAGAGCCATCTTTTTAGACTTTAAATGTCCATCTTTGTAGCAGGTGCAAGTCTTGAAAGGTTTATTTCCTTTATATTTGTGTGGTGAAGAGGAAGGATTGACACAGTCTGACTCAACTCGAGTGCCAGCCGAACTTAGAACATTTATTATCCTTTTGTTTCTAATTCTTAAGTGACATTGTAATAAGTATTGTTGACGCTGCTTTAGTGCCTCTTAAGTGTATGAGTTTGTCCCAATGCATGTTTGATTAAATAAAAGGTTGAATTTTCCGACTTGGATGAAATTGAGATAATCAATTGTTTGTCATTTTCTATCTACAAATCCATGAGTTTAGTCTCAATAATTAAAACTTAAATAGAGACTCTAAAATGTGTCTAGAGTCTTGTGGGCTAATGTTGAATGTATCTACCTTTCGCACATTTGACCCCTGCGGTTACTAACCCTAGCATTTCATTTGGGGATGAAGTCCTCGATTCAGAACGTTTCTACCAAGAGCATGCCCTGATCAGGAGATTCAACGGGCTCTGGCCAAACCTAGCTACCCTTCATGACTGGATTACAAAGCACTGGATCCCGATTCTATCTGGTAAGTTAGATCTTTATCCATATGCGAAAGGTACGTTTATTGTTGCTTTTTCCTCAATTAGGGATAAGGAAGTCATAACTTAAAAACTCTGGGCTTTGCAATCCCACTACCTGGTTTTGAAACCCTGGTTCCCATCTTTTAACCCAATCACTGAATCCTTTGCCTGCAAACCAATCTGGATTAGACTGCCCCATCTACCGCTCCAATTCTGGGACCGTACTTGTCTACCCGGTATTGGAAATATTGTGGGTCATACCCTTTTCATTGATCCCCAAACCACTAATTTCAAACACACAACCTTCGCTAGAATCCTTGTTGAGCTTGACGCATCCAAAAATATCCCTGCTAATATAGAGCTTATAGTCCAAAACAGAACTTGGACACAATCATTAGATTATGAAGGCTTGCCCTTTAGGTGCAGAAAGTGTTTTGCTACCGGACACACTGCTGATGTTTGCGGAATGGAAAAGAAAAAAAAAATAGAAAAAACAACTGGTGGAAAAATGCCCTCCCTGAACACCTGATTTTCGAAGCCAAAGAGGAGTCAAATACAGATATTGAAGATGATTTTGTCCCAGAAACCCCTCTTTCGGAAATTCCAATTGTTGAATGCGCCAAAGAATCTCATTTAGTTGGTGACAGAAAGGAAGATACAAAAGAAGATAATGAATCCGTTGTCCCAGTTGGATCTATGGAGGATAAGGAAAATACGCCTCCTTTATTCAATCCTCTAATTGCGGAGGCTTCTACAGGCTGGATAACGGTGCGTAAAAATAAAAAATTGTTCTCCAAGAATACCACTTCTCCGCCTTGCTAGTTTCCCAGTGCTGCTAGGCTACTCATTAGTGCTTCACTTTCTTTTTCAGGTAGCAGCTGTTTGGTCGCTGTAAATCAGTTGTTTTTATGTTGATTTGTCGTTGGTATTGGGTTTTATTCTGTGCAAGTTGTTTCCTGCTACTGTTCTTGTTCTTATTCGTTGGGCCTTATTTGTTTACATCTGCTTTTTGAGCCTTCTTGTATAAGGGTATAGTCCCTTTCAAAAAACTATTTACCCTTAATAAAAAAAAATGTTGAATAATCCATCCTAAAGTTGATGGCCCCTTATGACATTTGCTTTGCCAAGGATTTTTATAATTTTAGCAAGGTTCACTGAGGATGTCAATACCCATTTTATATGAAAAGGAACCTCAGGTTTCACATTCGGGCTAATGACACTAAAAGGCGTTGCCACACCCATTAAAGCATTGGTTTTCTCAACAGCATTGGTTATATATGTTTCTATACCAGCAACATTGGTTATATTTGTTTCTATGCCAGTTGCACTTTCATACCGTCCTTTGCTCCTAAGCAATAAAACCATGGCATCCTTCTAGGTGAAATTGTGTTGTCCTGTGTTAGACAGGTTAAAACTGAATTGAAAGAAAAGTGTACAAATACAAAACACAGTACATATAAGGAAAACAATGTTGAATTGAAAAATGCACTAGGAAGAGTTCATAAACAAGAATTGTGTATGTTGTTGTCCACAATAAAAAGAGCTTTTGTAGTCCTCTTCACCTGAATTGTATTATGGCACTTTTATTAATAATTTGGTACGAAAGCAATCTTCCCTCTGACATGCCTGATTATAATTGTGCAGTTCAATTATTGTTCTATTACAAGTGCCCAAAATGGGTATTATGAACTGCTTTGAAAACAACTGAAATATAACAACATATAGATGAAATGAAACTTAGCTCCACACATACATAGGGTACAGGAAAATAACAGTAAAAAAAAGACCTGAAAATTCTTCTGTACGAGGAAATTGAGGCCCTTAGTGTTTGGGGCTTCGGGTGCTCCTCGCAAAAATTTTGGAATATGGAAGAACAGTAGAGTCTACAAGTTGAACCTCTAAAAACCATATCCAACGATGCAAAACTTGCAAAAAGTCTGGGCACTTAAAAAAAAAATCCTTGAAAAAAGACTTCATAGGACTGTTTATTGTTGTTTGAAAATCAAGTGCAAAAGGAGGCAATGTACTCGTGGGGACTTGTGCTTGTGACCTCCTCTGAACTTATACCAGTCGTATATGTTAGAGACATGCTTTGGGAAGCTTGTTAATGACATACAGCCAACAAATGACTGCCAAAAGAGATGGCATCAAAGACACTCCCCATCAAACAAATAAGCAACGTTCTCTTCGTAAAATCATTTATTTTTAATGGGTGACTAGTTTTTACACAAGAATCATAACCAATGAAAGTCAATTCTGCTCCATACAATCGCCCAATTATAAAGTCAATGGATGACAATAAGGAGGCCAAACATTTGTCAGCAAGACTGTCATCTAGTTTGACACCACCACTTGTATTGAGCAGTGTTAAGAAGGGCATTACAAGGAAGAAACCACAAAAAGCCGGACTACCAACAATTGAAGGTGACAACTATTCTAGAGACTGGATGCACCACCTATGTATGTGAGGTCCCCATACAATACAAACATGTCGCGTCAGTCAAAAAGTCAAAACAAGTATTTTCATTCAGCTACGTATAATGCACTTCAATGATTTTCATCTGCTACCATGTAACTTAGTTGGTAAAGCACTCCACTAACAAAAAGCAAGTTGCGAGTTTGAATCGAGATTCAAATTTTTAGTGTATTTTTGGTGGTAAGCACAAAAATTCTCATCATAAATCTAGTGGTATCACTGTGTTACCATAAAAAATAATTCCAAGTCATAAATCTAATAAACGGGTGATGCATGGAGGGGATATCATGGTTATGTAATCTCATGCGGTCTTGAGATAAAAAGGTACATTTGGTTGCCAGAATAGCCTTCGCCACAATTGAAAGAATCAACAAATCGTTTTCAGATGGCTTAAGACCACCAGCCATTAGAAGAATCAATAAAATAAAATCATAAAGCTAAGACCACTAATCATATTATAGTGAATACAACCAGCTGCAATATAGCTGCCATTTAGCAAGCGATGGAAGTCACCAAATAAAGAAGCCAGTAGATAGTATAGACCATCAATACTACTTTTATGACAGACCACAAGTGTTAAAATATGGCGCTTTATATAGCACGTAAAACAGTTATGTAGCAGTTATGTAGTTGTTCGGTTGATAATTGTTCAACCACCTCTTCACATATAAATATACTTTGTTTTTGAATAATCAAATTTGGAGGAATAAGTAATAATATTTTTTAAATATATGCAAATATAGTTCGAAGGCAGTTGGAGGAGTAATTTGCATGTGAGAAATTAATCTCATACTATATGTTGGAGAAATTAAATTAATTAATATGTTTGTTCTAACATTAAAAAAAAAGGTATTTTATTAAGTGTGAGGCAAAATTTTATTTTATTATTTTCCATTACTTTGGAATAATAAAATGGCAAATATATCACACTTGACTTTGCCGGAGACACAAGAATTAACGGGCACTAATTTCAATGTTTGAAGTCATAAGACTTTAACGGTCGCGGAGTTTCGTGATTGTGATAAAATCATCAAGGGTGATGAAAGTCGACCAGGGACGAACTTTGAGGATTATGACAAACGTCATAAGGAAGCGTTGTTGCTTCTCAAGTTATCGGTGTCGGATGATTTGATACCGGAAGTGCGGAATGCTACTGTAGCAAGCACATTGTGGGCCAGTCTAAAGGATAAAAATCAGACATCATAAAAGAGTCAGGTTTTATACTTGAAGAATATGTTTTTTTTGTAAAGTTACACGAAGGTGGATCGTTGTCTAAGCACCTACTTCTGTAACGACCCAAAAATTTCACACCCAAACAACACAGTAAAATACAGGATAATAATTTTTTTTTTGACGCATAACACGACACAACATGCCACCACCAAGGTCACAACTAACTCCGTGGGTAACTCAATACAAGGATGACCACAAGGGTAGCACGGAAATGTTCACACACACCAAGGATGGTTCACTTTTCTATCTGACAAAACAACATAAGAAACCACCACATAACACACCTACAGATAGGGCAAGCCACAATGAGGAAATTATTGATGGTCATTTATTTTTATGTAACCTCTTTCGATCCTTAACTACAGTTTGCTAAGACTCTAGATATGATTTGTACAATGTTTCTTACAATGCTAAGTTTTCTCAGGCTTATTAAATCTTATCCTCTTCTAACAACTAACAGTTCATTTCACCTTAAGGTCACCTTAAGGTTATTTTACAAATTTCACCCAAAAAGAAATAATGTTCACTAGAGAAGCTAGGGTTATCATGTTATATAATTCTTACTCACAAAGATAGTCTCGCCTATGATTTCTTTAAAGAATTCCTTGCTCTCAAGTTGGTAACCTCTACGTTAATTTATTTAAATATAACTTTTAGTTCAACTTTTATAAGTATTAAACGACCCACGTTATTTTACTTATGTCGCATTATTAATAAGTCAACAAGATTCACTCAACATTTATTTTCAAGGGTAGAGTTTAATAACACTCATTCACCATAACAAAACAAGGTTACATCCACACTTAAAATACCAATAATCCAATAAGGTCGCTCAACAATCAGTAACCAATATTTTAATATTTTCAATGATGGTCAAACAAACCAAGATGCCCAAAGTTAAGATGACAAGTCTGCAAATACATTATACTAAGACCATGATCCTCTCCTACATTTTCCACTGTATGTTATCAATAGTTGAAAAATATAAAAAAGGATTCGTGTAAGAACTTCTCAGCTGAGGTTGATGCTCAAGCTTACAAGTCTATCCCTCATCTACTTGCTAAAATTCCATCTGCAACAAATGTTTACTAGAGTCAGTTCGCTAGAACTGAGCATGATAAGATATAAACCTCACCTAATAACTTATGCCATCTAGCATTTAAATAAATGAAATCTTACAATACTCCCTATCAAATAATTCCTAGTCATGTATTCAAATCTTAACTGCACATCTCATGATAATACATTTCATACCCATCATTGAACACTTCCCTAAAATCTGCTTACATATGAACTAAAATTCCAAGTGGCTAGAAGATATGCAACCTTAACCTTGCATTTAATCATAATTAAATTACAGTAACAATAGTAACGCTCACCTAATACCCTCAACCTACTTCACATATAAAAGTGTCCAACAATATTATCTTTCAATTAAATAAAAGCACCAACGACATTACGCTTCTATAATAAATACAAGTGTCAATCATATGATAATCATCAATATTACCCAAGTATCAACCTTTATAGAAAAACAAGGATATGTAAGTATACTTTTGATATTTATCTCACAATAAAAAAGAATGTACTTATGTAAACAAGGGTTCCACCAATCAGTAAGTTCATATATTATTTAGATATCCTATCGGTTGTTTATTATCATGTCTCTATATGCCTCTATTAGTATAAGAGTCCATCTCAGAGGAATGAATTACGAACAACAATACCGTCATACTTCGTTAATGAGTAGAAGGTACATTTGGCTAGCTAAAACAGGTAAGCGTGGTCCAAGCCACTATAAATACAAGTATCAACATTATCTCAACTCACAGTTGAGATGCAAGTACCAATTTTTTTAGCTAACATAATAATCCTCGTAAATGCCAGAAAATATTCCACGCGCTAACCAAGTATTGAAATAACATATTTATCCTTACTAGTTGCCTAATGGCATAATATATCATATTATATAATTCAACCTCCACTTGCATATCTCAATTTATGGGTATCAATCATTGTCCTATATAATGAAGTTAAATAATTTCATGTCAACTTCTATCCTTAACGTCATATAAGGTATGAATAGTCCCATTATGTTAGTTGTCACCTTTACTTAAGGCTGTGTAAGAATCCTTTTTAGGGTAGTTCTCAAAACTTCCCTATTCATCTGTTTTGCTACCAAAAAATACATTTCAACAAGCTTTGAAGTCAAGGTATAGGATAAATTTATAATCTCATATTTCAAGCATTGTCTGAATTCATACGCCTGAGGGCCATCACATGTCAATCAAACTTGCAGAATGTACACATTCATGAGAGTTCGATGTATTCATTATTACCTCAACTGATTCGAAGATCTAAGAAGCGCCTCAAACTTAAGCCATATAGTTATCCGCACAAACTAACGTCTTGAGGCTTACCGTATTCAAACGGTTCACAAAAATAGAACCCCATTAACACATGTTTCAGGAGCGTTCCAATCTAAAAGTAAGCTCATAGTAATAAGAATAGTAGAGGGCCTGGTGAGGGGTTTTCAATAATCCCCAAAGTAAACGATAATCAAAGGAGTCGGATAGTATCTAGAAGGACCAGTAAGAGCCAGTACGTCTCTCCCCAAATAGAAGCCTCCAATCCTAATGGGGGGGTGGGGGGGGTTATACTATTATCAATCCACATTAAAAGACCAACACAGTGTTTCGAGAAAAATTTCCCGTTTTCACGCCATGTTTTACATAATAAAAACAAGACAAGAAAAATTCTAAATCTCATTCACACACCACAATAATTCCTACAGAAACCACTGTTCACAGGAGTAATCATGGCAAAATGATAAACTAACTTTATAAGGTCGAGAAGCGAGAATCACTGGAGAGAGATCAGCTCATGCAAACTGTGATTAAAAGTCATTCGGAAACCCATTTCTTTTGGGCATCTCGTTCAAGAAAGAGTCAACATATATATATATATATATATATATATATATATATGTAAATAAATATTAAATAATATCAAGAATCCAAGACGTTACTTAGTAAAAAAGAATCACACATCAACAATCCAAAGGAGACATCACATATACAGAATTCAAACAAAACTGCAAGGATTGATTTATCTAAATGCTAAAGTAAATAAATTATTAAGAGAGAGGGTTAGGGCTTATCATGCCTTTAATGCGCTTCCCAAGAAAAGAGCACGCTGAAACAGGCCCTTGAAGGTAGTAATGAGCCGAGGTTGGCTGCTACTAAGAACACCAATTTTCGAAGACCAAGTATCACCGTTACAGCATGCATAGTGCCCAAGTATACCACCAATCATACCAGTAACCAAAGGTGCCTTTTCTGAGTTCAAACATATATCATTCCAGCGTGTCAAATAAGCAACTCCTAACGCTAGTGCTGTGGCAATCGAACTATTCACTAGCACTTGCATCCAAATCCCGTTGGCCTCCCTCCTTGTATTCAGTGTCATTTTTGCGCTTCATTTCAGTACCAAGTTTTGTGAGCTTTGAGGATGAGAAGAAAAACACGAGGAGGAGAGCTCCAAACATGAAGGAAGCCATGATAGAATCTGACATTACCAGGAACCCGGCAAAACCACCTGACAGATTTAAAGACTTCAGCCGAACAACCCATCCTGCTATGAATAATGCAAGCGCACACTTATGAAGGCTTTCATTACCAGGGTCTCCAACAGCAAATTGTGCTTCATGAATATTCTAATATGACCAGATCCTCCTCTATGAGATTCTCTTCCATGAGTTGCATCGTAAAACAAGTAAGGTCCCAAAAGATAATCTTTGTAATAAATTTCATCAGGTCTCTTGGTAACATTCTTACTGACACTAATTGATTTTGATAAAAAATAAAAAAATAAAACTTGAAGGAGAATCCCAAATTTGAGGATGCATTCAATACTGAACAGGTAACAACATTGTTGGACAGCCTACTTGTTGGAAGCACTCAAAGAGGCGTCTACTGTACTGCACACGCCTGCTGCCTGGATAAAGACTGTTGCAGCCTGCTGTGGATCCCCAACAAGAACACAACTCGCAGCATCCAATGAAAGGGGAGGTAACACGCCTACTGCAACAGCTTGTAGCTTCATCTATAATCCACCATACCAAACCCGCGCGGCCAGCAGGGAAGGCGCCTAACAGTCCTCCACGCTCAGAAAACCTTCCTCCACATTTCTAAACGCCCCCCCCCCCCTCGAGTTCTAGGCGTGAACAGGATCCAATGCGGCCATGGAAGGCAAATAAAAACAAGGGAACGAGGGCCAGGCGCGCAGCAAAAAGGAGGTAACTTTTCTAACGTTTTTCTCCACCAATCTACACACAATTCGCCCTCCCAAGGTCTCACGCTGATAGAGCTGAAATTTGCAGGAAAACAACAAGGACGTGGAAAGATACAAGACAAGAAATGTTAAAAGAAAAGAAGTGCGACCAGTATGGAGGGAAAAGGTGCCCCAATCCAGCAAAGGTCAATTTCATCATTAATTTTACAGCCGACTAGGGCAGAAAACAGGCGGCCCAATTAAAATCTCCCACTTCTCACCAACTTGTCAGGCAAAAATTACTTATCCACAAAATGAAATAAATCTAATTAATCACAATTTCTTTTTTTTTTTAAATAATTCCGTTAGGTAGACAAACTGACGACAGTAACCAACTGCGAAGTATAATCGATATCCGTTCTTTTATTATTCATTTTTTTATTATTATGTTTTAAAATGTTGCAACACCCGACGGGGTTCGAAAAGTCGCTTAGGACTTAGCACAAAAGTGACAACAATTAAAAATAATAATAATAATAATAATTTAATTGAGAGGTCGAGCATGAGAGTGACCAAAACTATGGCAAAAATATCTGGCAAGCAACAAACAACAATCAACAGGAGGTTCGATATAGCAAGAACAAGATCTTCCTTTAATAGGATAAATCGCGAGGGATGTTGCGGGCCAACAACCAAAACATTGACACTGACGCAAGAAAGAAAGCTCAACAAGACGACGACAACAACGTTTCAAAGGGAACACAACGGCGTTCAGCCCTTAGACGCTCAGTCGCCACAGAATAACAGAGCAATGACGAATGGGGGCATTACAACTTCGAATGAAAGACCTCCGAGACCTGTTATCTTCCATCAACAAAAAAGTGGACGACGATGATATGGTGGCTCTAGTTTTGAACAGCTTACCTTCTTCGTATGAGTCATTTGTGGAGGCACTCCATTTAATGGTTGAAAGTCAAACACTCACGTTTGACAAGGTGAATTCCTACCTGTTACAAAAGAAGCGGAGACAACTTCCGGCATAATCTAACTGTGACCATTCAGAGAGTGCTCTTTTCACTCAGTCAAAGAGAAAGTGGAGACAACAGTCCGTTGAGTCTTCCACTTGGTATCAGGGCACATGCTATTACTGTGACAAGGTTGGGCACCTCAAGAAGGATTGTCGAAAGCCGAAGTATGATCTTTCACAGCAAAACAAGAAGCCATGTAATAAGGAACATGTAGCAGCAATTGCAGAAGAACAGGATTCAGATGATGGGCATGCTCTTTATTGTCTTATGACATCATACTCAAATCACAGTGATACCAATTGTTGGATCATTAACTCTGGTGCGTCTGCACACTTTTCATGCCGTAGGGACTAGTATGTTTCATTTACTGCAAATATATGTTTTGAATCAGTAGTACTAGCTAATGGAGAATCACTTGCAGTAGAAGGGATAGGAGATATATACATTGTATTGAATAATGATCATAATCTGTTGGTACGGAATGTTAGATATGTACCTTCTTTACAAAAGAATCTTCTATCTATTTGTCAATTGACTAAAAATCTCAATAAATCTGTGGATTTTTGTGGAAAGAAGTGTCTTGTCTCTGATATGAAACAAAGACGGATAATTGCCCTTGGTATTGGGCAAGGTGGTCAGTATCAGCTTGTTGATCCGACTACTATCAACATGAATGCACATGTGGAGGACAACTCCACCATTCAGGATGTGCACGAGACTGCAATGCCTTGGGAGGAAGTCATTCCTCACAAATCTGTTGACTTGGATATAGTCAACCTACATGCACCTATTATGGAGTCAGTGTCCACTATACCAGGGGTACGGAAGGCGGACATGCCTTGGGAAGATGGATTTCCTCATTCTGAAGAACAATTTGTTGTGGATGGAGACTCCACTATTCCAAATGCACTAACGATGCATGGTGAGATGGCATGCCCAGCCACTCACTCAGAGGTCCTTGCTCGAAGGACAATAGAGCATGACCAATTTGCTCATTGTGTTGTGAACGATCTTTCCCAACAGAGGGGGGTAGATGAGCAAATAGATAAGACGGAGGAGTTGGTTCTCACTCCTACCACTGATGTGATGGAGATGGTTGTTTCTCCTGTTGAGACAGAGACCACTACTGAGACAAAGATGGTTATTTCTCCTACTATTGCGGAGTTGGTTCTAACTCCTACTGCACATATGGTCACATTTCTCTTCTTGAAAAAGTTGGATGAGCGCTACATGGTGGTGCAAGGACGTGATCGAGTTGACTTCGATTGCAGGATAACCGAGTCTTTGTACAGACTCCAGCAGGCTACACAAGCCTAGAACAGAGTTTTCAATTCACTTCTCCTAGGTTCTGATTTCAGCATTCTGGAGATGGGGCTGACACTCTCAGCCATTAGTGATTCATCACTAGTCAATGAATCACATAATAGAGAACATGTGGACCACTTGTCATATCTTTTGTTCATGGGACCAGATTTTTGTTTTGCAGTGCTTCTTCATTCAACAACCACAACACAGTCATGGATTGATGATTTTGAAGTCCAACCGATGGCACAGTTTGTAGATGTAATGACTAAACATATGGGCCTTAGGAAATTTGTAAAATTTTGGGACAAACTTTGTCTTGTTTCCAGTTTAGTCATTAAGAGGGGGTGTTAAAATATCGCACTTTATATAGCATGTAAAACAGTTATGTAGTTGTTCGGTTGATAATTGTTCAACCACCTCTTCACATATAAATAAACCTCTGCCTGTGTCATTTGAGCAGTGCAATTTGCTCTCTATATTTCTTTCTTCTCTTTGCACATGCTAACAACAAGGACAAAACGAATAGCACAGTTAGATTTATTTATTTTTAATAAAAAAGCATGGTTGTATATTTACTTGTGTGATTTTAGTCATTTGCCCTAGTCATTTGCCCAAATGACCTCCACCCTAGTGACATTTTTTCCCTTACATCTTTGGTAACTATGACAAGCATAATTAATGACTACCCAAGGAGATCATTAGGGAAATGGCTAAAATCACCAAGTAATCCTCGCGGAAGCCATCAACTTAACATAGAGCAGCATAAGTGCACAATAAATTTTGAACAATGGTAGGCTTGAAATCTAAGTTACTAGGTAATGGAATGGGAATAGAAATGGAAACTGATCCAAACCATGGAAACGTCTGTACAAAAAATTATTAAAAAATTAGAACTTTATATTTGAAAAACACTTGGAAAATATGATTAGATCATTTTTAAATTTTTATAAACCCTTTAAAAAAAAACAGCCGGAAACCGGCCAAAATAGCACAGCCGTTTCCTAGATGCTTCCGGAAGGTGCCCAGCCATTTCCAGCATTTTGGATGTGTTTTCCCTCGACATTTGACCTCGGAAACATTTCTAGTAGGAAACACTTCTAGCAGGAAATGCTATGGGCAGGGGGGCTTTCTTGCAACTTAGTTTAAAATATATGGATTGCATGTGACACTTCATTCCTTCAAAGAAAGGATAGACGTACGGCACATACTAAGATTTATCCTTTTTATGTTAAGATTATATAGTTGAGCTGATAGTGCAGTAGATTAACAAGTGTCTGTCACAATCGAAACATCCAAATTCTTTTGAGGTCCATCTACTATAAAAAAAAATGTAGTTCAGGCAATGTTCCCATGTCTCACCACCCATCTTTCTGTACATCAAGATGCATAGTAATAAAACTGCCCGCTTATACTTCCAATTGACTATAAAAAATATTAACTCTGCAAATATTCTTTGACCAAACACAACTCTCCTGTGATACAAATTAGAAGTTTACATCCTATTGCACAGAATAAGTACATAGTAATGCTATGTTGAAATGTCCCCAGCTTTCCACACCGTATACTTTATTCATTATCATAAACAATAATGCTCTCTCACTAAACACTAGGAGTACTCAGTAAGCATTCAAAAAAAATATGATATGGCAAAGGTGCATGACGCATTATAGATCTAAAGTTCTTCCCCAGAGAAGGGTGAAATTTGCAGCCCAGTGCCCTCAACTCTCAATGCATAATGATCTCATACATTTCTCAATAAAAGAGCACGCGGTGCACCATTTGTCATGAGAGTCATCCTTATTTTTTCATTTTGTACACCATACAGTACCTTCCAGAATTATTGTACATTGAAGTATATGAAGCACATTTAAATGCTATACATGAGCTGGTGCCTGTGTTGAAAAGTTTTACAAGCATGACCTAAGTGCAGTAAAGCTTCATACTACACGATACATATTTACATTATGAAGCTTGACTATCAATATGCGAAGTTAAACAAGCCCCTCCCAAAGGCAATCGGGCGTGCCACCAGCGTTTTCCAAAAGTTCCTTGATTTCCTTTGGAGGATTCAGACCAAGTTTAGAAGCACGCTCCCATCGTTCCAACCTAGGAACGCCAAGGCATGGTCCATAACTCAAGTTCATATCGAATTGCCGCAAGATTTCTTCCCTTTCTTCAATGTCATCTAACAAGAAAAATACATAGTTTTTTTCAACATTGTCTAACAAGAAAGGAAATCCATATTTATAAAAAGAACAAAAAAACTATACTTTGTTGGACCATACACTTGAAAGGAACGTGCATACCCCATTAACCCACCTACCTCCAATAACAGGCTCAATAGGTTTAATTCATGCACAATAATGAACTTGCATACATGTCACTTCTCAAGTAGCACAAAATGAACAAGCATTCATAATATTATTTTTCCCATCTCATTCAGAATATAAGCATTGACAGGAAGGAAAAAATTATTGAAGTACAAATAGTAGCATAACTTTCATGGTATATAAACCCCTATGATAACATCCACTAATAAATGCATGCCTCTGTTGCCAATCCAGCTGATTATCAAAATCAGCCTACAATATCAAGACAGTAGAAAGGACAGCAGAAAGGACGCTAGAAATTGGCATAACAGTTATGCTTGTCAAATCAACAAGCGTTGAGCAAGGACACCAATACTCAATTTAGTGGATCTATGTTAGCCAGAAATGTGAAAGATGACGGAAACGACAGTGTATGGAAAAAGGGGTCAGGACACTTTGTTGCAGGAAAGTCGTGTCCATGTGTCTGTGAATGTGTGTATGTGTGAGTATATATGTATAGACTCATGGGAGAGAGAGAGAGGGAGAGAGGGAGGGAGAGAGAGAAATGCATATGAATAACATGCATGTATGGACTCATGTACGCATTCCTATGAATGTATGAAATTGAAAAAAAATATAGATTTATTAAAAACAAATTCTAGTGATGAATCATAAAAGGTCAGACATGGCTATTACAATTCACTGAAAAACATGCCCATGTATGATATATGTACAAGTATCACAGGCTGACACAGCTAGGAACCAACCCATAAGGGGTAAATACCCACTGGAAATGATTGTATTTCCTAGCCATCAAAAAATGCATTTCCTAGGCCACATAACATGATGGATTGGTGGGAAACAACAATTTCATCCTCGAAGGCTTTTCTACACCCAAGAAACAACAGTGACAGGCTTCGGTTACAAGGTAGTGGACAGCACCGAACAAACTAATCTATGTTGATAAAACATCCATATATATAGCGCCAATAAAACCAAAAATGTTGGTTGGAAGTAGTGTATTGATGCACAGATATCCCAGACTAAATATCAACCAAGCATAACTTCCATGGTTGATTGATCCCTCGAATAACATTTATTAATACATGCATGCCAGCAATTCAGATCCATCTCATTATCAAGATCAGCCTACAGCATCCAGACATTAGAAAGTAGACATTAAAAGTAAGCCTAACATAATGGCCAAATATGGGCAATTGCATATAAGATGAAAAGGCATTTATAGAGTCTAATGGAAATAAAACCAAAAACTTAAGTTTGAAAGTGGTGCCTATGAAGCCCAAATATCCAAGAGTAAATTTAAACCAACATTTTCTTCACAGATTATTTTACATCGTACTAATAAAATATCACCAATGCCATGTTTCAAGGAAAATAATAATGTCGATCATACCTAGGTCGACAGGGACAAGAGTTTGACAAAGTTAGCTCTAAGCTGGTATAAATAGACTGAAGAAATCCCCCAAAAGAGTCAGAAAGATTTTCAGAACAACATGCATCAAATTTGCAGAAAAAGTGTTCCATAACTTAACACTGTATGCAAAATTTCAAAAACATTTTTCAAAACTATGATCATAAAATAGAGAGTATCACAACAAAAAAGAGAAGCATAGAACAGCATGAGCAATAACTCCAATAGCAAACACATGCAGACATCAACCCCACAATTTGACCAGAAAAAGAAGTATGGAACAGTATGCCCAATAACTCCAATAGAAAAATGAAATATGCAGACATTAATCCACAATTCAACCACAAAAACCAAGCCTGCATCTACTATTCTTGACAGACAATGACGAAGGTGCAACCAAATAGTTTTGAAGGCTAAATTATGTACAGGCATACAGGAGATGTGTCTTTTCCATACACATTTAACTATGGGAGAAAACATTAAATACTCCATTCAAATATGCAATAAAGTTTAGTAATTTTAGGGGCCTCCTCATATTAAAACTCTACTTATCTAGCACCAATTTTAATCACTTAATTGGAGTGTTGAGGCGTTTTCATAAATTGTAATTTGTCATATTTATAACTCTACATCTATTAGAGTTCCAATGGAAACTAAAATTGTTAGATATACAACCATTGAATATACTTATGAACCATGATGTCATACAAGAACATCTACAGAAGAAGTAATTTTTTTCTTACATATTAGTCTAAGAGAAATCTGCATTTCCACTAATTAGAATTTCTGTAATTTCCTATAATGTTATAGGGGTGTTCAACAGGAATGCCACACTATGTCCTATAGAGATGAAAATAGGAATCAATTAATCTGCCCTGCCCTCAATTTATACTAAGGAAATGTATCTCTCGCACTCCCTCAATTTATAATGTGCCTCTTTGATGCAATCTCAAAACATTTCTAGCCTCTGTTACCAGGAAACGCCTAGGGGCCCCCCGTTTCGTTTCCAAAACGGAAACTCCTTCGAAACATCCTAGTCTCCCAGAGATAAGTATACATGATAATAATGTATTATTTCAATGAATACAAAATATTTAGAGTGTTTTATCACTTATACTTATCTCTTATGGTGTATGGAGTACAATTTTAAAATGAGTACTATGCACACACACACACACACACACACATACACACACACATATATATGTATATTTTAATAATATATTGTACAGACGTTTCCCGTAACGTTTCGTATCCAAGGTTTATTGAAAATTGCCATTTCCGCGTTTCGTACCCATTTCCGTTTCCGTTTCCATTTCCGTTTCCTGGCAACATAGCAATTCTAGCTATATGAATCTCGAAATGACTAGAGGCGCCGGGAGCAGATGGTAAAATCTCGGAATCCAGACATGAAGATAATCTCTACAGTTAAAAGTAGACAACCTATTGCAGGTTTTTTGTATTACAAAATAAATTAATGCTCTAGTCATCCTAGCTATAGAAATATCACTGTGTAAGCCCCATCTTGCAAGAAATACACATTCTTTTATATAAGAATATTTTATTAAAGAAAAAGAAATTCATAGCCTATTTTTAATTTTATAAGTTACAATTTCATCTTATCCATGTTTGTGCTTCAATTTCAGTCATTTCATCAAGAGAAACATGACATTAAACGGCCAAACAATCATTCTAGACATGGCCAAAAAATTTGCAAAAGAAATGCAGATGAGGCTATTCTCTCCACTCGGTGAAGAGGATTGAGTGTTGCACAACATCTCTAGAAAGGTCCATTGATAGAATTGCAAACAAAAAGCAGTCAATCATATATGAATCATATTATTATTAGTAAAAATAATTTCAAACATTTCTCATTGGACAAACAGTTTACCTTAATATGAGCAAGCCCGTCCAGTTTACCCTAGCGGTGGGGAATGTGGGCTATATGTGGGAGGTCTCGGGGTCCATTCTCCGGGCTGGCCACCTCTATAGCTCGTCATTACTCGGCTAGGCAGTTCCGAGCGGGTCAGCTACTTTGGTGGCGGAGGTGGTCTCTCGACGTGGTGTCAAGCCGACTCGGTGTTCAATGCGACGGGGGTCTGGGTCAGGCATGAATCCTGTGTTCAATGTGACGAGGCATGTCTGGCATTGCGGCACGAGAGTTATCCCAAAACCACTTTTGTCGATGGGGTGGGAGTGGTGCGGTCAAGTCACATGGTTGTGTGCTTGCCCACCCAGTTTCAAATCCCCCCGAGGCACGATCCTCCTCGGAGGTGGTTTCGCTGCTGGAGGCGGCTTCTCTACTCGTGCTAACACTGGTGGTTACTCCTCACTACTGACGCTGGTGGCTGCTACTCTCGTTGTCGACGCTGGTGGCTCCTTCTCCTCTCGCTGGTGGCTGCTCCGCTCACTATTGCTACTCCTCTCGCTGCGGTCGTGGCTGCTCCTCTCGCTGCGGTCGTGGCTGCTCCTCTCGCTGCTCATACTTGTGGCTGCTCCACTTGCTGCTGATCCTGGTGGCTGCTCCTCTCGCTGCCGACGTTGGTGGCTGTTCTAATAGTTGTCACACTCGCTGCGATCATTGTCGATGGTCGCTGCATCTTCACTACGGTTTCATGGTTACTTCAATTGGGTTCCTAATAGTGGTTCCCTTCATTGTAACCAGGTTGTGGATCCTCTCAAAAATCCTCAAGTGTACAAGGATGTGGGTCCTTTCAAACACCCTCAATTTACCCTCAATCCAAAAAAAACCTTAATATGCGCAAAAGAAGTGGTAAATACAAGAATTTGACATAAAAATAGGGCAAAATTTCTGTCCTGATCAGCAGTGAACCTGCCGGATTCTTCCATCTTGAGAGACCTCAGACAAGGAGACCCAATCTCACCATATTTGTTTATTATAGTTGTTGAAGCACTAGGAAGACACTTGAATCAGAAAAGGATGATGGGATCTCCAAAAGGATTGACAATTTCCAATGGCACCCCTAGAATTTCTCACCTTCAGTGTGTTGAAGAACTTGCTTAGCAGGGTGTGCAACTGTTAGAACATTAATATTAAGTGTTCTATATGCTATAAACTATAGTTTATAACTAAATAAATAAAAGTATTTTTATTTATTTAATATAAACTTTAGGTTATAAGTTTAATTGATTTTTAAAATCAATTTATAAATGCAATGGGGTACTTCACGAGAAGACACACCTGTAAACAAATATTTAAATTCAAGTGAATATGAATTCACGTGAAAACATTTAGAAAATGTAAAATGGAGGGAAGTGGGTGAAGAAGTTACTGGACTGTACAAGTTTCTAGTAAATGGAAGTCTCCCCCCCTCTATACTTATATGGGAGTCCCTCTATTTGTAGAAAAAAAATGCTGCCCCACTCTAGAAACCTTTGATCGATGGGATCATCAGCAAACTAGTAAGATGGAGCAGGAAGCTCTCCTTAGCTAGAAGAACTCGACTAGGGCAACCCTTCAAGCAATGCCTATCTATACAATGTCAATCCTCCCCGTAGCGATTAATGAGGCATCAACTATTCAAAAGATTTTTTGTGGAATGAATGAGAGGAGAAAATGAAGATGCCATCGACAAAGTGGGATATTATCTGCCTCCCAAAAGGACTCGTGTGGGGCTGAACTAAGGACTCACAAGAAAATAAACCAAGCTTACAAAGCTTTCCTAGAAAGTGTAGAGAGAAAAGGACTCTTCAGAGAGTAAGGCTCTAAGAAATTATTTAGAAAATATGGCTCCTGAGAGTATCTTCACTGTTCCAGCTCATCTCCATGGCATACTAACTTAGAATTTTACAACAGGATCTCTGCATACTCTGAAACCTCTAATCAGGAGCGATGTTGGGAATGGGACCAAAGTCAAGTTTTGGCAAGATGCTTGGGAATGCAACAGACCCCTTAGCAGTTTTGAAGGGCTACAACCTTTGCAAAACAGACTGTCCAAGCTTTATGGGCCCAAAGTGGCTGATTACATCTTTGCAGATGGCAAAGATTGGGTAAACTAGCAGAGGCATATTTGACAGGACACAGAATAACCCTGTGAAGCTTTTGGAAGAAATAATGCTTTCTTTTCAATTCTCCTCTGGACGAGAAAACATTGCATAGATGGGATCAAATTTAGGGGATTATGCTGTCAGAGAAGGCTAGAAGGTGGCATTACTTAGAAAGGGCTAGATTTTGGAAGAGTTTCATGCCAAAAAGATATATTTCAGGAATGGCTTGGCTAAGGTCAATGCCTTCTTGTGGTTGGCCTCTTAAAATATGATTCTTACTTAGTCTAACCTCTACAAAAGAGGCTTCCCAGGCCCATCTAGACACCCGATGTGTTAGAAGGCTGAGAAAGAAACAGATCATTTGATGATTCACTGCACTTATGTTTCTCAGATGTGGTCTTTTAGGCTGGCCAAGTTTTGTCTGGCTTGGAATCACCAAAGGGGACTACAGGCCAACATCTGTGCTTGGAAACTTGAGTTCAAATTTCTCCCTAATGTACAGATTTGGAGTCTCGTTACACCAATGATATGATAGAATATATAGCTGGGAAGAAACAGATTTTTTATGGAGAAAGCCTGCCTGCTAGTCAGGTATGTGAAAATTAGGCAACAACATTAAAGAACTATTGGCATCTTGGCCACCAAAGCAAGGCTGTATATGCTCAGCCGGCAATACAATCGTTTTGAACTGGAAGTTTATTTTGGAGACAATCCACGATAAGGGGGTTGATCGAAGTAAGAAAGATAGCCTCATTGCTCAATGGACAGCCCCAGCTGAAGGAATAACAAAAATTAACTTTGATAGTGCCTCAAAGGGCAATCCAAAATAGGCAGAAACTGGCAGAATTTTCCAACTTTAAGGGCTGTGCCATTTAATTCTATAAAGCTTTAGGGTGCAGAGCCCTTTGGCAGGGTCTGCAAACAGCCAAAGATCAAAGATGGATGAATTTGTCAATCGAAGGGGAATCTCAGCTTGTTATGAATTCTATACTGGAAGGAAATGTCGACATTGGAAAATAGAGAAGATCGTAAAGACTGTTAGATTATCGCCCTTTTGTAAATAGAACAAGAAGGATTGGCCCCCCTATCTATCTATATAGGAATCTATCTATGGGGATTATCGAACGTAAATCCATGCACGAACCTCTGCAAACAGGGTTAAAAGTGGTGGATAGCCTGGTTCCTATAGGTCGTGGTCAACAAGAACTGACTTACTCACTCACTCACTTACTCGATAGGGCTCCAGCTATAGAGAGTAGGCCGCCCTACCCTATATAGATAGAACTGGAGAGTGTATATAGCATAGCCACAGCCGCATAAATTGTTCCTCTAAAACCCCTTGATTTAATCCCAGAGAATTTCCTGTAGCTATCCGATAATATTCATCTTCTCCCGATAATAGATAAACCATATGTTCTTCCTTCGATCTCTCAGATATCCTATGGAATGGACTTTGTAAAGGGCTTCAAGATCGGCCAGGATATATAGATATGGGGATCGTCTTGCCGATCGGCCAAGATATATAGATAAGGGGATCGGCCCTATCCCCTATCTATATTTAGCTGGAGGATCGGCTTGCCCCTAACTAGATCTCGATCCAATCCTCTAGATTCTAAGACGATGGACTGATATAATATGACTCTCCCTCGACCTCTATCTGGTGCCCCTCTATATCTATATGGCTAAATGGCCCCTCCCCCGCTCCGGCCGGCCCAGACTAAATAACCATGGCTCATGAACCCCTCTATCTATTCCATTCCATATAGATGGAGATAGGGCTGAGAAGAAACTATCCAGTGGCCGGGCGCGACCTACGTTCCTTAACTCCGGGTGGGGTCCGCCGAAACTATCCAAGGGTCGGCTTGGTAATCGAAACCTAAAGGTCTATGAGCTAACTTATGCTTGGGTAGCCAAACAGACAATCGACCTTGCATTTGATTACTATTTATTGTCAAAGTATCTGTATAAAGATTTGACATTTGCAAAAAAAAATTCAAATGTATTTCCTGCTCGTTACTTTCTACTAACAATTATTCATTAGCCAATTAGATAGATAGAGAACTCTCTACCTATTTTCAATTTTTTCAAAGAGTATCTCTGAAATGGATTCAGACGTTTTGGAGGGTATCTCTAAAGTCGATTTGAATGGAGATTCATAAGATAAATGAAAAAACTTCTCCGACCAGTACTAACACTTTTAAGCATGTAAGAAGAGAAGGGAATCAAGTCGTCAATCACTCGGCTAAACTAGGGGTCTAGGTCTATGAAGCTCAAGGGGTGAGGCTAGTGATGAAATCGACTCCTTCAAGTGACCCCCACTTGGGACTCCTTATAAAGCAAGATTGTAGACTGTTTGAATATCACACTTTCGATCAATACTAACACTTTTAAGCATGTAAGATGAGAAGAGAATCAAGTCATCGTTCACTTGGCTAAACTAGGGGTCTTCATCTACGAAGCTCAAAGGGTGAGACTGGTGATGAAATCGACTCTATCAAGTGACCCTTAGTTGAGACTCCCTATAAAGCAAGATTATTAAGTTCTCTTAAAAAAGTTAACTTCCCTAGAGGAAATTAACCCCCTTTCTTGTGGTCTTAAAATAATCGTGCATTCCCACTTAATTGCCATCAAGGCAGTCGTCCACCACCTGACGGTCATATGTAAATGTTGCATGAAGAGATCAAAACCCCCTTCTTTGTTGTTATCGGTTCTTCCACGCATTTAGCAGCACAAGAAATGGGAAATGATGTAAATGTAGATAGGGGCTTCATTCAAATAAAGTTGCCCGTCAATCCCTGCTGAAAGGTATCTGCCCCCTTAGAAGCTAGATGAGATTGCATCTATGAACTCTAGTTGGGATTGCATGTTGGTTTGTTTGCATAAAATTCCCCTCTCTAAAAGAATAGAAATTGGGGGATTAAGGAGTTTTAATGTAAAGGGCTTCATTTCTACAATATTTCTAATCTAGAAGCTAGGGAGTAGGGTAGGGTTTTCGGTGAAGATAAAATTCAAGCTTCTTTCTCCCATATTTCTGTTTTCAAACCCAATCATGTCCAGTCTCATGGAGCATGACGCCCCACGGGTTCTTCGTGCAAGAGCATCTAGGCACACAAGCAATCTATGATTCCATATCATCCAAAATGACTAGGTAGGGATAAGTGTTTTGCGCAACCTTGCACATGCACAATGTAGTGTGGTTGAATAAAGAATTTCCATAGTTACCTAAGACTCCGGGACGAGGGGACGTCGGGACGGGGTTTCCAGGACGGTAAAAAATTCCCACATTTTGGGGATGGCGAGGGGACGGCTATTAAAATAATATATAAATATTAAAAATATACAATGGGTCCTAACCTTGGAAAAAAAACATGAAAGATTATAATTTCAGCACCATAGCCAATAATGTTACCAAAGGGCCTGTAACATGCCAACATCTCTTTATCATGTCACTTACATGATTATATCCTCGAATTAAAAAAATAGCTTTTTGGAATAGTAGAGGCCATGCAAACTACGTGAATAGCCATCCACAGACAAAACCGACTAAGGTAACTAAAAAACACTAAAAAATTAAATACAAAGTTGGCCTCTAGAACATCCTAATATACCGGTAAAGCCTTCAATATCATACAAAAAGAAGCGGAAAGACTTGCACAACAGAATTTTGAAACTAAAGAAATCCTTTAAAATATGCATATGAATTTATCAATCCTATTGTTATGTATAAGAAAGGCTTTAAAATGTAAAATAACAGCAACCTCTCGTTAGAATATCTTCTTTTGGAACCTACATAACACAACAAAAATCCATTTCTTGGGAAGGTAAGTTTGCATGGGAAAAGGATTAGTTTTCATTTTCCTCTTTTCAAAGTCATAATCCTTTTTTGTTTTTTATTTTTTTGGGACTCTGGGGGCTTCAGGGACTTTGGGGACTTCGGGACGTCCCCTAGCCGTCTCGGGACTTCATGGTGCCCCCGTTGGAGTCCCCAAAGTCTCGAAGCACCCGGGACGTCCCGGGTGAGTTCCCTAACGTTAGGGGACGTCCCCTTCATTTTTGCATTTTGGGGGTGCGTGGTGGGGACGTTTCGACCCCGTCCCCAAGCACCCGAGACGTCCGGGATGGCTTGGGAATGGGGGGTGCGCGTCCCCGCGTAACACTGAGAATTTCACACTTTGGCAGAAGTAGGACCTTGCGTAAAGATTGGATTTGTGCACTAGGCACAGAAGTGACGAAATCACGCACAAAATGGGAGTCTTCTGCACATGCAAAATCTTGTGCAGCTCTACGTAGTGGAATAGCTTGCGAGATGGTGCATGCAGCTGATTAGAGAAGTTTGTGTGCAACATTTATTGCTTGTGCACACTTGTGTAGATAGAAGGTGAAGCATCATTCATATGTCAGTTTGCTTACGCATTGAGTTGAATGTGCAATGTAGTGTAGTTGAATAAAGCCTTTTGGTCTTTGCACAGAAGTAGAGCCTTGCACAAAGGTTGGAGTTTTGCATAGGCACAAAAGTGTTGAAGTCACACACAAAATGGTAGTCTTACACATGCAAAATCTTGCACAGGTCTATGTAATGTAATAGCTTGTGAGATCGCACATGTGGCTGATTAGAGGAGCTTACGCACACTTGTGTAAATAGAAGGTTAAGCATCATTCATGTGTCAGTTTGGTTCTGTGTTGAGTTGAATGCGCATGTTGCACAGAGGAGGCCATGACAGTTGGGAACACAACAGTCAGAAGGGGATGAGTCACAGCCAAACAGTTGGAGGATTAGGAAGGTGAAACGTTACAACTTTTGTAGCTACTTTCCGTGCTTATACATATGATGGTCAAAGTCATTGAAAGGGTTGGCAACCATAGAAAGAATAAAGAAAGATGATTCTAAGAGAAGATTACAAGTTGCTGCGACCAGCATGTGAGAAGGAACTTAGAATGGTTTCTGCAGAGCCTTGCAAAACCTGCAAGACTAGTGTTGGAACATTTTGTTTTGAACATCCCATTGAGATCATTGTAATCTTTGAATTTTACACCTGTAATAAGAAGTTCTTATTCTGTGTCTGTAACAGAATTTCCTCCATTGAATAATTTTTTGGCCTTTGTGTTTTGTGTTGCACATGGACTAACATTTTGCACACTCATTCTGGGAGTTCACATGCAAGTATTGTGAGTTGCGTGGTCTAGGACCGTCCTTCATTGGACTCCCTAACCATAACTACAACATTTGGTATCTGCGAGGATAGTATCCTGTATGTGAGTTTTGTTTTCAAATTTGTAAAGTGTGGTTAAAAAGCAGTAAAGACATCTTTTGAAGCAGAGGTTACTGGGTATAAGCTATGAAGCCAGTTCTTCCCCCCCCCATTCTCCCCCCAGCCTCGTACCCAGCCTGGGTACATATCTGAGACATGGTATGGGTATGTCCCACAGATACGCCCAGGGCGTACCCAGGAGGTACCCAAGGAGTACCCACAGCAAAAAAGTGTGTTTTTAATTTATTTATTTTTAATTTTTCAATCAAAAAACAACATAAAAAACACAAAAATATAATAAATAAAAAATTAACCCTAAAATTTGATTATTATGACGTTTGGATAATATTTTCATTTTTGTGGTTATTTTGTTTTTTATATGCATACTATATGGTTAATGACAAATGTCTCCAATTTCTGATTTATTAGGCTATAATTTCTCTATTTTTTTATAGGTGTACAAATTGTAGTTGTTGCAGTAGTTGTTTGGAAGAAAAGGAAATGGTAAATAAAGGAACTTATGTCAAAGAAGAGGAAATAGACCACCAAGTGTGGCAGATTTGGCATATGTGATGAGAGACATCCAAGCAAGATTGGAAGTAATGGAAATGGATCAGCATAGATGATGAGGGACCTTAAGTGAACATGGATGAATTTGAGGAAGAGCCAAAAGATAGATTGATAAATGTCATTGCCCAAATAGGAGAACCTAGGAATGGACATCCCAAATTACTTTGGGAGGTTATGCCAAAAGGATTTGATAGATTGGATTGAGTACGAAATTCGAATCCATAGAAGACCCTAGGAAGGTCCAGTTTGCATGCACAAAATTGAAAGGACATGCATCCTTATGGTGGGATCACGTGCAAATTGAGAGAGAAAGAAGAGGTGCAAATAAACTTAAAGCTTGGTACATAATGGTTTCCAAGTTAAAGGTGAAGTTTCTGCCAGAGGTTTACAAATTGAATCTCTTGCCAAGAAATTGCAAAACTTGAGACAAAAGGAGATGAGCATCAAAGGCTACATAAAAGAATTCTACAGATTGACCATTCGTACAGATCACATTGAAGATGGGGTAGAAAACATCTCGAGGTAGATGAATGAATTTCACCTTTCTATTCAAGACGATCTTGGAATGATCAACACAAAATCAATAAAAGACACCTATTAGTGTGCATTGAATGCTAAGGAGAGGTTGTCCAAACGACAACAGGGTATCCCACAAGGAGGGGGCAGGTTTCTTCACACAACGATAGACCAAAGCATGCACATGAGGGGGGAGCAAGTTCTTTCCAGAGTCATGACCGTGAGTAAAGAGAAAGAGGCTATGGTGGATGAAGACGAGGTAGAGAATTCAGAGACGCTTGTTTTAGATGTGAAGAAGCAAGGCATAGAGTCTTTGAATGCCCGCATGTGAAGTATAACAATTTTATGTGCAAAACTAAGGCTGGCGACCATGTTGTGCAAGCCAACAAGGAAAGCGTTGCGTTAATTAGTTGCGTAGAAGAACCAAAATGCGAAGAGGCTTTTGTGATGAAGATAGTATTGTTGAAGGCAACGAAATGGAGAATACACCTGCACAAACAAAGAATTTTTTCAGGACCATTTGTAAATATTATGGTAAGTGTTGCAAGATGATCATTGATAGCTAAGAAACTTGGTCCAAAGAAGATTGCACACCCAAATCCATACAAGGTGTTCTAGTTGTCGAAGGGAGATCAAATGTTGGAGAATGAACAATGGTCGGTCAGTTTTCAGATTGGCGCGTACAAAAATGAAGTTCTATACAATGTCAGGCCTATGGATGCATGTCATGTGTTGTTAGCTAGGCCTTGGCAATTTTATAGGACGGCTCTACATGATGGAAGAGAAAACACTTACACCTTGTACAAGGATGGTAAGCAATACACTTTGAATTTTGAAGGATAGAGGTGTAGGGGTGGATAGCTGCCCAAAGGTGTTGTTGGAGTCAGGGAAGCAATTCCTGAAGGAAATGGAGAAGGAGTGCCCATGTTTTGCGCTCATATCTAATCCCATGCGAGTTCAGTTACAGGAGAAGAAGAAGCACTTCTGCCCAAAGTGGAAGAAATGTTGAAGGATTTTGAACAGATTATTTCCAATGATCCACTAGATGGGTTATCGTCCATGCGCAGTATAAGCCATCAAATGGACTTGATACTAGGTTCACGTTTTCCAAACAAAAATGCATACAAAATGACACTACGGGATATCAAGTAGGAGAAGAAGCAAGTCAAAGAACTGCTTGAGAAAGGACTGATTGGCAAGAGTTTGAAATCGTGTGCAATAGTTGTAGTGATAGTGCCTAAGAAAGGATGATGATGCAAGAGCATTCGGGTTCACTTGCAATCTTGCATCACCAAAAAGAGTCAAGGAGAATAAAAGTTGGCGTGGTTCTGCAATGCTTTGTGTGACCTTGCACAATTATGTGAATTGAGTTGCTTGGAATAAAAGAAGACAAGGAATGAGAGTTCGAGGTTTTGCGCTACCTTATGGAGTTCTACACCAAATAATCATTATACACTTTTGTGCCCCTTTGCAGAGCCTGAGTTCTTTTGCACCTATCAACATCAACATAGTTGGACCTCAACATGTGGGCCTTACACTAACTGGATGACCAAACGCCATGGTACAATTTGTTCACATGAAGATGCCCCCTATGAGCAATTACTAGATTTAATCAACAGTGATTTGATCGAGATGAGGAATCTTTGCAAAGGTATCTTTACTTTTCCCGCTAGATTCTATAATAGAATGGAGCGATGGACGTGTAAGGTATCTTCAAAAAGAGATCAATTGAGCCAAAGTAACATATGCCTATAGAAACGAAGTTGGAGCAGCTTGGGTAAATTTTTGTAAAGCTCCATTACCTGAGTCTGGTTCTGTAGAAGAGCTTTGCAGACTCTACAACTTAGCTAAGATAGGTTCTAGGGTTGAATTTTTTTTTAGAATTTCTGCAGAAGTCTGTCATAAGAATGTGGCAAAATGGGAGTGTAATGTGCCTGAGTTTGTAACCTTTTCCTCATATGCTTCTTTCAAGTTGTTTAGGGTTTGCTTCAAAGGTCTAAGGCATCCCTTGATTGTGACCCCTAACTGTGGGCTGCATTGGTTTGGTATCAGAACCAAGATTTTAAGTCCTTCAAGGGAATTTGGAATCTGGTATCATCAGTTCTATTGGAAAGTTGTCATTGATGTCAAAGTAGTGTTGTGCATGATTAGTGTCATGGAGAGCTTGTTGACAGGTTGTGGTCATTGATGTCAAAATGTTATGCATAGTTGATGTGAAATTGGAGATTGTGTTGAATTTGTTGTGAGTCGTCACTAATGTCAAATGATGCCTAATGATGATGTCAAGGTCTGCATGATGGAAGTCAACTTTTTGAAGACAGTGATCTTGTGATAAGGCATGAACATGGTATGTAGAAGTTGTTTGAGCATGAGAATGAAATTAAGAATGCATGTGCAGAGTTATGTAGGTCAGTTGAAACAAGAAGACCAAGGAGTAGAAGAGCTAGATGAAGAAAACAGAGCAGATTGACGAAAAAGTATTGAAGGAGAAACCTTCGGAATCTGTTCGAAGTCTATTCGAATGCTTCGGAGTTTGTCCGAAGTTTGTGGTTTGTCTTGGTATGGTAACAATAGTGTTGGCCGATTGTTGTAATGCATCCTTCGAAGTCTGTTTTATTGCTTCAGTGTCAGTCTAGAGTATGTTTTAATGCTTCAGAATCTATCCGAGGCCCGTTCTATTTGCTTCAGAGTCTGAACTAAATGCGTCGAAGTATGTTCGAAGTCTGTGGTTTGTTGTGATCTGGGACCAACAGTGTGGGCCCACTGTTGCAATGCATTTTTGAGTTTGTTGGATCAGTTTTTATGATCATTTTGGCCGACCTTCAAAGAATTTGAAAACTGATTTGTGATTTTCTTGTTGCTAGCCGACAGTCTCTATTTTTGGCACTAAAATGTTCCATATGTTCTATTGTCTGGCCGACCTAGATGCTTCGCTGGAAATAATGGAGATGTAACGAGGAAAGTGCGAACTAATAAGAAGAAGAGAAAGAGCAAACTCAAACAGATGGAGATTGAAATGACATAATTGGGTCATGACAGTTCAGAAGAAGCCTATGGTGTGGTTACCCATGTTTGTCAAATGTTTTTATATGTATGGCCGACCCATATGTTGTTATACTTGCATAACCAACCTGTGTTGATATGTTCTTTGAGTTTTTGTATGTCCAATCTAATGTATCATGGCCGACCTATATGATTTTTTGTGCTTAAGACAAGTATATAAGCAAGACAGTTTAGACCTTTTTAGTAGAGAGAGATGACAGTACATGGAGAAAAGTGCGAGCTAGAAGAGTTGTAGAGAGGTGTATGAAGTCCTAAAGACAATGAAGAATGCATGCATGTTGAAAATCTGAAGGTGTCCAGCTATGAAAGGCAGTTTGTCTAAGATCATGAGAAGGTGAAGAAGCAAATGAGCGAGTGAGCGAGTGAGCAAACAAGGCAGTTTGAATAGTCTTCATTGAAAGATCTCCAAATGGATCATTGGAGCAACTATAAATTTTTCCCACTCAACACAATAGCAAAATACAATGGCAAAATATAAACTTCGAAAGCTAGGGCAAACGGGATTGATTTCAGCCAAATCAACTAGGGTTTTATATGCAACCACCCAAAATCAGCATACACTAATTATTTTTACTCCCAAACCCTTGGAACGACTCTAGAGAATTTATGGTGAAAATCAGATTCTATAACAGTTGGAAAACAATTTAAATCTAAAACTCTAACTGCTACAATCTTCAAGATAGCATAACTTTCTCTACACAACTCCGATCTAGGCAAATGACATATGCCCGAACTTGGAAAAATACAAGGAACAAGATGATGTAAACCAAATTATAACAGCAAATACCAAACATGCAGATCTGGCCCTCCTACTATTTCAACCCACACATTTAGGGTATCAAATGAGCTCCAAAAATTATTTTCTCTATCCCAGATGCTTGCCTATATTTTTAGGAACTCATTCATATAAGAATTAGAATTTTTGGATGCCAAATCAACTCATAAATCAAATCTGAAATCTGATTATAAAACTGGTAAATAACCCTCAGAAGAATTATGAAACTTGGGTATTTTCATTCACAAAAATTATGAGATATTAAAAAATGATTTTCAGATCTAAATACCTTGATAATAATGCCCAAATAGTCCCAAGGTGAATCGATCCAATAGAGAAAACACTGCTGCGATTTTATTCACCAAAATACTTCGAAAAGTCTTCAATAATACTGTTGGAAAAACCCTGAAATAGATTGAAAATCTGATTACAACCAATGGGAAATTCTAAGTGAAAATCCCTCTCAAACTCTTGGGGTTTTTCGTCCACAAGAGGTTTAATTCACAAGGGGTTTTGTCCTTGGAATTTTTAATGCAAAAGCTGAAGCTCTATGCAAGAGAAAATATCATATAAAAATCTAGATGATGGAAGAGGTAAATCGACTTCCCTTTTAAAGGAAAAGGGCCAACAACCAACCTCCAAACCAGTCAATGAGCTCAAATGATTTTCCCTATGCAAAGCATTTAATATTTTCCATATTAAATGTTTTTCCAACCACATTTTCCCTCTAATGCAAGTCACATTTTCCCTCTAATGCAAGTCACATTTTCCTAGGGGAAATACATTAATTAATTATATTTTTATCCTTCCTAAATGTCATTATTCACTTTTGGCCTAAGTCGCCATTATCCCCTCTAGGAAGAATAAAATACAATAAATCCCTTTACTATGATATTTGCCCCCTCAAGGCAAATTGTATTTACCATAGGGATTATAATTTATTTCTATTAAGCCAAATAAATTAATATAAGTGCTTTAATAATTTTATTTTATTTTTTTATAGCACTTTATAATAATTTATTGTGACTTAAGTCACCCTTATATTTTCCCTTTGACCGTTGGGTTGACAAAATGGGCCAAAGGTCTTCAAATGAGAAAAGGGGACATTAAATTCATGAGCAGCAGAGCAAGAGCAAGGGTATAAAGAGCAACTGATGATTAAGGATCAGAGGGTGTTAGCGGCCTCAGTACATCAAAGATAGAGAGCAAACCAAGAGGAAGAAAAGAAGAAGAGAGAAAATCCAAAAAGTTCATCATTCGTTGAGATAGCAACAAGAAGAGGTGGAAAACATTCTTAGGTGGTTGAGTTGGTGCTTGGTCTTCCTTGTGGAGTTGGTGCCTCCTTGCAAGTTGGTGCTTGATAAATTAGGGGTTGGTGCTCCTTGTGGAGTTGGTGCTTCACTAAATTTTGATTGTTGTTTATTGATGCAATGATCAGTGGGTTTTCTTCCCCCTTGAGGGTTTCCCACCTACATGTTGTGTTCTTGTGTTCTCTCTTGTTTCATGTTCATGTGGATGGATGTTATGTTGCTTTGATGGTTTATTAAGTTAATTGGCATTGCTATTATAATGGTTAATGCTTTGATGGTTCATACAAATAAAGGAAATTGAAGTAAAAGTTTTAAGACACTAATTCACCCCCCCTCTCAGTGGTTGTGCTTCCAACAATTGGTAATAGAGAAGGTATTTTGGAGCAATTCTAACAGCTTAAAGGTGATCCTAGAAGCACAGGTATGGCTAGTCAAGTTCAAGGAGGTTTCTCTACCAATGAGACTCCTCTCTTCAAAGGGAGTAATTATGCATTTTGGAGTCTCAGGATGATGAGTTATCTAAAGTCATTAGGGTATGACATATGGCAATTAGTTGTTACTGGTTATAGTATTCCTACAACACCCCCAACTGATGCAGCAGGCAAGTAGGCTTATGAAAGCAATTCTAAGGTATGAATGCTATCATATGTGGTCTTTCAGAAGTTAGGTTTTTGAAGGTCATGCATTGTGATACAGCCAAAGGTATGTGGGATAAGTTGAAGATGATTTATGGAGGAGACACCAAGGTCAAATTAGCCAAGTTGCAGACCTACAGAAGACAGTTTGAAAGTCTAAGAATGAAAGAAGATTGGAACATTACAACCTATCTCTTGAGAGTTGATGAAGTAATTAATATCATCAGAGGTTTAAGAGAAAAGATGGAGGAATCAATACTTGTTCAAAAGGTACTAAGGTCCTTGACACCCAAGTTTGATCCTAAGGTTTCAATTGTTGAAGAAGCAAAGGATTTGAGCACCGTACAGATGGATGAGCTTCATGGGATCTTGACAGCCTATGAGATGAGAACTAATGATGGAAAACCCACCAAGAAGGATTTTGCTTTCAAGGTTGAAAAGAAGGCACAAAGTAAGAAAGTTAAAGATGTTTCTGATTCAAAGATTGATGATGAACAGCTAGAAGCCATGTTTGTTAGAAGACTAAGGATAGGATTAGGTAGGTACAAAGGTAAGCTACCCTTTAAGTGTTTTGAATGTGGTAAGATTGGTCATTTTGCAAATAGATGTCCTAACAAGAATAAGGATAAGCATGATGAGTATGATGGCCAAGATGATCACGATGATGAAGACAAGAAGTCTCATAAGCATGACAAAAGGAGTTTCAAGAAGCATGATGACAAGAGAAGATCATCCAAGAACAAGAAGAATTTCTACTCCAAAGAGGATACAGTGACAGCCATTCTGATGTTAGTGACAGTGAAGACAACAACGATAATAAAGATAGAAATGAAGTTATATTCATGGCCAAGGAAGCAGGTAATGAATGTTTGAATGATTTCATGGAAGGTTCAGAAGATGAAGAGACTGAGGAAGCCTTAGAGGGAGAATTGATGAGTGCCCTAGAAGAGCTGAAGAGTCAAAGAAAGAAAAATAAGAAGTTGAAGTCCTTGATCAAGGAGTATGAGGACCAAATCAGTTGCATGGATAGTGAATATGATAAGATCATCAAGGAGATGGAATCTCATATTGAAGGTATGTCAGCTAGTCTCAAGGCCAAAGAAGAAGAGTGCATCAAGTTCAAGACTGAAATGGAATCTTTGAAGGCAGAGTTTGATCAAGCATCCAACAAGTTGAAGTCATTTGAGAATTTTAAGAAGAGCACTGAGGCTCTAAATGATATGTTGAGCTGTCAGAAGTATGTTGGTGACAGGGCAGGTCTTGGATTCAGTGGAGATCTCAAGAAGAGCAATGGAGATGACATTGTTGGTCCTAGTTTCCATGAAGATCAGAAGGAGAACGTGAAGAATGATGACATGAACAAGAAGAACAACTTCAAGAGCAATATGAAGACAAGGTATGTTAGACAGCCAAATGCTATAAGCTATACTAGTTCTTTTAATGGTCACTAGTTATGCATGTATTCAATTTGGTCATAAAGCAAGGGAATGTAAAAGAAGACCCTCAAGGAATGAGTATTCCTGGGAATATGAAATATCTTTCAAAGGCTATTGTTATTCATGCAATGAATATGGTCATAGGGCTATGGATTGTAGAAAAAAACTTAGTTCATATCAGTCAAGAGATAAAAGTGGTATTGTTTCCTATAACTATCATGAAAGAGGTCATATCACTAGGTTCTGTCATCAAGAAGCACCTAGACAGAGCAATAAATTTGAAGATCCTAGAGTTCAAAACAAGGACAGTCAAGACAAGAAGATGTATGTCAAGAAGTCTAAACCTATGAATGAAGTGAAAGATGAACCAGAGACAGTCAAGAAGACAGATCTTGTAGATAAAGCTAAGAAGGATGAACCAAAGATAGACAAGCCCAGTTTTGATCTGAATACAAACAAGGACTGTTTGCCATGATAAAGCATAGGCTAAAGGTTAAAGAATGTCAAGTATCTTTGACAACAATTCAGATAGAGAAGAAGAAAGAAGATGATACAATCATCAAGCCAGTTGTACCAATCAAGACCAAAAAGATTCTAAAGAAGGACTGTCAATCTCAAGATTGCAAAGAAGTGGAGATTTGGGAATCTCATGAGTTTATGTTATTCTAAGTGCCCTAAGAAGTTGGGGTGTCTCTATTAGGCTTCATAAAGGCATTCATTTCTAAAGAGAAGTAATGAAGATGGGTTGCAAGGATCGTGGTGTGAAGACTTGAGAAGTTGTTTTAAGAAGACTAAGAAGTTGTGTTAACATTAGCTTGTGAGAAGGAAGATTATCATGCAATGGAAGAATGAAATGCACATGACTAGGCAGATGTCTGTTTTGAGGCCTGGCAAGATGAAGGGGTGTGTTTTGACTTATGGAATTGTAAGGTATGTGTTTGTGTGTTGTTTTGATTAGTTTAGTCACAGTCATGAAGCAGTGCCGCAGAGGTGTGTGCATCAAGAAGGTGTGAAGGCTTAGGAGGGTGTTAGACAACTTAAAGAGAGCTGTTGAATCATGAACCATGTTGAAGACTTGGACAGTTGTGTCTGAAGGACAAGTGAAGGTGTATGCAAGTGCAATCATGTTGAAGAAGCACATGAAAATACAGTGGTCTGTGAGCTTAAGGCGGGTTGACAAACTTGGAAGGGTAGGTAAGTATGCATGATTGGAAAATTTTAAGTAGATTGTGTGGCTAGGAAGATGTGGCCCTATTTTGGTCTGTGTCAATTGAGAAGCAAGTGATTGGTCTACAAGACCAATATAATTTGTGTTATATAGCCTATATAGGTATGAAGGACTTGAAGACCTAAATGGACCTACAGGAGTGTTTTTGAGGGCTATGATCAGGAGGATGACAGAGGATCTAGTTGACAGAGTATTCTGAGTTTGACAATGGCATGGCATAGTGAAGAATGTATGTTCAGTCCTTGTTGACAGGTTGATATGACGAAGTTTGTGTCATGATGGCTCATTGACCTGAGAAGTTATAGTGAAGATGGGCATGAAATCATGAAGAAACCTATTTGAATAGATTTTTCATGGAAATTTATTTCTTAGCTGAGTTTGGAGCCGTGATGAAGACTAAAAAAGAGCTTGTTATATTTTGTGTTGTTCAAGAAGAGTGCATGATCTTAGGGGGAGTCTATGAGCACATTGATGGATCAAGGTCTAGTTGTATTGTTTTAGTTTGCATATCATGAAGAAATGACCTGGTTGACTGTATAATGTTGACGCAAGATAGTTGTCATGGTGAGATTGGTACCACGGTGAAGTATGAAACATGAAGGAGGATTAATAAGAGGTCTGTCATGGTAAAGCTTGAAGTGGAGACCCAATTGACAGAGTCATGATGGTTCAAGGAAGAAGTCAAGGTTTATGGTTTGGTGATATGTAGGAGGCAGAGTAAGGTAGATTGATCTGATCAGTGCTTAAATGATTCCTACTCTAGCTTGGAGACCTAGTTGACAGTATATGATGAGGTCTGGTGGCTCATGAAGGAGAGTTTTGGTCTCAAGGGGAGCTTGGTGGCTTTGTGATTCTAAGAGTTTGTCAAGCTTGAACAAATATTTATGTTTCAAGTTTTGTCATAAGGTATGGATTGTCATTCTTTTTTATATAAGTCTTGGGTATACATTGGTTTTAAGCAGTTTTCACATCTATAAAGTCAAAGAAGAAGATATCATTAGTTCAGTTATGAAAAAGTGTATGACAGCTGTGTCAAGAGAGCGAGGTCTTGCATATCCCAATTGGTCAGTCTAGAGTCATAAAGAAGTTAAGAAGTCAAGGGTGAGCTAAAGAATGTGTGTCTCTAGCTCCAGGTGTGTCGATCCAAGCAGGTATGAGGTGTCTTGAAGCAAGTTTGTGACAGTTGACAGAGTTGAGAAGTGTTGAAAGGTAAATCTTGTTCCTTGTTTTCAAATCAATTGGTAGTAGTGGTAGTTGAAGGAGTTTCGTCTATTGGATCAGGCATATGTTGAGTTGAGAAGTTGCATTGATTTGAGTCGTATGGTGACCTAGTGAGAAAGAGGTCTTGGTCTTGTGGTCTTGAGTTCATTTGAAGAAGGTATGCATTGAGTAAGGGGGAGTATGTCATGACCAGTTGGTTGATGTTTCCAAGAATGGTAAGTGTTAAGTTTGCTTGTATTCTGTTTTGAGCCTTTTCGAATGAGCAGATGAAAAGAGCAGGTATTGATGCCTCGAGTATGGTGAAATGTCAGGATGATATCAAAGGGAGAAAGTCAAGAAAGTTGCAAAATGCGCAGATGGCACAAGTTAGTAGCAGTTTTGGTACCAAAGGAGGAGAATGTTCAGCTCAGGGGGAGCATATTTTGTTTCATAGAGTTGCTATCTTGCACAAGTCAGTTGTTTGAAGACAAAGAGGTCTTGTGTCAAATTGGAGATTGTGTTGAGTTTGTTATGAATTGTCATTGATGTCAAATGATGCCTAATGATGATGTCAAGGTCTGCATGATGGAAGTCAGTTGTTTGAAGACAAAGAGGTCTTGTGAGAAGGCATGAACATGGTAGCTTGAGGAAATGAGTATGTACAGGCATGTAGAAGTTGGTTGAGCATGAGAATGAGGTTTAGAATGCATGTGCAGAGGTATGCGGGTCAGTTGAAACAAGAAGACCAAGGAGTAGAAGAGCCAAATGAAGAAAACATAGCAGATTATTGAAAAAGTATTGAAGGAGAAAGCTTCGGAGTCTGTTTGAAAGCTTCGGAGTTTGTCCGAAGTTTGTGGTTTGACTTGGTATGGGACCAACAGCAATGTTGGCCGACTGTTGTAGTGCATCCTCCGAAGTCTGTTTTATTGCTTCGGTGTCTGTCTAGAGTATGTTATAATGCTTCAAAGTCTGTTAGAAGTTTGTTCTATTTGCTTTAGAGTTTGAACTGAATGCTTCGGAGTTTGTCCGAAGTTTGCGGTTTGTTGTGATCTGAGACCAACGGTGTGGGCCAACTGTTGCAATACATTTCTAAGTTTGTTGCATCAGTTTTTATGACCATGCTTGGCCAACCATCAAAGAATTTGAAAAAGGATTTGTGATTTTCTTGTTGTTGGCCGACAGTCTCTATTTTTGGCACTAAAATGTTCCATATGTTCTATTGTCTAGCCAACTTGGATGCTTTGTTGGAGATAACGGAAATGTAAAGAGGAAAGTGCGAACTAATAAGAAGAAGAGAAAGAGAAAACTCAAGCAGATGGAGATTGAAATGACATAATTGGGTCATGACAATTCAGAAGAAGCCTATGGTGTGGTTACTCCATGTTTGTCACATGTTTTTATATGTATGGTTGACCCATATGTTGTTATACTTGAATGACCGACCTATGCTGATATGTTTTTTGAGTTTTTGTATTACCAACCTAATGCATCATGGCCGACTTATATGATGCATCATGGCCGACTTATTTGGTAGAGAGAGGAGAGTGTGTGGAGAAAAGTGCGAGCTAGAAGAGTTGTAGAGAGGTGTATGAGGTCCTAAAGACCATGAAGAATGCATGCATGTTGAAAATCTGAAGGTGTCCAGCTATGAAAGGCAGTTTTTCTATGATCATGAGAAGGTGAAGAAGAAGATGAGCGAGTGAGCAAACAAGGCAGTTTGAATAGTATTCATGAGCAACAGAGCAAGGGTATAACGAGTAGCTGATGATTAAGGATCAGAGTGTGTGTTAGAGGCCTGAGTACATCAGAGATAAAGAGCAGACCAAGAGGGAGAAGAGAGAGAAGATCAAAAAAGTCCATCATTTGTTGAGATAGCAAAAAGAAGAGGTGGAAAACATTTTTAGGTGGTTGAGTTGGTGTTTGGTCTTCCTTGTGGAGTTGGTGCTTCACTAAATTTTGATTGTTGTTTATTAACGCAATGATCAATGGGTTTTCTTCCCCTTGAGATGTTTCCCACCTACATACGGTGTTCTTGTGTTCTCTCTTGTTTCATGCTTGTGTGGATGGATGCTATGTTTCTTTGATGGTTTGTTAAATTAATTGGCATTGCTTATATAATGGTTAATGTTTTGATGGTTCATACAAGTAAAGGAAATTGATGTAAAAGTTTTGAGACATTGATTCACCCCCCCCTCTCAGTGGTTGTGCTTCCAACAAGTTCATTATAGGATCAAGTGTTTAGCACTTGTAGATGTATGATTTTCAGTTTGCTGTTTTCCATACGTGTGTATGTGGGTAGAAAGTGGTTGTAGGCATCCTCCGGCATTTGGATTGCTCGATAGAAGGTGTAGGTTGCAGTATTTTGTTAATGTTAAATGTTAAATGGAAATTGTGATGGCACATGCCACATAGAGAGGATTTCGCTGCCAGAACCGCTAGAGCACCGAGACCTGTAGACTTGACTGAGATGGTGAGAGGAATTCAAGCCCTTTTGAAAGCCACGGAAACCGCTCAATGGAGGGGAATGACAGTGGATGACAATGCAAGAGATGATGAGATCGCCAAAACAGCACTGAAGGACAAGGATGTTAAAGTAGAGAGTACCAATGAACAGGAGGATCAATTGTTGCGTGCATTTACAAGGCTGGGAAGTAAGCCGATGTTGGCTATTCCTAATTTTTCCAAGTGTCTGAATCCTAAAGAGCTTGTCGATTGGATTGTGGAGCTATAGAAGTATTTCCAGTATGAAGCTGTCAAAGATCCCAAGAAAGTGAGATATGATTCTACCAAGTTAAAAGACGTGCATCTTTGTGATGGGAAAATGTGCAGACCGAAAGAATACATAGAGGGAGAGAAAGATAAACAATTGGGATAGACTGGTTGTGAAGTTGAAGGCCAAGTTCATACCTAAGGATTACCAATTAAAGTTGTTCAAGAAGCTGCAGAACATCTACCTTACACCACTTTTCTGTATCACATAAAAAAATCAAAGCCATTTTTCAGTAAAAGTGAAATATTTATAACTTTCAGCCTGGCTAACAGACAAATGCTTATCAATTCATAGTTGGTGTAACAGTACTTTCAAAGTGACTAAATTCACGCATTCTGTTTTTATTTTGAGCTGGTGAAGCTCAGGGGATCACGCGCCATACATTTCTTACACTTGTCCACATTACAGCCCTGTCCATGGCTGGTGAAACTCTGGGATCAAACACACGCCACACGTTGCTTACATTTGTCCAAGTTGCTGCCCTGTCCACAAAGGATGTGGACACTCACCCTAGTTTGCAGTCTCTAGTAGGTGGATACATGACAACTCGAGGAAAACAAATAGCCTCAGCCCTCACACTGGTAATGGCCCAATGATCTCAATTCTCGAGCTTCCCAAAAAAATGTCATGATTAATTTTAAGGCTCTTCTATTACCCTTATCTCAATAGATGCATTACACCTACTAGGGCAGCAATCAAGAGCCTAGTGAGTTTAAGAACTCAATACCCCAAAAACCCTAATTTATTAATAGTTTCTGATTCCGCACAATCAGAGACCCAACTCTACTCGAATGCCCTAAAAACAATAATCATTTTTAAAACTCGAATCATACCTTCAAATTAGAGCACATAAAGATTGCAGCTTGTTAAAGAAAAAAAGTTAAAAACAAGTGAGAAAGCAAAGAATAAGAAATTCAACCTGGGTGGTCCGTACGGCCATAGGCATTAAGAACCGCTGGCTGCACAACACTAGAGCCTAGGGTTGCGGGTATTGTATCCCCTCGTCCCTCAGTCGATGGGATTCGAACCTGAGACTTGAGGGGTGCCCCAGCTTTCTCTCGTTTACTGATGTTTTTCTTACTTTGAGAATAAAAATCTTTCAGGTCTGTCTTCTTCCTGGGCGCCATAGATTCAATTGACAATCGGGAGCGTAAGGTTGAGGGGTAAATTACGACCGCGTTCCTGTTTTGTTAATTTCAAGCAAAATTTTGATTTACAGCGCTTATTTTGTACCAGTTTATTTAAAGATACGAGGATTCAGAGTCGTGGAAACCTTTTAAGCAGGAGAGAGGAAGGGAGGTGAAGAAGATGGGGTTTGAGTTGGGAGAAGTGGAAAGTGCTCGGAAAGTGGAACGGGGAAGTAGTTTGAAAGTGAACTTTCGACAACGATATGGACCAACGCTTGCTTCATGCAGTGTTTAATAGACCCCCTTTTTAAATTTTTATCTTGAGTAATTGCAAGGAAGAAGGAGATGAATGAATGATCATCTCAAATGAGATAAATTATTTGCCAACCCTTTTTATTTTCTAGTTTCAACGTCATTAATTGAACAACATTTAATCTAGTAGTTAAGGCAAAAATATGAATGGAATGGTGGAAATTAAATGATGGAGATTGCATACTTGCATGCCCCAAACCTATTCAAAGGCTCAAATTCTTCTACCATAAGAAGTATTTATTATCTGCACTCTACTTCATAGTTTTTATCTCCGATGTGTAGAATTTACTTTCATATCAAAATTTGCTAGTTTGTAATTCATGGCGGCAAGGATTTCAAATGGACATTTTTTATTTCGATAAATAAGACACATGCATGAATGGAATGTTGGAAATTAAAAGGTTTGAATTAAATACCTACATGTCACACAATCGTTCCATGGATCGAATTGTTCCCGCCCTAATAATATTTTCTATTTGCACTCCATTTAAGCATTTCAATCGCACAAAATTTAGGTCCTTCCAAAACAGATAGTAATTTTAAAATGGAGCCAATCGGCAAAACAAGAAAACTAAAAATTAGTTCAACAGAATTCTTCCCAACTTCTCCATATATGAATTGTCCTAATTTCTTGTCAACCAACAAAGTTCAACTCATGGATTGGACATGTTTTCCCTAAGTCTCACGCATGTTAGTATATAAAAATAAATTCAATATTTTAAAATTATTTGATGATAAATACGTGTGACTCAGTGATACAACGTTGGGTTTGCATCACACAGGTCATGGGCTTCATTTTGGTAGACCCCATCATGAACATGTGTGATGGTGAGGGTCTTCCGATTTCACATCGTCATTCCTATTTCACACCTAAAACAGTTTCACTTCCATTAATTTATATAAATGCTAATGTAATGTATTTATAAGACGAGTGCATGCTTGTGACACTTCAATATATGTTGGAGATCTGATTATGTTTGTGAGTTGTGTGAATTGATTCAGTCCTTCATTAATTAATTAGATATGGAACATTTATAATGATAAAATGACAAATTTGATATGAATTACGGACATCATTTAAACTCTCCAAATCAGTGATTAAATTTGAGCAGGTGTCAAAAGCGGTGAAAATGTGTCATGTTATTTAGCTCGGGATTCAAGTTATTGTTATCCATATTTTCCCCCCCGGGAAAAATATTGGATCAAGACAACCCTGCACTAAAGGAACCTGAGAAATCACATTCAGTTCCTGCAAATAGATTACAGGGAGACTCTATAATGGAAGTGGCGGGGCCTGTGAAGATCAAACAACCATGTGCAGGAGAAATTCAAAAAACGGCTCTGTCGAGTGAATCTGGGCCTTAAACCCATTCTATAGGTTATAGGTAGGCTCAGAAATAGAACAGCAGTGTCAGAGGAGGAGGAGCAGTGTCACAAAGAAGCCAGGAACAAGAGAGGGAAGAAATGGTGAAGATCTAAAGTCTTCGGGCTCAAAACAGTTCAGAACAAGTCCAAACATCGGCTAAGTATGGAGGAGGCAGCGGAGAGAGCCACGTGTCGGAACGGTGCTTCTCTAAAGTTGAATCCAAGAAAGGAAGTTTAAACGAGCGCCAGGCTTCCACGCATCTAGAGCCCCAAAAGTTGTGTGGTCGTTGAAAAGTCTTTGACTAGACAGGAAGGTGCTAGGTGTCGACTCGGCGCAAATCCAAGATGGGAGCCCAAGGTGGAGACTCAAACTCACGCTAGCCCTCCACGTAGTAAATGGTCAATAGAGGTCAAAAGGTGGACAGGGCGGGCCTCAAAAAGGGCTAAGTATAGAAATATTGGCGCGGAGTGCTACGTGTCCAAGCAGCACATCTCTAAAGTTGAATCCAAATGCGGAGGCTCAAACAAGTGCTAATTCACCACGTGGCCCAAGGTCTGAAAAGGTAAGGGAGAGGTCATTGAAAATTCCAAAGACCTACGGAGGCTTCCAAGTGTCAACCCGATGCTCCTTCAAAGGCAAATCTTGATTGGGCTTTCAAGCGAGCGCAAAGCCTCCATGCGTCCAGTCTCTTCGAAGGGGACAAAGTCGGGTTGAATAGTCAATGCATAGTGGTAGGCCGGCTGAGAATGCCAAGTGTCCAAATGGTGCTAACTCAAGGGTCGAATAGAGAGAGGGTTCTCAAACAAGCGCCAGACCACCGCATCTCCCCGGTCAAGAAATATGACCTCGCTGAACAAAGGACTTAGCCGAGAAACAAAGAAATTGAGCAGGTCGACGGAGGAAGCCACGTGTCAGCCCCACGCCATTCCAAGAGCAAAATACAGAGGTCACCTTCAGACAAGCGTTAACCCTCCACATGTCCCATATTAAAAAGGGGGGGCCATTTTTCAAACTGGTTTTCCTACCCTTTTGTACAGACCTGATACAAACTTCGAAAGGGCATATCTTCTTACTCAGGGCTCGAAATATTACAAATATGACACCGTTGGAAAGATCTCGGCCTCACCCACGCCATGGAGATCTGAAACTTTAAGTTTGGGGAGGTTAGGTAAAGAAAAATGGAGAAAATGTATTCAGGGCCATTAATGCGGGATTTATTTGCCTCAACAACCAGATCAGATTCAATCTACTCCATTGTTTCCTCCTCTTTCAAGGCGCCGAACTAGTAGTTGATGCAATCAAGGTAGATTTGGGGGCAGTTTTGTAGAAGGCATTACTAGCAGTGATTAAACTTCGACCTACTTTTCCCACTTCTCTCTCTTTCTTTCTTCTCTCTGATTGAATCTATAAATGCAGGGTCGGGACTCATTGTAAAGGGTTGTACATTCTTATGTTTTGTAGGCTCCCCTCCTCCCCTTGGCAAGTGAATTCGTGGAGTTTGAGACCTCTCATATAGACTGTAAATGCAAATTGTTCTTGTTACTATTGTAATGCATCGTATCAAGCCGTGAGAGTAATAATACATGTTCTGTGGGTGATCTTCATCCCTTTCTGTGTTAATTGTTGTCTTCTGATCCTTCATTACAACTTTGGTTATTTGTGTATGTTTTTGAGTTGCATTCTTCTGGTTTGTGTCTACCAGCAAAACAATTGTTCATCACTCCTTTGGTGTATCACCTAGTAGCTTAAGTTTTATTTGCTTTGCATCCCTTCTTTAACTCTGTCTCCTTGACAAATTAGAGTAGGATTTAGGATAGATCCTCTGCGATTTCATGCATACACCTAAACAGAGGAGTAGGAACCAGCCTTAATCTGGAGAGTTTTTCCCACCTATGAATACCCACACTTTGGGGGAAAACTCAATGTTATGCGAATCACACCAAATGAACCTACTTTAGAAAAGTAGGTCTAACGACTCATTTGGGGGTGTTGTGATTTTTTTGCTAACAGTTCTACTTTTGAGCAATCAATTGTTTCTTAAAAGTGAAGCAATTAGCGATGTGCATATAAGGGTGTCGATCATGCTAAGAGCTATGGACAGGAGAAGAGTGGCCAAGTGCATCAACATGCCCAAGTATTACCATTATTTAATCATTTGTATATATATGTGTGTGTGTGTGGAGAGAGAGAGAGAGAGAGAGATTTAGGTGTGTATCGTTAATCATTGTGTGTGTGTTTTGTGTTTATCATAGAGTGAAGGAGAGTGTTGAACAGAAAACTTGTGAGGCAAGCGAAGCAAGCAAGGGAATGGCATAGTCAGCACAAGAGAAGGTCTCCCAGGCTTCCCAAGGTGTCATGGACAAATTTGAGCAAACTGTTGAAGGTGCCATGGGTAAATCTGGGAAAACTAAGTGTTTGTAGCTTACCTACTCTGACATTGATTTTTGGTTACATGTTTTCTTCGTGCGAAGAGATGATAATAAGGCTCAACATTTGCCTTTATTTTTCAATCGTGGGTTCAGCCTAGAAAAATCGATATTGATTTTCTACATGGCTTACGAAGTTTCTCAAACTGGCTTCCTCTAACATCATCTAAGTTTAACCACCTCGATGGGCTTAGGGATGTCTATGCTTGTTAAAAAATTTACACCTCTTAGATTATTTCCAGCTCATAATTTGGTTACCAAAAGTTGAAATGTTAGGAAATACATACATACCTAACTGCATGAACTTTAGTGAGATAGGTTTCTAGATCTCCAAGGCCTCTTACAGTGAGAGTGAAAAAGTGGTAGCCTTCATTCCTCAACCTGCTTGCATACCTCCCTGAGTAACCACCCTCATGAGGAGGATAAATTTTGATTGCCTTGTATTTCTCCACATCCACATACCATTGACCCAAATCAAATCCTAGCAATTCCCCTCCGACATAGTCTTCAATTCCACACCTCACCACATAGAACTACCTTGTGGGTGTTCTTGTAGTCCTACCAAATTTGGCATTAGATTGCCTTGAGGACGTTTCACTACTCCTAAATGTGGGTGTTCTTGTATTCCTATTAAATTTGGTATTGAATTACATTGCAGGTGCTCCTGTTGTTGATCTGCGTTTTCAGCTTCCTTTCTAGATGAGTGTACAAGTAATCAAGAAACACTAAACAATGTCGAGTATACAAGGGCTTAGTACCTTGGAGATAACGATGGATGATATGAGCGCAAATAAGATAGATGCATGATATAAAGAAGTCGGATCTGTAAAAATGAAACAGATAAGATTATATCACAATATACGGGGGTTACCCAGATAGTGTCGATTTTAAGAGGAATTTAACTCCCTTGGAGGATGTCAACCCTCGTGTCAAACAAGATAATAACAGATCATGAACAGTAGTAATGGAATATAAAATGAAAAGTAACTAAAATGACGAGGGAACTTAGCTTGTGCTATGTTATGGAGATGAACCGAGCATCAAGATGGCAAGATAATGAACCATGGCAAAGGTTTCTTCTTTAAACTGGCAAAACTTAATTAATCTCTTTCTTCACTTCTCTTTTCTTCCATATCTCCAAGTCTTCGATCCTTTTCTTCTCAATCTTTTTTTTGAAATATGGGAAAAAACCCATATTTATAGCTTAGATGTGAGGTTAGATCTAGGGTTAACAGGTAACCGGGGTTGAATAAAGTAACTTGAGTTAGGAATATGATGTGATCATGTGGGGACCACGCCTTGAATTATTAGATGGAGTGGGGAGCATGATTGACATGGTGGGTGAGATAAAAGATTCCATTTTTAAAAAAAAGGGTGTCGAATGGGTGTATTAATACCCATGGATTGAATAATTTGTGAAGGATGGGGATAATATCAAAAAGTTGAATTATCAAATGGGTCTACATGGAGCCCATTTGATAATTAATCAAATACTGTGAGCAAATAGATAATATTTCATTTAATTTAAGAAAAAGAGAAGAGAGAATGGAAATCGCGTGAATGTGAGATGTCGAAAGGGCGTTATACCAAAAATAGGTGTCTACATTTGCCCCTTTTTGTTGAGTGGTTTGTGATAGCAAGCCATGAGACAAAAACAAAAAGGGTTAGATGAAAGATGTGTCCAAGGATGGATGAAGACATGACCAAAGGCAAGATGCCTCAGGCAAAAAAGGATCGCAATAAATAAAAAAATTATGGCAGTGACTCTAATATCACATCAGTAGAGGACAATTGCGGTCTCAACGGAGACAGACGACAACGTTCTATAGACCAGTGAATGGGTGAGGACCACTATAGTATGGGCGTAAACCATGATGACCAATGGGTCATAGGAAAACATCAAAATATGTGCAATTGAATGTGAAAGATGTGCGCAATCCTTTGTTTGCGAGGAATCATGTAAAAAATCATGCGTCCACAAAAGGGACGCGGATGAAGATAATGACGCCCCAACATAGGGCATGAGAAAGACACAGAGTGAGTTATATGTGTTGACAAGTACAAGGATGAAAAGGTGCCCCAACATAAGACATAGATAGAATAATCATAAATGTGGACAAGATGAGCAGATAGGATAGAAAGGTGAGATAAAATGCCCTAAAAGGGTAATAAATATGATGACAATCATGTTTCATAGGAAAGATGCATAAGTGTTAGAAAATTAGAATGTGAAGAAGACAAAGAAGTCTTGTTTCTTCGACAAGTATGATAAGAATTCAAGATACTTTTAAAACAAAATTAAAGAAAATATTCATAGAATAGAGCAAGATTAGATAGGTGATGGCCGTTATGGTATCTTCCAAGACAAAAATGTCAAAAGAAGATGGGAAGAGATTCTTAGAAATGGATATGATGATGTCCCTGTGAGAGGACTGATGAAGATAAAAGATGTGACAGGGTTCTCAAAAAGAGAAGAGGTCAATGTTGCAAAGAGAAGAACAATAACGGTAATGAAAGGGATAGATGGCGATACATAAATGGAGAAACATTGGCATTGACTGTGAATGCCAGATGTAAGGGATGTTGAGAAAGAGAAAAGGGAATAGACATGAGGATTGGTTGATTATGAGAAGAGTAAGAAATATTGAATATGAAGGCGGAAAGGATATGGAATAGAGGGACAAAGACGGAGGAGGAGAAAATAAGGAATGAAAGGGGAGGAAGAAGATAACAAAGAAGGATTATAGAGAAAGGGGAAATGAAGAAGGACAAACAAAGAGAAGACAAGAAAATAACAGAGCAGAGGATGAAATTATGAAAAAGGGAGAGATTTATTCAAGACGAAAGGCGTGATGAAGGATGGAGTAGAGGAAAATAGAGAGGTAATGGAAAACGAAAGAGATGATAGAGCAAAGAAAATTGAAGGAAATAGATCATAGTGAGGAAATCCAAGGCAAAGAATATGGAACTGACCACATGGAAATGCATGTGGATGATGAGATGATAAAGGAAATGGGATAACTTTGAAGATCCAGGTTTTGGACGGGGAAGTAAGGAGGAAGTGTGAGGTAAAATGAGGAGAAGGATGATGTAGAGGAAGTGAAATAAGATGAAGATCAAAAAGGAGGAGAAGACAACGAAGAAAATTATGTAGACGGAAGGGAACCAAGAATGAAGATATTTGGTAAAGAGTGAGAAGCATAAGGAACGCAAAGAGAAATTTGAGGGAAGGAATGACATCAATTGGAAAAGAAACAAAGATGCATGAGATGAGGATATGTTGATGATGAGAAAATAGAGAGAAGGTGTATGATGAAGACAGTGAAGAAATTGGCAAGGAAGAATGGAAGATAGAGAGGTGGCGAGGAAAAAGAAAGGAAGGGATAGGAAAGGCAATGCCAGTGAATGGATGTTAGGAGAAATCCACTGATAATGATCAGTAGGAAAAGATGAGACAAAAGATAAGACAAGGTAGAAAGTAAACGAAGAATGGGAGGGGGAAGGCCAATGAAGGGACGTTAGGAGAAGTCCTCCGATAATGATCAGAGGACACAAAGGAAGGAAGGAATGAAGATAGAATGGAGGAGGTCAAAGAAAAGGATTCAGGCTGTGCAGAATGGGGATGAGTGATTTTTAGGAGAAGTCTACCGATAATTCTAGCGCGGAAACAGAAGATGATGATGAAAGAATTGGAAGATCAATGATAATGATGGGTAAACATGGGGGTAGATATGTGGGAGAACTCTAGAAGACAGAGTGGAAAGAGTAAAGAAAGGAGGGATAATGATGTGTAGGAAGATGAAGACGAGGAGAGGATGCAGTGGATGAGAATGAATGAGAGAGAAATGAAGAAACAAGACATGAAATGAATGGAGAAGCAATGGTTAAGTAAGATTACCCAGCGACGGATGATGGAGATGAAAAAGGGACCAGTAAGAAGTGGTGTTTGTGTGAATGAAAGAGGAGGTGAGAGGATGTGATGATGGGGAATGACGAGAAAATGTAGATGGAGAGAATGTGGGGTAGTGGGGGGAGTGCAGGATGACAAATCATGCTTAAGAGGGACTCTTAAGTAAGACCATCATGCCGCAGGAGGATTTAAGTAAGATCACCAAACTGGTAGTGACAATATGGAAGGAGAAAGACAACATTGTATTGGATGCAGGTGTGGAAGGGTTGGTTGGAATGGATGAGTATGATGAGAGGTGGAAGACAGAAGATGAGGAAGAGATGATGGGAGATGGAAGGATCAGACTGCCAACCATTCTTAAGAGAAACTCTTAAGTAAGATTGCCCTGCGACGAAGATGGTTAAGTAGGATCGCCAAACTGAAGAAGAAGAAGAATGATGAAAAGACTGAGCAGTGTATACCAAAATGGAACAAGAGATGAAAGGAGGTGATATTAAAGTGATAACAAAGAAACAAAGGAGTGTGACATGAGTGGATGGAGGAACATATGCAATGTAGATGGAGAGTGTAAGGGCAATCCTTAACTGGGATGCCCACGTGGTGGTAGTGATGATGCAAGAGTGTTAAGCGGAAAAGGAGGAGTGGAAAGACGTTTGTGGTGGTGATTGTCGTTTGTTGAAAGAGGAAATGGTGGAGAAGCTTCTACAGTGGGAGGATCCAAGGAAGAAGATATACCTTAACTAAGGTTCTCTGGCTATATGGATGGTTAAGCAAGATTGTCAAACTGAAAGTGGAAGAGTAAAAGAGAAACTCAAGAGGAAAGACAAGTAAGATATCTGGCGTCGTGCAAGGGGACAGAAAGGTGAGAAGGATGATGTGGAGACAAATGGTGATGAGTGGACATGGAGAGCGAGGAGCAATGGATCAAAGACGATGTTGAACATGTTGAGAGATAAGGAGTTGTAGGATAATGAACTTTCCTTGAGAAGGATCCTCAAGTAGGATTCGCAAACTGCAACGGTGATCAAGTAGAATTCACAAACCGAAAAGTGTATTTGTAAACACATTCATGGAGATGATGGATAGATATAAAATTCATAGTGTGAAATTTGATGTGATTTTTATAAAAGATGATTTGGATGAGATGAATGGAACATAGTTGTAGCAAGGGTGTATAGGGAAACTATGTTTCAAACTGGATTGGAGATAAACAAGAAAGGGTTACCACTCAAGGCATTGCACTTGTAGCCAATAGTAGGTGTTAATACATAACCATCGATAGTTAGTTATACCAAAAGATCATGAGGGAGATATGGATGAAAGATGCTTATAATCCTAATGTTGACATGACAAAGGGATCGAAGATGTGACTTGTACGCGGGAAGAGGGATCTCCAAAGGTGGTGTTCCTTAAGTCTATGCCCCAGCTCTGGGAAAGGGAAAGAACAATAGCAGAAAGTTGATCAATGCAGGAAGCTTTTGGAAAATGTTGATAAAAGAAGGTTGATCAATGCGGAAAACCTTCCAGATGCCATAATAACAGAGTAGCCATCCTTCGAGGGTATGGTCTACTTTATACATAATATGGATGACAAGAATAATATGATAGCCATCCTTCAAGGGATCGGTCTATTTCTTTTGATTTTGCTTGGATTTTGATTTGTATACTTTTCTTTTTTTTCTTTTTTATTTGCATGAATAGTTGTCCTTCGAGGGATCAGTCTGTTTTTTATAACTTTGATTTTGCCTTTTGCATACATGAGTTTGAGCTTCACATGGGAGAGTTAGGAATAGCTAAGTAAACCACTTAAGAGGGGATAAGGAATGTACAAGAGACACCCTGGACCCTTTGCATGGCTGCAATAGGAGAATGAGAAGGTAATGGATGTAATGGTTACGGGATCACATCAAAGTAGTGAAGGCGGACCACATAATTCATATTATTACAATGAAAAATGGAAGGGGCTAAAGATGGCAGAACAATCTAAGGATGTAACTAAGTTCTCATTGGTAGATATGCTAACAGTAGACTGGTCGCAAGTGCAATGCATTAAGAGGTTCCATTTCTGGTTTACCACCATGAGAGAGAAGACAATGTAGTTGCAATAAGATGAGATGATAGACAAGTAGGAAAAAAAAACTATGTCCTGAAGGAAACAAACATATGACCACAATGGTGGATTTAGATGAAAATAAATGATGATGCCCTAAGAGAGACATAAACATAGAAGGACAATCATGGCCTCAAAGGAGGGCTTGATGAAATAAATGGTGTCCCAAAAGAGACACACATATAGCCACAATGGTGGACTTCAAAATAGATGGTGCCCCAGAAGAGACACAAATATAGCCACAAAGGTGGACTTGGAGAAAAATGTCCCTCAATGGAGAGACAAACATGGCCTCAAAGGAGGGCTTTAATGAAAAATATGATGCCCCAAAAGAGACATAAATATGGCCACAATAAAAGAAAAATATGGCCTCAAAGGAGGACTTAGAATTGAGGATCTAGATATAATTAATTTAGATTGGATGGATGTGAAGGAGGTAGACAAAACAATGTCAAAGACCAAAGTCCCCTAGTAACAAGGGTTTGTACAGATGAGATGCTCAAGGGCGAGGGAAGGTTGTTCCCCCAATGAGTTAAATGTGAAGGAGGTAAAGGATGTCGAAAGAGCTTAGATGAGATTGTTTTAGATTTGGATGGGGTAAAACGATCAGAGACCACAAGTGTGCTTAGTAAGATAAGCGACATTGATGAACAATGGAGGGCATTCCTTAGGAGGAATGACATGGGCTGGATGGATATTAAGGGATGATGTGGATGGAGGGATCATGGGAGATCTGACAGATGGGATATGGATTGGATTCAAGGTAGATGGAGAAGGAACTTTCCCCTGAATGAGGAAATCATCTTTCTCAATAAGGTTGTGGATGATTGACCGAAAGGCCTTACAATGTTTGATGTCATGACCTGGGGTATGATGATAAGCACAACTGCAATTAGGATTGAACCATGATGGCTTGGGACCATAGGGATTAAAGGATTTAATAGGAGGAAGTTTGATGGCAGATGTTTGAGTTAAATGTCAAAAGATATCTGCGTATGACCCCATTGAAGTGTCATGGGGAAGGTAACTCTTGTGGGTTTTGATAGGATGTCTCAACTTGGAGTTAGGAGAAAACGTGGATGTAGATTGGATGTGTGAATTTCGTGTTTTGGAGGACAAATCAAATTTGGTTGAAGGATGGTATTGTTTGGATGTGGATTGATTATTGCAAGATGTCATAGATGGAAAAACTGATCCTGACATAGATGTTGTGGCATTGGATTGTTGAGAAGAGGGAAAACTTGAATGTTTCCGAGGAGGTGCAGGGGACTATTGGGGATGTTTTCCCCAAGCCTTAGACTTCAACCGAGAAGATTTACCTCTAGCAGGGATGACAATAATTTCAACCAGAGGATCTGATAGTGGTGGTGTGGTTATTAATGGAGAAACTGTCCTAAAACAAGATGAAGATGTTAATGAAGAGATAGGTGTTTGTATGATGTGATTAATGATATCTATGTGAGATGTGGATTGTTTCGGTTTTGGCATGGAAAGAGATGATTTTGTAGAGGGAGAAGGTAAAGCATTATTTATTTGATTTAGGTGGATGTGTTGGTACAGTAGGTGATTCAAGGGGTATATTTGATAGGGTTACAGATCGAGAGGATTGGGTTGGTGTGATAGAAGGATTAGGTAAAGAGTATTGGGATATACTGGGTGATGTGGCCATGGGCGAAGATATAGGTAAAGATGCCAAGGTAGAGATAGGTGGACTTGTTGGTATGATAGGTATAGGGGTTGCTGGGATAGATAAAGATGTAGGCATTTTTGGAATATGTGGAGATGTGAGTGATGTGATAACCGATGGAGTAGACCTTATTGGTAAGGGTAATGTAGCAAATGCAGGGGCATTTTCGGGCGTAGAAGTAGAAGGGACTGGTTGTTTCATAAATGTTTTGAGGGGTAAGAATGATATGTTTGCTAAAGGGATTGATGTTGAAGATGGGGTTGCAAGGGTGCATGTTGTAGAACTGAGTTTAGTTGGGATGGTTGTGAGTAATGTAGGTGTAGTAACAGGTGTATTTGAGGCAGATGTGGGTGAAGAAATAGATGGGAGAGATGTAGGGATATGTGTGGATATGAGTGGGGCTGAAATAAGTGCTAAGGATGAATCTAATGTGGTAGATTGGGGTGTATTTGAAACAGTAGAAATGGATGATATAGTTGAATTTGATGTGGATATTATAAGGATAGGAGAAGGTATAGGTTTAGGGTAGGTAGTGAAAGTTCATTTAGGTGTAACAGGTTCTGAATAAGAGGTGGGAATAATGTCCATTGTGGGAACATGCGGAGTTGGTGATAAGATGGGATCTTGATTGACAGTGTCAACCATACAAGCGTTTGATAGTTGAGATGTAAAGGGGGTGACGTGATTTGTTGGTGGTTGATTAGTTTGCGCAGTGGAGGTATCAATTTGGATATCCCCTTGATTTACAAGTTGTTGGACATGATCTTTGAAGGAATGACATCTCTCAATGTCATGACCTTTGACTCGATGATATTTACAAAAGTGGGCCTTGTGATACCAAATAGGCTTGGCTTGCGAGTTGTCCACGGGTCGTATGGGAGGAAGTTGGATGGAGTTTACGCTCATCAACTTATCAAATACATAACTGTATGATTCTCCTAAAGGAGTGTAGTTGGTTGTTGATTGAGGAGATCGTTGTTGAGACCATGTGCTTGGTGTAGATGGGGATGAGGGTTCAATGACCACAGTGTTGGCCACAGCCTTGAACTCGTCATTATGTGTGAATGGTTTAGTGGATTCAAATTTTGATTTAATTGAACTTAGTTTAAGATGACCCTGCTCAATGGCACGGGTTTCGAGCTTACGAGCCATTGTGAAAGCTTCATCAAAGGTTCAGAATGATTGGATCTGCAAAGTGGATGATATATGTTTGGCACACGAATGCGAGAATAAGTCGATGAGTTCGGTTTGCGGGATAGTGAAGGATAGTTGGTTTATAACATCATGCCACCATGTGACAAAGTCGGTGATGGGCTCATTTTCATACTGTCGAATGGTATATAGATCAACGATAGTGGTTTTGCGTGTGATATTGATAGAAAAGTGTTCTAAGAACAACTGTGCAAGTTGAGTGAAAGAGAATAAGGAATGTTGTGGGATACTGTTGTACCAGTCCAACCCGGGACCAGACAAAGACATGGGGAAAGTGTGAAGAAGTAAATCATGATCATGTGCAATAAGACAACATGCATGTTTAAATGCGAGGAGATGTTGTTGGGGATCTTCTTTATTGTTGAACTTATTAAATGCAGGAAGTTTCCAACAAGGAGGGATAGGGTTTGATTGGAACCGATGGATGAATCAGTTCGTTACAGATTTGTTCATAGGATAAGGTGTTCTTGGGTGTTAAGGTAAGGGTTTCTAAACTGGCCAACTGATTCATTAAGGTGTGAATTGAATCACTCGAGGTGTTGTAAGGTTGAGATTGGATTGGCTGTGTGGTTTGAAAAGTAGTTTGATAAGGTGAATGATGTGTTTGTGGGTGTGTGGGTAGTTGGGGAAGTGTCTGATAAGGTGGTTGATAAGTTTGTGGATAGGATGTTTGTGAAATGGTTTGATAAGACAATTGATTAATTTGTGGATATGTAGGTGTTTGGGGAGCTGCTTGGTAAAGACTAACATGTGTCACAGGTTGGGATTGTTGTATAGGTTGGTGTTGAGCAATAGGGGCATGATGATAAGTGGGGATATGTGTGTTAAGAATTGGAGATGGCTGGGCAGGCCTATTAATGGAATTGTCAAAATGGGATGTGGGTGGAATGCGATCCACCAATTTTGGAGATTGGGAGGATTGAGAGATTATAGGATATTTTTGGAGTAAGAAGTCATATATGGGGTTAGGAGGAGATTTGAGTGTATCTAGAGGAGCAGGAGATGGTGGTGCGATCGATTTAGGAAGACTGGCTTGACGAGGGATATGAGGGTTGGTGTCAAGGTGGGGAGAATTTTGTATGACATGGTTCTCATGAGGTGAGACCATGGAGACTGAGATTGAGTGACTGAAGGCGTGGTTTTGAGTTTAGAATCTTGTTGGGTGAGATCATCAGAGGAAGTAACTTTATTGGATAGAGTAGATTGTTGTTTTGTCTCGATTTGGGAGAGAGCGACAATAGGTGTGAAATAGAGAAACATCTGTTTATGTATGTTGTTGACAAACAAATCAAGTAGAATATTTTTTAGCCTCATGATTAATTTAGAGGATGTGAACAGAAAATAAAAGTAGGTAATGAAGGTGCCTAAAGGAGTCTAAGGTTGGTTTCAGGTAGTTATGGATTGGGAGATGTCTGAGATGGTTTCCTGTTGGGTGTTTAAGTCCCAATCAGTTAACCAGGTGAGAGGAATGTTTTGATGTGTTAATTATGTTTGTGCAGTCTCAGGCAGTGTGTGATAAGTGAAATGCAGAGGGTTAAATCCTTTACTTAAGCTATGTGATCAGGAAGGATGCAGAAGGTTCATTTTAAACCAAAATGAAATGTGACGTTTGATGCATGGACAGATCACTCAGGAAAGGGAAAATTCAATGCAGAAAAGAGAAAATAGAGAAAAATGAGGAATACCTGGAGAATCGCTTATCAGTGTTATTTGATTGCACGTGTTTAGAGGTATTAATCACGGACCCAGAACATCTAGTGACCTTAAAAGTGCACCGTTCATGACTGGAAAGGGGGATCTGGATAATGTTTTTTTTTCTATTTATTTGATTGCATGTGATGATGGCGTACTTGGAGGTGACGGTCAGTGGCCAGGAACGCCCGAGTAACCTAAAATGGCACCGTCTATGTTTGCAGATAAGGTCAGTAAAAGTATTTTGTGTGGTGTGTTTGATTTAAACATTGGTCTTTGACAACGTAATGTTGTTGTCATGAGGTTATAGACATTATCCTGCAAGAAGATAATAAATGCTATTAGTTAAGGTAGTTAAAAAAATGACTTTATAAATTTTACAAATGGTGTCGTCGTAAATAAATAAAAATAAAATAATTAATTAATCTAATTAATTAACAAAATTGTAGTTTAATGTTCCTATTTCATTCGAGTAAATAAGCGACGAAAATTAAACGATAGACTATAAAATAATATAAAGGAAGCAATTAAGTCGAAAAGATAAATTAGATTAATGAAATAATAGCTTATACAAAAGCTAAACTAATAAAGTGATATGACTTATAAAAGCTTCAACTAATAAAATGATATGACTATAAAAGCCCAACTAATAAAATGATATGACTAATAAAAATCCCAACTAATAAAATGACATGACTAAAAAAGCCCAACTAATAAAATGACATGACTAAAAAAGCCCAACTAATAAAATGATATGAATTCGTCAAACCTATCTAAAGGATGAGTGAATTAAAATTGGTGGGTCATACCACACATGGACACAACTTTTTACATGTGTGATGACATAAAGTGAATCACATGAAAAAGAGAACTAAAGAGGACAAATACAATTAACTATGGTGTTGACATTCCATGGATGTGGATTACATTTCAATATTGAATGGCATTTTTTTTTATAATTTAATTCTAATTTCTTTCATAATTTTTTATTTTATTTATTTATTATTATAACTTAATTCAATGTTATTTCATTATGTTTATTATTAACTTTTTTTTTAATTATTTGCCTTATAATGAAGGTTAATATTTTTTATATAAAATAATATAAATGAGATTGTATATTAATGATCATCCAAAGAAAACCCACGACAATATCATAAGCCAGATAGATGGAATGAGCTACAAAATTAATCAATATTAAACCAGATATAAATTTTTATCCTCCAAATACTAATCTTTTAATGATGATTAATTGTGATATTTACGATATTTAATGCAAAACCAAGTTCGAAAACAAACATCAAGTCATAAGGTCAATTTCTGGATTCATTTCCCATGCGGGTAAACAGAAAATAAAGAGCACGTACCTCTGAGGTGACTTAAACGATGGATTGTGCTACACTGAGATCAACGAATATTAAGACCATGCAAACAAGCAAGTTAGACAAGATGAGTAAAATAACAAACAAAATGACCAGATCTAGGATCTGGTCCCACCGGGCGTGCCAAATGTTGATCTGCGTTTCCAGCTTCCTGTCCAGATGAGTGTACGAGTAATCAAGAAACACTAAACAACGTCGAGTATACAAGGGCTTAGTACCTTGGAGATGACGATGGATGATACGGGTGCAAATAAGATAGATGCATGATATAAAGAAGCTAGATCTGCAAAACTGAAACAGATAAGATTAGATCACAATATGCGGGGGTTTCCCGGACAGTGCCGGTTCCAAGAGGATTTTAACTCCCTTGGAGGATGTCAACCCCCGTGTCAGACAAGATAATAACAGATCATGAACAATAGTAATGGAATATAAAATGAAAAGTAACTAAAATGATGAGGGAACTTAGCTTGTGCTCTGTTATGGAGATGAACCAGGCATCAAGATGGCAAGATAATGAACCATGGCAAAGGTTTCTTCCTTAAACTAGCAGAACTTAATTAAGCTCTTTCTTCTCCTCTTTTCTTTTGTATCTCTAGATCTTCGATCCTTTTCTTCTTGGTCCTTTTTTTGAAATATGGGAAAAACCCATATTTATAGCTTAGATGCGAGGTTAGATATGGGGTTAAACATGTAACCGGGGTTGAGTAAAGTAACTTGAGTTAGGAATATGATGTGATCACGTGGGGACCATGGCTTGAATTATTAGATGGAGTGGGGAGCATGATTGACATGGTGGGTGAGATAAAAGATTCCATTTTAAAAAAAAGGTGTCAGATGGGTGTATTAATACCCATGGATTAAATAATTTGTGAAGGATGGGGATATGCCAAAAGTTGAATTATCAAATGGGTCTACATGGAGCCCATTTGATAATTAATCAAATAATGTGAGCAAATAGATAGGATTTCATTTAATTTAAGAAAAAGAGAAGCAAGAGTGGAAATTGCATGAATGTGCGATGTCGGAAGGGCGCTATACCAAAAATAGGTGGAGTAGTGTGTGATTGAAATGCAGGACATTTTGGCATAGAACGTGTTATGGAAGGATGATGGACATGTTCAAGGTATTAACTGGCCACCTTTATCTGTAATTTCCAAGGATCTCCGTCTGTGTTAAAGATTCCCACACGAGAAGACCTTTGCATCATCATCGAATAAATCTCGAATCAGGTCTTGAGAAAATGCTTAACGTGGATTTGTGATGACAATTGTAGAGGCAAAGGTGGTTGACGAAGAGACTAAGCACTTCCTACCTGCATGTCACAGCCTGCAGTTGACTGCTGATACGGGCACCACAATTTATCCGATCAAAGAATCTATCATTTATTCTATTTTTGACATGACTGACTCCATCAACAACCTATAATTTTTCGTACTGTCAATGACCAGACACAATGAAGCAACAAGAGTGAAGACAATCATCCAACTTTCAACGCATGAACCAAAGTTTTAATCTCCATCGTCCATTTCTGACACTAAGAGATTGAACTCCAAACAGTAATGCCTTCGGCATGATTAATAATAATCATAATAAAATATTCTGCTATAATAATAATAAAATTTACTATAAGTTTCTTAATTACTAGCAATCACACGTGAATGGTGTAATGAAGATGCCAAATAGGATGCGTAAAAAAAGTTTAACTTAAGGGGGTGAAATATTGTAAGAGGAAGAGGGGTGATGAAGAAGGGGTTTGAGGGAGGAGATGGAAAAGGTTGGGGGAAATGTTGCTGGAACCGATGTGAAACTCTTTTTTTTTTCCGCGTGTTATTTTTGTCAATCGTTTAAAGGAGAAAGGGGTTGTGTTGTGTAGGTAGTTGAGGTAACATACTTTAGAGATATCTCGTAACCCAAGGATTGGTTAATCAATACTGTCAATGTCATAAATTGTTGTTTGTAATATCAGCCATTGTGTTTTGTGGGTAGTTAGAACACATGTCAATGTAAGGGGAATTATCTTATGTTCCCCATAAGACACTTTAGAAAATAGGGATATGTGGAGTGGCATTGGTTTCCTAAGCTCCTGATTTCATACATGTTTGTAATTGGGGTTTCTCTCTAGCTATTAAGGTAGCGATTAGGGTTTCCCTCATCAACGATCTTGATGACATCGTCTGTTAATGAGCACCAACATACAAGGGGCTTTGATATTTTTTATTTTGTTTTGTTTTATTTATGGTGTTAACACTTTCAATTGGATATCATTTAATTTGATAGATAATATAAATACATGAATAGAATGTTGGAAATAAAAAGGTGGGAACTAAATATTTGTATGTCCCTCACCTACTCCACAAATCAAATTATTCCTACCCAAATAATATTTTCTATTTGTTCTCCTCTTTATTGTCTCGATCTAACTCACATTATTCACATGAGCGTAATTTGCAATTAAAGGGGCCAAAATAAAAAATGTGAAAAATCCAATAGGTATTAGGTTCGAAACTTATTCATAGTGTTTACTTCTTGTAGCACTTTGTAGCCCCCATTTCAGTTATAAGATCAAGTAATTGCAAGAAACGACCGATGTGTGAACAACCATCGATAAAAGAGCCCCTTGAATTTGTGGCCATATAAGCGACCGAGATATTTTATAATATATTGAAGATTTAAAAAGTAGACAAAAATACTTTTTCCAACAATCAAGAATATTATCTTATAGAAAGAAAAAACATATTTCCATAGGGTGAATATACCTATAAGATTCCTTTTAAACAAACCAAAGAATTAAAACTTCCCCATATTGTGTTCATGTGTCTGATACGAAGGATGAAAGAAACCGCACAATTTGCACTCGAAGGGGCCAAAATAAAAAACAGGGAAAATATAATAGGTACAATGTTTGAAACTTAACCACACAACTTACTTCTTATAGCACTATGTAACCCCCCTTTCAATTTTTAGGTCAAGTAGTTGTAGGAAAACAGACGATGTGTGAGCAATCATTAATAATTGAGCCCCTCCAGATTTGTTACATTAAATGAAGACATGAATGGAAAGTTGGAACTAAAAAGGTGGGAATTAAATATTTGCATGTTCCATACCCATTCCATGGCTCGTAAATTGTTCCTACCAAAATAATATATGTTATTCGTGCTCCACTTTATCATCTTGATCTCGTATGAATTATTCGTGTGAGTGTAATTTGCGCTTAAAGGGGCCAAAATAAAAATTGGGGAAAATCTAATAGGGTACAAGTTCAAAAAAGGTGATGTGCGGCCAATAATCGATAATTGAGCCCCTTGAGCTATTGGGCATATGAGAAATTGGTAGATTTTATAAACCAATCAGGGTTTGCTAAAAAATATTTTTTATGGCGTTAAGGTTTTAGATTGGAGGGCATTTATTTTTTTAGATAAAAAAAACATGAATGGAAAGTTTCAAATAAAAAGGTCAAAATTAAATAATTGTATGTCCTGCACTTATTCTATGGATCATATTGTTCCTACCCAACTAATATTTATTATTTGTTCTCCACTTTATTGACTCCATCTTACACGCATTATTCATGTGATTGTAATTTGCACTTAAAGGGGCCAAAATAAAAAGTGAATGTGGATGAGATGAAATCTCTTTAACGTAAGAAAATTCAACACGAAGCAAAATAATGTTTTCTGATTAAAACTAACGCATCTTCACCCTAGTGGACTGAAGAATGTGAGAACATGGTATTGGGTGTATTGAACCTCATCTACACTTTAACTGTACAACTAGTGAAGATGGCAAGAAGCAAAATATCAAGCTCGATTAACCTAGACTTTATAGTGATGTTGTGAGCCTGAATGGACTCCACACATTTGAAATTGAACATCCTCTACACTTTGAGGGTTTTGTCCCACAAACACGAATACACCATAACGTGTTCCTTGCTTGCACCAAGGGAAGAAATTACATCCACGTCTCTCATCCATGGGGGTTGTCTATAATTTGATTGTCAGTGAGGAAAGAAGTCCTCGACACATGGGAGGGGGTTTTTTGATGGTGACAATACAGTGACTACCATAAAATAGGATTTGTTATTTTTTTATTCTTATTTTTACAACATCAAGGTTTTTAATTGGAAGATGTTTAATTTGTTAGATAAGATGAAGACATGAATGGAAAGTTGGAAATAAAAAGGTGGGCATTAAATACATGCATGTCCCACACATATTCTACAGCTCAAATTATTCCTACCCAAATAATATTTGTTATTTTTGCTCCTCTTTATCGTCTCATTCTTGTTCACATTATTCATGTGAGTGCAATTTACTCTTAAAGGGGCCAAAATAGAAAATGGGGAAATCCAATAAGGACCAAGTTCAAAACTTAACCACACTACTTGCTTCTTGTAGCGCTTTATAGCCCCCCTTTCAATTTAAAGGTTAAGTAATTGTAGGAAAAAGGTGATGTGTGACCAATTATTAATAATTGACCCCCTTTTGTTGTTGGTCATATGAACGACAAGTAGAATTTATCTACCATTTGAGATTTGTTATTCATTCTATTTATTTTGTATTATTTTTTTACGATGTTAAGGTTTTTGTTTGGACAAATTTTAATTTATTAGATAAATGAAGACATGAATGGAAAGTTGGGAATTAAAAACTCTATATCCCACACTTATTGCATTGCTCATATTTTTGCTAACCATATAATATCTACTATGTGTTTACCACTTAAAACGAAACCACATATCCACAAGTAGCCAACTTGGATGAGATGCAGTCTATTTAATGCAAACAAATTCAATGTGAAGAAAAAAATGTTTTATAATTAAAACCTATGCATCTTCTTCCCAATGGACATAGGAATGTGAGAAGATGGTATTGGGTGGTCTTGAGCCTCGTCCACACTAACCATACAGTTGATGGATCTAGCAAAAAGTAAACCGTCGAGTCTAATGGCCCCAAAATTATGGTGTTGTGGTGAGCCTGAATGGACTCCATAAATTTCACATGCAAATATTTTTAAGGACTTTGACAGTTTGGTTTCAAGAACCCAAATTGTGCAAGTCTTTCTGCCTCTTTTTGTATGATATTGGAGGCTAATGCCGTCCATATTAGTCATGTTCTGGGAGTTGTCTATACTTTGTATTGTCAATTAGGACAAGTGGTCCTTTTCATGTTACAAGGGTTGTTTGGTTTTGTCAACATGGATGGCTTACCATAAAATAGAATTTGCTATTGGCCTCCATTTTATTTCCACAAAAGCTAGGTTTTTTAATTCGAGGACATATAATTTGTCATATAAGATGAATGCATGAATGAAAGAGATGTTGGCATGTTACAGGCCCCTTGGTGAACCTTAACTAGCTTATGGTATTGAAATTATACACCTATTATGCGACTAAGATTGTTCCTACCCAAATAATAGTTGTTATTTGGGACTCCTCTTGTATCGTCTTTATCTATTTATATATTATTTTACGTAGCCGTCCCCAAAATTTGGGACATCTTAAAGCCGTCCCGAAAACCCCGTCCCTACATCCCGAACGTCCCCTAGGTCCCGGAGTCTTAGGTAACTATGGTTTTAACACATCTTTACAATCCGTTGGCTTGTAAGCACTTAGTAGCACTCCCAATAAATATGTCCAAGCTTGAGTAAGTAGATAGGGAAATGAAATGCAACTCAATTTTGCAAGAAATGCAGCAAAAAAGGACAAAGCATAAATGCAAGTTGTATTATAGGATGATGCAAGGCTGCAGCACGCCATTCCCGTTCCCATCCCCATCTTCAATTTTGTTGTCTAGAACACCAAGGCTTTACTTCTTTTTTACAACATCAAGGTTTTCAATTAGACGGCATTTTTTTTGTTAGATAGGACAAAGATATGGATGGAAAGTTGCAAATAAAAAGGTGGGAGTTAAATGAATGCATGCCCCACAACTATTCCACAGCTTTGTTCCTATCCATATAATATTTAATATAGGTTCTCCACTTTAACGTCTCAATCTCGCTCGCATTATTGACCTAAGTGCAATTTGCGCTTAAAGGGGCCAAAATAAAACTCTAGGAAAAATCCAATATGGTACAGGTTCAGAACACACTATCCATGACTAATCACTGATAATTGAGACCCTCTGGTGGTTGGTCATATGAGCGACAAATAGATTGTCCACCAAGTAGACTTTATTTTTTTTATAGCATCTAAATTTTTGATTGGAAGGGGTTTAATTGGTTAGATAAAATGAAAACATGAATAAAAATTTTCAAATAAAAAGGTAGAAATTAGATGTTGTAGGTTCTACACCTATTCCACTGCTAAGATTGTTCTTACCAAAGCAAAGGAGTTTAATTGGCTTTGTTAATCTTGATTTTCTTGTCTTTTGATTCAAGTTACTACTTGTGATTGTTCACCTGAGGCTATCCCGAGGACATGATCACATGATCGCCATGCATATCGCATGATCCCTGTGCATATACACCATGCATATACAACACACTTTTCCAAACCGTCGCTTACCAGTGTGGCGCAATACTACTCAAAGCAAAATGTCACCACCAGAATCTGTCACCAGGAAAGTGACCTGATTGGGGGTGAGCTGACACGTTGGGCACACTACCAACCTAAGAAGATGTCGCCACCTTCTCACATCCTTTCTCTCTTCATTTCAATGCTTTTTCCCCACATTGCCTCCCACATAGGTCATTCACACAATCTCTCATCTTTGTCTCCAATCTCTCACAGAAGCTCCTCCAATATCTTGCAAAAGCTCCTCCATCTCTACCACTTGGGTTCTCTTGTAGAAGATTTGGGTACCACGTTCGCACTCATCTCCAACTTCCTAGTTGGCTACAAGTTAAGTTCGCAACACATTCAAGTATTTTTTTCAAGTTTATGGCATTTCATTCAAGTTTTTTATTTAGGGTTTAGGGTCACAAAAATTTTGTAGCACATTATCTGAATTTGTCACCTATTTTGTTCTTTGTTGTATTTTGTGTTGGGGTTTCATAAAATGTCTATCTGTGATCTCTCTTTTTTGTAAATGGAATAGTAAAATATAGGGTGGTGTTTCATGGAGGGGTTTCATTAAATTTTTTTTCTGTGAACAATGTTAAAATCTAAAAATCACATAGCCTCAGACAATTTCATTCACATGAATATTTTTTTAGATCTGTGGGGTTTCAAAAATATGACTCTGATGTTTTGGTGAAGAGGGTTTTTCTGTTAACTGAAGAGGTTTTTTCAGCTTCTTTTGACACAAATCCTTTTCAAACACTTATGACACATCCTAATAGTCATCCTTATAAAGTTGTAACCAATTCTAATGGCGCATTTAAAATATATTCAAGTTTTATCCTACAAAGCCTAGATTCACTTAGTGTAAACTTGAGAAGTAAGAAAATGTTATAAAATGCTTCCAATCCCCTTTTAAGCCACCAATTTTGTACTAAAGGTCTGCCCTAACTCAGTTGTCACGAATAACTTACCATTGGTTCTTGGAATCACGTACAAGCCTCCCCTTGCTCAACTCCCCTACTGTCTTTCCTGTAGATGACAGTCTATACAAACCTCCAAAGTGTCATTTCATATATAACATGAACACATGCCTCCTTATATAGTGATGTCATCATCAAACTTAGTCTTTTCATCTACTTGACAATGGAATAAACAAGGAATCCTACATGAAACTCTACCCAACTCCCATGAAAAGACACATACATACCTATACATATACACGTACATGCATGTACATACATATGTATCTATATTTTTATATGTATGTTTATACATGCATATGCATATCCATATACATATATATATGTACGTGTATGTATGAGTATACATATACATATGTATATGTATTGGTCTCACATACTTGGACCTTTTTATTATCATATGGTAGCATTGTTTGTCATATAAGCACTTTGTGTATACCACATAGGAGAGATGAAAACTGTCTATACTCTTGACTTTGCTAGCTAGTCAATGAATGTGTTGTGACACCTACTCAAATACATACACATAGATATACATATACACGTACATTCATGTACATATATATATGTGTGTGTGTGTGTGTGTGTGTGTGTGTGTGTGTGTGTGTGTGTGTGTGTGTGTGTATTTGTATATGTATGTTTATATATGCATATGCATATCCACATACATACATGTACATATGTATATGTATTGGTCTCGCATACTTGGACCTTTGTATTATCATATGGGAATGTTGTTTTTCATATGCACACTGTGTGTATACCACATAAGAGAGATAAAATATGCCTATACTCTTGACTTTGTTGGGTAGTCAATGAATGTGTTGTGATACCTACTCGAATACCTATACATATGTATACATATATACATGTACATTCATGTACATACATATATATCTATATTTTTATATGTATGTTTATACATGCATATGCATATCCACATACATATATATGTACATGTATGTACGAGTATACATATACATGTGTATATGTATTGGTCTCACATACCTGGACCTTTGTATTATTATATGGGAATGTTGTTTGTTATATACACATTGTGTGTATACCACATAAGAGAGATAAAACATGCCTATACTCTTAACTTTGTTGGCTAGTCAATGAATGTGTTGTGACACCTACTCAAATACATACACATACCTATACATACATATACATATACACATACATACATGTACACTCAACCTTCGTTTACTTGGCTGGTTTAATTTGAACATGATTATAGCTGTCATAATTATTTTTTGTTAGAATGTGCCATGTGGCATCACAATGAAAACAAAAAGTAATCATTGCATCTTGTGCCCACTTTATTCAACCATCATGTGACTTTGAAAATACTTAATATGTGAACCTATTCTTAATTTATATCTTTGTTAAGGTGATTGATGGTGGTATTTCTAAATTCAAGAATCAGTCTTATCTTTAAGAATTCAATGTAAAACTAGCTAACAAGAAAGAATCTTGATATACCTTAATAGAGTCTACAAACTCAATTCTCATTCTATATGTTTTCCCATTCCTTATTTCTTTGATATGATGTAAGATCATCTTCCCTTATAATCGTCTATAGAACAATTATACACTAAGCTTGTCTAGATCATATTTATAGCCTTCTTTGATATATTTTTTTCTTTCACAACATTTGAGGCAATAGGGATCATATTTATCCCCCCCTTGCTCCCTTATTTCTTCCATATAATTTTTTCTTCCACAACATCTGGGGAAATAGGGATCATATTTATCCCCTTCCCCCCCTTATTTATTCCCTATAAGTTTTTCTTCCACAACATCTGGGGCAATAGGGATCATATTTATCCCCCCTCCATCCCTTATTTCTTCCCTATAAGTTTTTCTTCCACAACATTTAGGGAAATATGGGATCAAAGAAATATTGGAGTGTTAGGTGAAATTCTAATGAAGACTCAATCTATGTTGGATCCTTGGATTATAATGAAAACTCTAGAATTTCCTATATCTTTGATTTATCATGCATACTTTATATCCTTATTAAGGTGATTGCTGATGGCATTTCTGAATTCAAGAACTAGGCTTATCTTCAAGAATTCAATGTAAAGCTAGCTAACAAGAAATAATCTTGATATACCTTGATGGAGTCCACAATCTCATTTCTCATTTTATATGTTTTCCCATTCCCCATTTCTTTGATATGATGCAAGATCGCATTTCCTTATCATTATCTATAGAACAATTATACATTGAGCTTGTCTAGAATCTCATACTAAATTAGAATCTTGACTCTATCTTGACTACATACGTGTACATGTGTGTGTGCATTTGTATTTGCATCTTTATACATGCATATGCATATACATATATATGTACATGTATGTACAAGTATACATATACATATGTATATGTTTAGAGACCTTCAATATGTGCCAATCCCTAAGTATATCCCAAGGTAGAGAAAGGCCAAGGAAAGGATGACAAAAGGTGGCGAGCATTTAAGATGCATTGCTTCAGTTTTCATTGCCCCATTCCATCGATTAAACAACAAAACTTTAAGTGCCAAAACTATGCAATTGTTTTGTATGAAGGTCTATTGCGAGAGAATTAGCGAGAAGCCATAGATCTAAAAAAATATTCATGTGAATGAAACTGCTTGAGGCTATGCGATTTTTAGATTTAAAATTGGTCGTAGATAGATATTTTTTTATTTTTCTGTTTTATAGATTTGTGAAGTATTTTACGGGAAAAATTGTACTTATAGTATCAATAGTAATACTTATATATGGTATTGTATATTGTCATACACACACCGTGTCTATACCACATAAGAGAGATATAACTGTCTATACAATTGTCTTGGTTGGCTAGTCAATGAATGTGCTAAATAGAAATTCAGGAGAATAATAATATGATATACTAGATTTATAGACGTCTATTTTTTAGTGTATCATCATGCTTTGTAAATCTAAAATAGAAGAAAGTAAATCAATAATTTGTAAGGAAATCAAAATTAGCATGAAGGTTCATACCGTAATTGCGATTGAAGGAAGGGGGGCAAAGGAATCAAACCTTAACTACAATAAAAATACTAACAATGAAAAACTGTTATAATAAATAGAGGAAGAATAGGTTTGCATGTTAAGTATTTTCAAAGTCACGTGATGGTTGAATAAAGTGGACACAAGATGCAATGATTACCCGTTGTTGTCATTATGATGCCACATGGCACATTTAAACAAATAACAATTATGAAAACTATAATCATGTTTAAATCAAACCAACCAAGACAAGAGTATAGACAATTTATTCATTAACTAGCCAACCAAGACAAGGGTATATACACTAGTCACGGTCACAACCCTTTCATTTACTTGCCATCAAAGACAAGATTGTATGACCCCCATAAGTTTCACCATAAGATGTCATACATGCATCGTCCAATTATATCTTTTGTGGTATACACACAATGTCTATATAACAAACAACAATATCATATGATAATACAAACATCTAGATATGTGAGACCATTACATATAAATATGTATATGTATACTCATACATATATGTACATATATAGGTATATGAATATGCATATGTATACACATCCATATACAAATTCATATATGTGTGTGTGTGTGTACATGTATGTATATGTATACGTATGTGTATGTAAGTTATCAATATGTAGGTGCAAAAGCCCATTAAAAGATAGAAATGGGTGATTCATGTATGACATCTTATGGTGTATCTTATGGGGGTCATGCGATCCTGTCACCAAGATAGTTGGCTCCATTTGCAGCACCTACATATCCATACACATACATACACATGCACATACATATACACATACATATACATATATGTGCATTTGTATATGCATGTGTATACATATGCATATTCATATATATATATGTACATGTGTGTATGAGTATACATATACACATGTATATGTACTGGTCTCACATACCTAGACCTTTGTATTAAGGAACCATGTATCTTTGCAGCAGGATCACATGACCCCCATATGATAGACCATAAGATACATATACATATACATATACATATACATATATGTGAGGCCATTACTTATACATCTGCATATGTATACTCGTACATACATGTACATATATATATATATATATATATATATATATATATTTATTTATTTATATGCATATGTATACATACATGTGTGTGTGTGTGTGTTTTTGTGTGTGGGAATTGTGTATCTTAGCGACAAGATTACATGACCCCAATGTGATAGACCATAAGATGCCATAAAATATGTCATACATGCAATGCCCATGTGTGGGACCCGGTTCTGCTTCCATGACATCTAGTCAGCAAAGCCCAGTCACATCATGTGTATACCACAAAATTTCACTCCTAGTATCGTAATATGGTGTTTACGTTGTTTGTCACATACACACAAAAACTACAAATTGTGTATACCATAGAATTTCACTACTAGTATCCTATTACAGTGTTTGCATCATTTGTCGCATAAAGTATAATCACAACATGTGTTACAGCCTAATCATTTACTTGCCATCCAAGACAGGATCGTATGACCTCCATATGATACACCATAAAATGCCTTACATGCATCATCCATTTTTTTTTATATGTATACACACACCATCTATATAAAAAACAACACTCCCATATGATAATACAAACATCCAAGTATGTGAGACCATTACATATGCATATGTATATGTATACTCGTACATACATGTACATATTCTCCATGTATCTTCTTGTTTCCATTCTAACTAATTTTCTACCTATCATTTTCCAATTCTTCCCCCCTCTTTTTCTTCTTCCACTTGAGGCACGAGATCCTCCTCATTTTCTCAATTTTAACAATGGATAACCCAATTCGAATACATTTCATCACTATAAGTTTTTTCATCCACAACATCTGGGGCAATATGGATCATATTTATCCCCCCTCCCTCCATTATTTCTTCTCTATAAGTTTTTCTTCCACAACATCTGGGGCACTAGGGATCATATTGACCCCCCCTTATTTCTTCCACGTAAGTTGTTCTTCCACAACATCTGGGGCAATAGGGATCATATTTATCACCCCCTCCCTCCCTTATGTCTTCCCTATAAGTTTTTCTTTCAGAACAGCTAGGGAAAAAGGGATCATATTTATCCCCCCTCCCTCCCTTATTTCTTCCCTTTATGTTTTTCTTCAACAACATTTAGGGTAATAGTGATCATATTTATCCCCCTCCTTCCCTTATATATATATATATATAAGGGAAGGAGGGGGATAAATATGTAGTATGATACACTGCTCATACCACGTAATATGTAGTAAAACATAAACATTTGAATTTTCATTTGTATCATCATACACACACAAAACGACAATGTGTATACCACAAAATGCACAAAAAAAATAGTTTATATACCACAACTAACACACAAAAAATAAACATGTATATATATCGAAATATACAGATATGCATGTCTTGGAATGCATATATTTGTATTGAAAAAAGTCAAATTTGTAGTGTTCAAAATGTAAAAAAAAACATGTTGTCCGTTGTTGCTTATGATATATGTTTTTCCATTCTAAAGGTAAACATGGTTATCATTTGGAGATTGGAAATTCATGGAGTGTCAAATACCTCAGAAAATCTTATATGTTCATCGTTCATATTATATGACCTTGATGGTAGCAAGAAAGTAGAGAGAGAGACCAATGTGGGAGATGTCAGTACATGATTGTCCACCAGGTTGAGTATAGGGCCTTGATATTAGGTCTCGAGGAAGCGATTCATCATGAATTTCAGAACATTTGTGTGTTTTCTCATGATATGGTTGTTATGAATCAAACGAAGGGTGTTTACTAATGTAATAATGTAAATATTTGTGTTCTTTGAGTTCAAGCGCTAGAGATTGTATCTTGCTTTGTGAAAGCTTCATATGTACAAGAAAAAGTTAATAGAGGTAGGGTGGATGTATGTCAAGTGTCTAGGGCCACTATAAATGAAGAATAAGTAGTGTTGTTAGCACTTGCCATGGATGACATTATTATACGATATATGTACACATTGTAACTCCTTTTTGTGTTATGTACATTTCCGTTTTTAATTATTTAATGGCTCAATACTAACTATTTGTGATGCATTTGTGGAATGGTAGACATATATTTTTTATTACTGGAATAATGCGGCCCGTCACAGAAGTATTATGAATGTTATCGCAAAATAATCAAACCTTGCAGACATCATACTCTTACATGGTGTATACGCTTAGCAAAATAAATTTAGGCACTATATATGTCCATATTGTTATTGTTAAGCTTAGTTATGATTGTTTGTGATTTTTTGTTATTTGGCCAGTGTTGCGGTTGGATTTGCTAATGATGTATTTTACGGACATTGTGTCTTCCTCGCAAGTAAGAATACACACTTTTCAATTACCTTTTCCATTGCTATAACTGAAAAAATAAATAATTATATTATCTTTTACATTGACACTAATTTTTTAAGTAAATAATACAATCTTATTTCATGCACCTATGCCTAGGCCTTCCATCAGAAGATCAAAATGGCAAAGGCCTAGATTGTACCTTCAAATATCTTCTTCAGTATGTAATTTATCTACTAATCATTCTAACATTGTTTTTTTTACATTTGTTGGAATTTGGTATTAATTATTGTGCGAGTAACGATTTTTTATATGGTATGGATTGTCAATTGAAGGACGACGAGGCAGTTGCACCAAATGTTGCTTCGCTGTCACATGCACATGAGGATATAGTTGTAGAGGAGGTATAATCACCTAAATTTAACGTTGTATTTTTATCTTAATTTAATTTGATTATATATAATTCGGTTTGTGTGTGTGTGTGTGTTATTGCTTTAGTAATTGTGTATGCATTGTTATTTAAAAATTTAGTGTGACTAACAAGATTTTAATTGGATTGTTGATTGAAGGATGTTGAGGTGGTTGCATAAAAGGTTGCGCTGCAAACACATGTACAAGTGGATATCGTTGACGAGGAGGTAAATTCACCTTAATTAATCGTTGTATGTTTTATCTTAATTTAATTTGATTATATATTATTATGTATGTGTGTGCCCAATGAGTTTGTATGACTCACAAGGTGATATTTGGAATGTTGATTGCAGGAGGATGCACCTAATGTTGCTACTCCAAGTCATGCAGAGGATGATAATGTCGTCAATGAGGTAAAATCGACAAATTGAAACTTGTTGCTTATTTTTTTCATTTATCCCCATTAGTTTCTAACTATTTATATTATTTTGGTGAATAGGATCCTCTTCACTATAGGATGGAGCATTGTGGGGACCGTATAATTTATTATTACGAGTACCCTAGTTGTGACATGAAATTTTATGAGTTACGGAGGCTAAACCTCCATAGGACAGATGTCCATTCCCTCTCTTATGTTCCCCTTGAAAGGAAAGGGAGAAATTTTACTGACAAGTATCCTCGACGTGCCTCCAAAAAGTGGAGGAAATAATGGGATCAAAGGGAGGGGAATATTTAGGGTGTGTTGCATATGCAATCTATATTGTAAAGGCGACGCGTGATAAAACACATATGTAAGAGGGATGACAAGGCATCGTTCAAAAAATTTAGTAGATGCTCCAAGAAAGAGGTTGAAGATGTTTTGAGGGTATTTGATTTGGAGTCTGCAAGGAGTAAGAGGAGGGAAGTTATCTTGGATTTGAGAGAAAATAAGGAAAACATGGTAATTTTACTGATTAATGGTTTCATTTCACTTGTTTCTTGTTGTCAATACATAAGTATTATCTACTTCATATAATTTATATGTCATTGTCTTCACAGGGTGAGGAGTATGAGATGGATGCACAAGTGGAGGGGGTCATTCATGAAAGAACTAGTGGAGGTGACCGTGAGGTAAGTTAGTCATTTTTGTAGATAACCTAATTCTACCACCCTCCTAATTCAATCAATTTCCACATTCCATTTCCCACAAAAATCCATATCCAATTAATCAATGTTAGTTGATTAATTAACCCCTTTTAAATCCCTAAACAAATATAATCCTCATTACATGTTAAATATGCTCCATATTCATCCACTTGTGAATTTAATATTCAAATTTAATCCATGTCAATCCACTTTTGAATTTAATATTCAAATTTAATCCATATTCATCCACTTGTGAATTTAATATTAAAATATAATCATGTCAATTTACTTATGAATTTCAAATCTAATCCATGTCCATCCCTCATGTCTCACACTCACCCAATCAGGTTTACTTTTCTAAATCATGACCACCAAAAACCACCAAATTAATCTCACTCTTAGGCTATAAATAAGATCCTTCCCCCCTCTTTCGGAAGGAGCTTGAAATCATATCAGAGCTCTTGCACTCTTATAGCATTGGGCATTCCCCTGATATCATCTTAATGTCCACATGATCCTCCTTTGTCCATCCAATCCATTATCCCCACATCCTTGGTGTAAAGTTTGAATCGATCATTATCGCAACAAAATTTTTCTCACATTGATGACACACCTACACCCTTTGCAGTCCAGGGTCACTGTCGACCTATACAAGTTTGATTTATTTTGTTGTTATTTAGATCAGACCTGCTTTTATCATCTTAAATCCAACATTTTAGTTTTTGTTTACTTCAGATTTTGTATTATATTAGATCCATATCCACTTATTTTATTATATCTTTATCAAAGCGAGGGTTGACATCCATCTTAGAAAGTTCTTACTTCTCGGGATTGACTTTGTCAGGAAACCCTCCCATCTATCTACTAATCTATCCTTTGTAGAATTTTTTTGATTTGCAAGTCACTTAGCTCATTGCGGAGAAGGATCTTCCATTTGTGCCCATATACATCATCATCCCATCTCAAGGTCCATAAAGCCTTGCATATTTCAAGTTGCTTGTTTTCTTTAGTACTAGTTCATTAACTTGGGTAGGAACGAAGAAACTTGGTTAATAATTCTATATTTAGTTTTGTTAGTTAAACACGTGTTCATGAATCGTTTAATAACATTTGTATTAATACAATATGTATGTAGGAGGATGACATGCCACTTCTGCATCTATATGAAAAATGTAAAAAAAATAGCAATGAATTCAACCACCAAAAAACAAGCTGAGGTAAATACAAGCGACCACAAAATATCTAAATTGTAATTTGTAGTTTTTGTTATAAAACCATTGTAATAAAAAGTTGTTATTTTGTAGGTTGGTTCATCACAAGGGGGTGATGCAGTGGCACCTTTTCATCTGATCATGGATGTGGTGGTGCAAACAATGGAGGACATGGTAATTCATGGACCTTATTGGAAATGTAAATTTCAAGCTATCATTTTCCCCTCTAAATGTAAAAACTATAAATCTGTATTATAATAAGGAATTTTGGAACTTGTTATATTTGTAATTTTAGTATTTGTTTGATTTCTAAATATTTATTGAATTCATATGTAGATATTGTCATCTCTATGTATATTTTATATACAAAAATTATATAATTTAGCCAAAATATGGTGCTCTTACATCTTTATATGCTTTTTGTAACTTAGATTTATGTTCATTTCATTGATTGCAGGCATCTCCCATGACCTATGGGAGAGAGGAGAATGAACATATCAACATACACGTCGGTATACATGCATGCAATTAAATATCAGTTGATAACATTTTTCACATATCCACGAACATTTTATTATGATATATTTTGCTACTTACTACAACTAATTTAATGTGCAATGATTGTAGGCATCTGCTAGTGGCCACAAGGGAGAAGGGGAGTAGCATATTCTATTACACGAGGATTTACAGGTAATGTTGACACAAAGTAAAATAGATATTCTATATTTTGAATCATTTTATTATATAAATAGTGTTAAAAATAGGAATAAAGCTATATTATATAAAAAAAATTTGTTTGGACTAACTATCAATATTCTTTCAAAAGACTAAAGTGTTCCTATAATGCAGGCATCATCCACTCTTGCTACATCTATAGCAGTTCCCTCTACAATCACATCCATTGGTGATGAGGTGGATGTGTGGATAGAGGGATGAGTGGCGGGACATGGAAAATTACACAATGTTGGTGTTGATGCAATCTGTCAAGAGAAGAAAATTCCATTGGATTGTGTAATTCTTAATATCCTCAGTGTCATCAATCTTGATTGCCCTTTACTAGTTTTGGAGGTTGTTTTGGCGGATGTTGTCAATGGATTTTCCATTTGGCCACTTTCTGATGTGTATTGTAGCCATCCACCTCAGGTTTTAGCTTGTTTGCATATGTGTTACATGCAGTTTTGGCTTTGCGGTATTCTTAGTATATATTTACTATAATAACACATTGTTTTAAATTTGCAGGATGATGTGGTACTTGCCAGAAAATTAAGGCGGACACCAATTACATGAGTGACACATGACTCAATACATAAGAACCCCAAAAGAAAAAAAGCATATATCGAAAGAATTACCTCCATTGCATACACTAGATAACGAAGGAAAAATTGATTTCATACAATTAACCTAATTATTTCATAACATTAACATTAATATAATGACAAATTTTTAATTGTTATAATTGTGGATTGTTTTAATATAATAACATTAACATGTGTTTTAATTGTGGACTTTTTTTATCTAATCGCGATTACAACTATCATCATTGGTTTTTGTTTGAATGTGCCACGTGGCATCACAATGGTTTGAATAATCATGATTATAGTTGTCATAATTATTTTTTGTTTGAATGTGCCATATGGCATCACAATGGGTTGTGTTGTATATATCTTTCCCCCAGGTAAATATAGACAAGCAGGAGAATGGAGAAATCAAAGAAGCTCAAATCCCTGACATGCCCAAGGCACACAGAAGTGGTGCACGACAATGGATGTCGACAGGGAAAATGGTGTGCCCTTGGCGCACAGAAGTGGCGCACGACAATGGATGTCGACAGGGAAAATGGTGCGCCCTTGGCGCACAGAAGTGGCGCACGACAATGGATGTCGACAGGGAAAATGGTGCACCCTTGGTGCACAGAAGTGGTGCACGAAAATGGATGTCGACAGGGAAAATGGTGCGCCCTTGGCGCACAGAAGTGGCGCACGACAATGGATGTCGACAGGGAAAATGGTGCGCCCTTGGCGCACAGAAGTGGCGCACGACAATGGATGTCGACAGGGAAAATGGTGCACCCTTGGCACACAGAAGTGGCGCATGACAATGGATGTTGACACACACATGGATGCGCCTATGGCGCACCTTCAGGAGGCGCAACATTTTGAGCGCTGACAGGAAGCAGACCCTGGCGTAGATATTCAGATGGCCATAACTTTTGATTAGGAGCTCGGATTCATGCAAGGTTGGACTTTTTGGAAAGATTACGAGGTCCTCTATCCAACTACGACTAGATATCTTTAATTGGGTGAGAAAAAATTCTTAAAAATGCAAAATACAGTTCGCCACTTTTGGGTTCGCTGGGGTTCTCACCTACCACCATAATGAGATAGTTAAGTGCATTCTGAAGGTGGTTGGGGCAGATTTCGAATTCCTCTCTCTTTTCTCTCTCATTCTTCCTATAAATTGTAAGGAGGGGCTTATTTCTAAACGTTGGACATTCTTGTTTTGCCCCTCCCTTCTTCTCTTTAGCAGGCGAACTTGTGGAGTTAAAACCTCCTATTTGAAACTGTAATGCAACCTTGCCTCTTGGCATTTTGCAGTGTGCTGTATCAATCTTTGGAGAAAATTAATGCATGTCTGTGGATGATTCTCAACCCTCTCTGTATTCATTTGCATCCCCTTGATCTTTCACTGTGAATCTGGCTATCTGTGCATAATCTTGCATTACATTTTAATGGTCTGTGTTTATTGGCAAGACAGATGTTCTTCATTCCTCGGTGCATCACCTCTATTAGTTTAGGTTTTATTTTATGCATCTTCTTACCCTGTCCCCTTGGAAAATTAGATTAGTTTTTTAGTAAACCCTCTGCATTTTCTACGTGTGCATCTGAACAGAGGAATAGGAACCGGCCTTCATCCGGAGAGCTTTTCTGATTTCGCAAGGTCCCACACTTGGGAAAAGCTCCATGTTGTGCAATCGCACTGAGATTCTCAACCCATCGAGTTGCAGAGTCCCAGGGGTGCTGCGATTCACCATCAACAGGTTGGTTATTCATGATTATAGCTGTCACAATTGTTTTTTGTTTGAATGTGCCATGTGGCATCACAATGGGTTGATTATTCATGATTATAGTTGTTATAATTGTTTTTGTTTGAATGTGCCATGTGGCATCACAATGGGTTGATTATTCATGATTATAGTTTTGACAAATATTTTTTGTTTAAATGTGCCATGTGGCATCACAATGGGTTGATTATTCATGATTATAGTTATAATTGTTTTTTGTTTGAATGTGCCATGTGGCATCACAATGGGTTGATTATTCATGATTATAGCTGCCACAATTGTTTTTTGTTTAAATGTGCCATGTGGCATCACAATGACAACCACATATAATCATTGCATCTTCTCCCCACTTTATTCAACCATCATGTGATTTTGTAAAATACTTAACATGTGAATTGATTTTTTCCTCTATTTATTACAACAGTCTAACATTGTTTTTTATTTGTATCGCATTTAAGTTTTGAATCCTTTTTCTCCCATCATTCAATTGTAGCTAAGGTAAGTTTGAGTTCCTTACAAATTCATATATATTTTTTCATTGTGCAAATTAAAATTTATCCAAATTGGGCTCTTACTTGCTTTTCCAATAGGTCATTAGTTTGATGTATGGTTCTACCAAGTGTAAATTTATTTGATGACCTTCATTTAAATGAAAATTTTGACGTCATGAGTTCATTATGCTTCTACAATTAATTATAACAATTTATTAAATAGAAATGAACTTCTTGTCATTTTTTGGGAGCCATCCATATATAAATTTGTGCTTGTCCTTGGTTCCCTGTCTTCATTTGCTTTTGGAGAAGAAGCTTGATGATCAAGCTTTTCATATCCTCATGAATGTCCTTAGGTTGAGAAATTTAGTTTGTTTGGTATTTAAAAGAAAAGAACATCTAGAAACATATTCATCATCCTCAACATTTTATCAGCTGAAGGCTTGAAGCATAAGTTTCCAAAATTGTTATCTCAAACTCTCTTATGGTTGCTTGTACATTTTGTTGTAGTTCTTAGATGGTAAAAAGGTATTTTTCCTTTTTTGGGATGGTTTAGAGCCCCCATTCATTTCTCTTATTTTGTAATCTCCTCCTCCTAATGTTATTAACACTAACAGAAGAACAACACATTTCCTTGGTGAAGACTCTAGTCTGGTATTTGATTTTTGGTAAAGACTCAATACTATTATATATGGGATTGTGTTCAATTCTTCTAGCATTTCTACGCTGCGTATGATGTGCACAAAATAAAGAATAACATGTCCACTTGCCAAAGACCCCAATATAGTCTTTTGGTAAGGAATTAACATTATTAGGAACCAACACCTTTCCATTGGTCCAACTGATGGTTCACATAATTCTGCTATGTGCATTTCCTTTCACGTTTTTTTATTACATTCAAATCCAAGCATATGAGATTGGATGAATTGTCAAAGTAATTTTGATGTTAATGATTCAAGATTTAATGATATTAATGATATGAATCTCACCTTTTATATGTTCTTTTCTAGCTTATATTTCCTTGGTACGAGAGATTAACATATCTATTTGGAAATTCTACTTAGAACTACAAATTTCAATTCCATTACGACCCACATCCATTCGTTCTAAAGTTTCGTCCCAATGCAAGTTCCTTTTATCAATTACTGATGCTACCTTCAAACCATCTTTCTGTATATTCACTTGTTGGTTATTATAAACCTTTAGGTTTCTTCTTGTGTCATTCTCAAGAAGATGATAAGAATTTTTGCTTCTCCTTCCTTATTAAACCTTAATTTTTATAAGTATTGTGTAATGCCCACTTCCCTATGACATTTAGTTGATTATCATTTTGAGTTATGCAGACTTTTGAATATGGATATGACTTATACTTACGTTGATTAGCATGATGTTTTGTGAGTAGATGCATTTGGGTTATGATTGGATTTTGTTTTCAGTATGATCTACACTGACTCATGGACAGACTATTGGATACCGATATTATTTTTATATAGATATATTGCATGTGTTCTAACATTGGATTTCTTCGCCATGATAAGTAGAATGTAGTTGTTGAATTTACATTACTATAATTTTGGATAATGATGAAATGCATAATTAAGTTGTGATTTAGACCTAGAAATAATGATTGATTGAATTACGTATAGATGTTAACAAATTTCATGCATATGGTTATTTTGGATATTTTAACATGGCCGCAAGGCCGAAGGAGGTATTTTGTATTTTGCAGGAAACACAACATGATCATAACCATGAGGGGGATTGGGAACCAAACACAACAGGATGTCGGGTGGTTACAACATTTGGTCGTCAAGGCAACTAGTGAATTGTATTGTGTTACCTTTGTTCTTTATGTGTTAAGAAAAAAATTTCCATGAGGGGGAAATTTTCTAATGTGACCAAGGGGGTAAGAATTTTATTTACTTGTTTTAACTTATTTTAGGAGGTGATTTCATTTGTGATGTTTTTTTTTTAAATTACCTTTGCTAAGTATGTTTAGATTAATTTAGCATCTTGTTTAATTTTTTTCTTAACACATAAAGAACAAAGGTAACACAATACAATTCACTAGTTGCCTTGACGACCAAATGTTGTAACCACCCGACATCCTGTTGTGTTTGGTTCCCAATCCCCCTCATGGTTGTGATCATGTTGTGTTTCCTGCAAAATACAAAATACCTCCTTTGGCCTTGCGGCCATGTTAAAATATCCAAAATAACCATATGCATGAAATTTGTTAACATCTATACGTAATTCAATCAATCATTATTTCTAGGTCTAAATCACAACTTAATTATGCATTTCATCATTATCCAAAATTATAGTAATGTAAATTCAACAACTACATTCTACTTATCATGGCAAAGAAATCCAATGTTAGAACACATGCAATATATCTATATAAAAATAATATCGGTATCCAATAGTCTTTCCATGAGTCAGTGTAGATCATACTGAAAACAAAATCCAATCATAACCCAAATGCATCGACTCACAAAACATCATGCTAATCAACGTAAGTATAAGTCATATCCATATTCAAAAGTCTACATAACTCAAAATGATAATCAACTAAATGTCATAGGGAAGTGGGCATTACATCCCCCTCCCCTTAGACTAGACTTCCTCCTGGAAGTCACTGAAATAAGTGTGGAAACTGAGCTCGCAATGATGTAGCATCCTCCCAAGTAGCAGCAGTCTCATCGTACCTGTCCCATTGGACCCGAACCTGATCAATCTCTCTGCCGCGAAGGCCCAGGGTCCTGCGATCTAAAATGCGCATGGGCTCCACCATCACCTGCCCCTGATCCTGCACCTGCAATGCAGTCCAATCTAGCACATGAGAAGGATCAGAAACATATCTCCTAAGCACATAAACGTGAAAAACATCATGGACGCATGATAAGCTAGGTGGCAGTGCTAGACGTTAGGCTAAGGGGCCGAGGCGCTCCAAGATCTCAAAGGGACCCACAAACCTAGGAGCAAGCTTAGAACCTTTTCCATAACGGATAGGGCTCTTATGCGGTCTTACACGAAGAAACACCTTTGTGCCTACCTCAAAACTGCGATCTGTCCTATGCTGGTCTGCATACTTCTTCTGTCTATCCTGTGCCTCCTGCAATCTCTGTCTGATCAGGGTAACCTGCTGCTCCATATCCTGTAATAAAGCTAGCCCAAGGGAAACCCTGTCCTCAATCCTGTCCTAACTGAGAGGTGTCTTGCACTCTCTACCATATAATGCCTGAAAAGGAGCCATGCCTATAGAACTCTGGAAACTATTATTGTAGGAAAACTCCACCAAATACAGATACTCCTCCCATCTCGATTGGTGATCCATCACGTACATCCTGAGCATATCCTCCAAAATCTGATTCACCCTCTCTGTCTGCTCATCTGTCTCAGGGTGATAAGCTGTGCTGAAATTAATCCTCGTCCCGAGGGCATACTGCATGGTGGTCCAGAAATGGGAAGTGTACAAAGGATTGCGGTCGCATATGATCTTCCGCGGAATCCCATGTAGTCTGAAAATCTCATCAAGATATACTCGTGCCACCGCACTAGCCGTATAGGTGGTCTTTACCGGAGAAAAATGAGCTACCTTCGTCAATTTATCCACCATGACCATGATGGCGTCGTGATGGTATGTCTACGTAGGTAACCCAACGATGAAGTCCATGGAAATGGTGTCCCACTTCCACTCCGGTATGGCGTGAGGATAGAGAAGGCTAGCTGGATGTTGATGCTCGGCCTTCACCCTCTGACACTCTAAACAGCGGGATACAAAAGAAGCTATGTCTCTCCGAAGTCCTCTCCAAAAGTACAACTGTCTCAAGGTGGCGTGCATCTTCTTCACCCCGAGATGGGCTGAATACGGTGCACGATGAGCCTCTGTCAAAATGTCATGTCTCAAGCCTCCATCTCTAGGTACATATACCCGACCTCTGTGTCTGAGAAGACCATCTGCCTCTAGTGAAAATCCATCAAACCTCCCCTCAAGAGGTCTCTGAGACTCAATCTCTGCCTGGCTGCAAGGTAGAAACTATCATGAGGAAGCTGCTGCAAGATCCTACTCCGAAAATCTGTGCCCACTGAGGTGGCCATAGCCACATGTCTCCGTCTACTCAAGGCATCTACCACCACGTTCTCCTTTCCCTTCACATGCTCTATCTCCATGTGATACTCACAAAGTAACTCCATCCAACGCCGTTGACGAGCGTTGAGATTGGGCTGCGTGAAGAGGTGGCGAAGGCTCAAGTGATCAGTCCTGAGTGTAAATCTCCGGCTAAGAAGAAAATGTCTCCACCGCACTAAGGCATGTACTATTGCTGCAAGCTCAAGGTCATGGGTCGGATAATTGAGGTCATAATCTTTGAGTTTGCGAGACTCAAAGGCAACTACCCTACCCTCCTGCATTAGCACTCCTCCAAGTCCTGCCAAGGAAGCATCTGTGCATATGAAAAACTCTCCATGAGGATCTGGCACTGCAAGAATAGGTGCTCTCGTAAGGCATTCCTTCAGTGTACTGAAGGCCTGCTCACATCTATCTGACCATAAAAAATTCTTCCCTTTCCGCTGAAGGGAAGTGATAGGGTGCGCAATCCGAGAAAAGTCCTGAACAAACCTCCTGTAATACCCTGCTAGACCCATGAAACTACGCACCTCGGTCACACTAGAGGGTGCTGGCCAGTCCATGATGGCTCGAATCTTGGAAGGATCGACTGCGATACCTTCCCCAGAAATGATGTGGCCCAAATACTGCACCTTAGGCTGAAAGAACGCACACTTCTCCAAGTTCCCGTAAAGGTGTTGTTCGCGAAGACACTGAAGAACCTGGCGAAGGTGCTCCTCACGTGTGCGTGAGTAAACTAGAATGTCATCAAGGAAGATGAGCACGAAGCAGTCAAGGAAGGTCCTGAATACCCCATTCATTAAACTCATAAACACTGCGGGGGCATTCGTCAAATCGAAAGGTACCACTGTGAACTCGTAGTGGCCATATCTCGTGCGGAAAGCTGTCTTGTGAATATCTGTCTCTGCAATCCTGAGCTGATGGTATCCTGATTTAAGATCTATCTTAGAGAAAACTATAGCCCCCTTCATCTGATCAAACAAATCGTCAATGCGTGGAAGGGGGTAATGATTCTTGATCGTTACCTTATTTAGCTGATGGTAATCAATGCACAACCGAAGAGATCCATCTTTCTTCTTCACGAAGATAACTGGTGCACCCCAAGGGGATACACTAGGACGAATTAGGAATTTCTCCAGAAGGCCCTCTAGCTGCAACTTGAGCTCACATAACTCAGGAGTGATCATCCAATAAGGTGCTCGTGAGATAGGCTCTGCGCCCGGAACTAGATCTATATGAAAGTCGATCTCACGTGGGGGACGTAATCCTGGTAGCTCCCCTGGGAACACATCGACAAACTTTGATAAGATGGGATGGTCATCGAGGGAAGGTCCTCTGGACTCATCCTCTGATCTGTCACTGACTGTAATAGCAAACATCTGACAACCCTGTCGTGCACACCGCTTAAGCTGCATAGCGGCGATGGTGCGAATGGATACGGCCCTCCTAACTCCTGATATCACCGACTCTACTCCAATATCATCTATGCAAGCAATAGTCTTATGGTAACAATCCACTCTAGCTCTGTGAGCGGACAACCAATCCATGCCTAAAATGATGCCATAAGATCCTAATGGAAGGATCCTAAGATCAGAAGTAGTGGTGAAGGGTCCCAAATTCACTACACACTCCTTGACTAAGGAGTCTACAGAAATCTTGGCTCCAGAAGCCATCTCAACATCCCAACTACGGCCCTGCCTAACTGCCACCAGCCTACAACGCTCTACTGAGGATGGTGCAATAAAAGAATCAAAAGAGCTAGAATCAAATAATATAGAGGCGGAAATACCACCAATACTACCTGTCGTCTCAATCACAGTACTCTGATGCTCAGCCTGGCGGTTCTTGACCGCTGCGTAGATCCGATGACTCCGTGCCATATCTCCAATAGTAGGCTCTAAGCTCTGTGTCTTACCCTTGGTAGGGTTATGTGGGTAATCTCTCCAAAGATGTCCAACGACTCCGCAACCATAACAGCTACCTGGTCCTCTCCATTGGGAAGCAGCTCCAGCTGGTACTCTAGATGACTGAGATACAGATCCTGATGATCTGGCTATGGACTGCTGAGGTCTCTGTTGACGAGCTCCTACTGACTGAGCTCTCGGTGCACCCTGTGTCCTGATGGGACCCCTAGGAGGAGGCCCCATACTACGTGCTCTTTGTGCATCGAATCTCTGAGGAGGTCGGTAAGGTGGACGGGTCTGCTGCTGCTGTTGCGGTGGTGGCCTGAATGAAGCTTGCCCTGAACTTTGTCCACCACGTGGAGGAGGAACTGACCCCTTCGACCTATCATCCTGCATCTGCTGGATACGGCTCCGAACTCTGTCTCTAGCCTGCTGTGTCTTTCCCTGTGTCTCCTCTGCAATATAGGCCTTCTCCACGGCCTCTGTAATATCTGTGGGGCAGTAGAATGCGCACTGTGCACCTAAATCTCCAAGTTCAGGCCCAGATGAACTGGGGTGAATCCGTACCTTATCATCCGCATATAGTCGACCGTATAGAGAGGTCCAGAAAGAGAAATCGGAATCTCCATATCAGCTACTGTCATCGATTTGGGCTGGCGAAGGTTCAAGAAAACGACCGTTTCTACCGCTGCATGAATAACATCTCATGGGTAAATACTACTTTGAAACGCTCCTCAAATAAATCCCGGAACGTCTCTGAAGGAGCACAAGAGAAAAAGAGAGATAAAAAAGGGACAGAACATGGAGTCTTATAAAACCTTTTAGGTTTCTTCCTTGTGTCATCCAAGAAGATGATTAGACATTTTTGCTTCCTCCTTTCCTATGAAACCTGAATTTTATAAGTATTGGAGTTCCCTTTCTTATTGTTGGGATTTATGTTTATTTCCCTAAGTATTCACCTCTCCACAAAGTTGTTTTGAAGAAACTCTTCCTTCACATGTTATGTCCAAACAAACCTTCAAATTATTGTTCACAGAAGAACAGTATCCTGGTATAGGCCCCCTGGGAACACATCTGACAAACTTTGATTAAGATGGGATGGTCAGCGAGGGACGGTCCTCTGGGAATCATCCTCTTGTGAATCTTGTCATGACTTGTACTAGCAAACATCTGACACCATGTCGTTGCACACCGCTTTAAGCTTGAATAGCGGCGATTGGTGCGAATGGATACGGCCTCCTAACTCCTGATATCACCGACTCTACTCCAATATCATCTATGCAAGCAATAGTCTTATGGTAACAATCCACTCTAGCTCTGTGAGCGGACAACCAATCCATGCCTAAATGATGCCATAAGATCCTAATGGAAGGATCCTAAGATCAGAAGTAGTGGTGAAGGGTCCCAAATCACTACACACTCCTTGACTAAGGAGTCTACAGAAATCTTGGCTCCAGAAGCCATCTCAACATCCCAACTACGGCCCTGCCTAACTGCCACCAGCCTACAACGCTCTACTGAGGATGGTGCAATAAAAGAATCAAAAAGAGCTAGAATCAATCAATATAGAGGCGGAAATACCACCAAATATACCTGTCGTCTCAATCACAGTACTTGATGCTCAGCCTGGCGGTTCTTGACCGCTGCGTAGATCCGATGACTCCGTGCCATATCTCCAATAGTAGGCTCTAAGGCTCTGTGTCTTACCCTTGGTAGGGTTATGTGGGTAATACTATCTCCAAGATGATCCAACGACTCCGCAACCATAACAGACCTGGTCCTCTCCATGACGACGCAGCAGCTCCAGCTGGTACTCTAGATGACATGAGGATTACAGATACCATGATTGATCTGGCCTAAGAAGACTAGCTAGAGGTCTCTGTTGACGAGATCTACTGCACTGAGCTATAGGCTCGCCCACCTTGTGTCCTGCATGGGACCCCTAGGAGGAGCAGGCGCCCATTACTACGTGCTTTTGTGCAGCGAATAATTGAAGCGAGGTCGTAAGTGGAACGGGTCTGCTGCTTGCTGTTGCGGTGGTGGCCTGAATGAAGCTTGCCTGAAACTTTGTCCACCACTGGGGAGAAAATGCACCCCTTCGACCTACATCTGCATCTGCTGCGATACGGCTCCGACTCTTTTGTCTCAGCCGACTGTGTCTTTCCCTGTGTTCTCCTCGGCAATATAGGCCTTCTCCACGGCCTCTGCTAATATCCTGGGGCAGTGGAAATGCCGCACTGTGCCACCTAAATCCAAGTTCAGGCCCCAGATGACCTGTGAATCCGTACCTTCTCATCCTGCATCATAGTCGACGTACTAGAGTAGGTTCCAGAAATCGACTCTCATACTCAGCTACTGTCATCGATGCCTGGCGAAGGTCATGAAACTCGTCTATCCGCTGCTGAATAAATCTCATGGGTAAATACCTACTTCTGAAACGCTCCTCAAATAACTCCCAGGTAACCGTCTCTGAGTCAACATGGAGCTTATAAACCTTTAGGTTTCTTCTTGTGTCATTCTCAAGAAGATGATAAGAATTTTTGCTTCTCCTTCCTTATTAAACCTTAATTTTTATAAGTATTGGAGTTCCCTTTCTCTATTGTTGGGATTTATGTTTATTTCCCTAAGTATTCCACCTCTCCACAAAGTTGTTGAAGAAACTCTTCTCACACTGTCATGTCCAACAAATCCTTTCAAATTATTGTTTCACAGAAAAGTAGCTATCTTAGTGTTGTCCCTAATTTAGAGGATATGATGAGGTTAATTTATCCAGAGTGCAAAATATTTCATGGGAGGGGGTGTCTAAAAATATTTGAAGGAGTGGAGGTCATTGTTGAGTCTGGTAATCCTGAGTTGCATGTGTGTTTACTCAGAATGGTGGTGGTATGAATTCATGCTACTCTTTATATATTTTTGGTGAATCATAAAACCACATTTTTGTAAATTTCTCCTATGAAGATATTTTGTTTAGCTAACAAGCGACATGATCTATTTCATGAGCTTCCCATTACACTGAAGAAGCATTGACCCATCTAACAATGCTTTAATGCCGAATTGTTCTTTGTTTTGAATTAATAGTGATTTGGAGAGGTCTAATAACCATCACATTGCATATTGAGCTAAACTTGTTCACACTCCAAAACCTATTCACCACAAAAAATTTGATCAATATGAGTTGGAATTCTTATTTGTTGGTGTAGGATATTTACCATGCATATATTTTAAGTACATGGGATTCCTCCACATAGGTGATTCACCATGCTTAGGTGTCCTAGGGTGTCATTATGGCCTTACACGCGTCATAGAGCATAATAGGAGTTACATTTGACTGGCTATTCCAGGAATGTAACTCCCACCTCTTGACGACTACATTTGTGGGGGAGTTACACACCCCACTACTATATGCACACCCTTTCATCTTGAGCAATACAATGGAATAGAGTATGGGATTTGAGCCTTTTTTCCCTTAATGCATGCACATTGCTCTCATGGGTGATTTCTTGCTTCGATATTGAAGCTACATCATTTTACGATCAAATGTAACTCATATGATGCTCTATGGGGCATGTAATCCCATAATGACACCATAGGACACCTAAGCATGGTGAATCACCTATGTGGAGGAATCCCATGTACTTAAAATATATGCATGGTAAATATCCGACACCAACAGCCCCACTGAAGCATAGCTTAGGTGGACACATAGATGAAAACAAGGAGAAGTGGGTCCCGACAAAAAGCTTGATAAGGTACCCACGTACAAGAAACTCTTGAAAAGTGGAGTAAAAGGAGAAAACCCAGTGGGAAAAAATCCCCTCCAAAAGAGAGACAAGTCCACTCTCTAATCTAAGAAAGATGCCAAAGATGGGTCCTAGCCACAGACGAGCCTGTAAAGGTACCCATGAACAAAGAAGTAATCTCTCAGAAAGAAGAAGAAGAGAGAAGAAGAGGGAGATGGGAGGAATGTAGAAGATGTTATGGATGGATCTGAACTCTGCAGCTCTAGGAGGTCTCCCAAAAGAATGTCGATCATGAGATCATCTATGGAGACCCTTCACATACTACCGCCATTGTTGTTGTTGTTGTTGATCTAGTTGTCTCCTCTTCTTCTTCATGTGATGACAGTTCCATTGACACATACTCACTTAGTTCTACTTCTGATGATGAGGATTGTGCACCCAGTTCTGATGTCAAGAGTACTACAGAGGACTCTTCTCCTCCTTCTCTCACTATTCCTGAGAGTGTTGACACATCCCACATCTCATCAGATATTGATCAGTCTCCTATTCAATGTCATACAATCATCACACCCGTCTCTTTTCCACATTTAGTGTGTGAGGCCCCTTTCACTCCTCTACCTTCATTGGATGACTCATATCTATCTGACATCGCTCTTCTGTTTGTTGAGCGCCCTCATTAGAATGAGTATCTTCCTAGACTTAGTCTTCTTTTTGCAGAGTACACTTATGATGTACTACAAGTTCCTCATACATATACAGGTATTTTAGAGGAGTTCATCATCTCCATTGTTGGGAGTGCCCCTTCTGGGACTCTTAGTACTTACACTTTTATGGAAACCTTCATTGATCCACCCTTTCTTGCGGATCCATTTTCTATTATGGGGGATGTTTTTTTGCCTTCACATCAGTTGGAAATCCTTTCTACATGTGTTCCCATTCTTCACACTGAAAATTCTACACACGTGTCATTATCTTCGGTTCCTTGTTACTCTCTTGCTAGACCTATGTCACACATTCGTGGACCAGACTCAGAGATCTTCTGCTGCTTTGGTTTCCTTCACAGAGTGGGCGGACTTCCAGCACGTCATTTATGTCCTTCCTAAGGGCAGGCACATAGTTAGGTGTGGGTGGCTCTTCTTCAGTCCAAGGTAGAGGATCTCGTGATTGAACATTCTTCTGGGAGACCTCCTAGAGCTACAGAGTTCAGATCCATCCATGGCATCTTATGCATTCCTCTCCTCTCCCTCTTCTTCTCTCTTCTTCTTCTTTTCGAGAGATTGCCTCTTTGTACATGGGTACCTTTAGAGGCTTGTCTATGGCCGGGACAAATCCTTGGCATCTTTCTTAGATTAGAGAGTGGACTTGAATCTCTTTTTTTGGGGGGGGGAGTTTTTCCCACTAGGCTTTCTCCTTTTACTCCACTTTTTGAGAGTTTCTTGTACGTGGGTACCTCATCAGGATTTTTTTCAGGACCCACTTCTCCTTGTTTTCATCTATGTGTCCACCTAAGGGGTGTTGGTGTAGGATATTTACCATGCATATATTTTAAGTACATGGGATTCCTCCACATAGGTGATTCACCATGCTTAGGTGTCCTAGGGTGTCATTATGGGCTTACATGATGTCATAGAGCATCATAGGAGTTACATTTGACCAGCTATTCCAAGAATGTAACTCCCACCTCTTGACGGCTACATTTGTGGGGGATTTACACACCCCACTACTATATGTACACCCTTTCATCTTGAGCAATACAATGGAATGGAATGGAATAGAGTATGAGATTTGAGCCTTTTTTCCCCTTAATGCATGCACATTTCTCTCATGGGTGATTTCTTGCTTCGATCTTGAAGCTACATCATTTTGTGGTTGATTGCAATGTTTTGATGCTCACATAATTGCCTCCAGATCTTCGACATTCCTCAAACAGCATCAGGTGAATCACCTATGTGTAGGAATATTTTCTTAAAATATATGCATGGCGTAATATTACACCAACAGATCCCCCTGAAGCATAGCTTAGGTGGTTACATAGATGAAAGAAGGATAAGATCAATTCTGCGAATTAGTTGAAAATCGTTATGAGGTATTTTATAATAAAGAATTTATTCGAAACGTGGATGTTAGGAAACTGGAGAAAACTTAGTGGGAAAAAACTCCCCCCAAAAGAGAGACAAGTCCATTCTCTAATTAAGAAAGATGGTTAAAGATGGGTCTCAGGCCATCTTAGACGAGTTTAATATTTCATTACCCATGAACAAAGATGTAATCTCTCGGAAAGGCATTAAGCGAGAAGATTTGAGGGAGCTGAGAGGAATGCAGAAGTAACCATGGATGGATGCTAAACGAAGGGTAATAAGCTCTAGGAGGTATCGGTAAAAGAATTTCGATCACGAATCCCCCCTCCTCTACAATGGAAACCCTATCACCAATACTTCCATGCCATTATCCAATGGGATGATCCACCTTGACTCTCTCTTCTGTTTTTTTAATCGTTTGATGACTTATTGGCTTTTTGGCATGCGGGAATTGGTTGGTTCTAACTTTTGATCATTGCTCAGGACACTTTTGGTCACCCATGTTTTGATTCAAGAACTCTATATGAGCAGGATTTCATCTCTGTAAACACTAATTTCCATAGAGTATTTAGAAACACATCCCACTTTATCAAGATTTGGGAAGCTCATATACTCAGTGATCAGAAGTTATCACACTTTGCCTATTTTTCAGTATTACTTGTGAGCGCCATCCGCCTATCTTTGACATATGGATCTTTCGTACCTATCTGACCATGCATTTCAATTTTGATACCAGTTGTCCACCTCATTTATGATTTTGCCTGACCTTAAAAAGATGGTCATACGATTTCACAAGAGTAACTATGTATGCAACTCTAGATTGTTCGGACCACTTTTTTAATGATTTTAGAGGATTGTTTCATCATCTCCATTCTTGGGAATCACCTATTTTTGCTACGACTTTTGAGTGACTTCTCACTTTTCTCGGAGCACCTTCGTTGCATCAAATTTGCATGATGTCTACGTGGATGTACATGATCTGAAAGTAAGGGGATTTGTTTTTGTCCTCAAATCAGTTGAACATCCTTTCTACATTTCTGTCTTTCTCTCATTGATACTCTTCAAAACTTTACTAGTGAAATTCATCTTTGGTTCCTTGGCACTCACTTGCTAGACCTATGTCACACTTTCATGGACCAGACTCAGATGTTCATTGTGATTATGCCTTCAGTTTCCTTCACGGAGTGAGAGATGAACACGTCATTTATGTCCTTCTTAAGGGCATGCACATAGTTTGGTGCGGATGGCTCTTCTTTAGTCCAATGGCTAAAGAGGATATCATGATCGAAATTCTTGAGTTAGTGGTCATGTTAGGATGACCTCCTAGAGCTACAGAGTTCAAATCCGTCAATGGCATCTTTTGCATTTCCTCTTGTCTCCCTCTTCTTCTCTCTTCTTTCTTTATGAGAGATTGTAAAAGGTTCTTTGTACATGGGTACCTTTACAGGCTTGTCAAATTGGCCGAGACCCATCTTTGGAATCTTTCTTAGATTAGAGAGTGGACTTGTCTCTCTTTTGGGGGGGGTTTTTCCCACTGGGTTTTCTCTTTTTAGTTCCACTTTTAATAAAGAGTTTCTTGTACGTGGGTACCTCATCAAGCTTGGTTTCGGGACCCACTTCTCCTTGTTTTCATCTATGTGTCCAGTCCTAAACTATGCTTTAGGGGGGGTGTTGGTGTAGGATATTTACCATGCATATATTTTAAGTACATGGGATTCCTCCACATAGGTGATTCACCATGCTTAGGTGTCCTAGGGTGTCATTATGGGCTTACACACATCATAGAGCGTCATAGGAGTTACATTTGACTGTCTATTCCGAGAATGTAACTCCCACCTCTTGACAGCTACATTTGTGGGGGAGTTACACACCCCACTACTATATGTACACCCTTTCATCTTGAGCAATACAATGGAATGGAATGGAATAGAGTATGGGATTTGAGCCATTTTTCCCTTAATGCATGCACATTTCTCTCATGGGTGATTTCTTGCTTCGATCTTGAAGCTACATCATTTTGTGGTTGAGTGCAACATTTTGATGCTCACTGATTCCCTCTAGATATTTGTCATTCCTTTGACATGGTATCAAAGCTCGAGGATCGGAATCATGTTGCTCGCAATAGTTACTTACTATTCACCGTCTCGTAGTTTCATGTGCAAGCTCTTAACTCAGTATTATGCTTTACTTACATTTTTTAAGGGGTTATTGTATCTGGTTTTTGTGTTGGGTGTACGTACTTAGTTGTTGTGTTCATCAGATTCAATAGGTGCTACCTTGAATTTATTGCTTGCATTGCATTGGCTGGTCACTGACTCGTGGTCATTCAGTTGCCTCACATCAACTCCATTGCTTGCATTGACCACTCGGTTGTTGAATCGACTTCAGATTTACTCTAGGTGGTGTTATTTACATTGGTTTGGTCATTTGTGATCAACTCACGTCTACTAGTTCATTTTTTCCTTGACTCGGAGGAGTCTGTTTCTGAGTTCAAATGTATGTGATTTGGCTAACTAAGTCGTGCATCGTTCTCCCAGAATCGTCTCACGTTTCATATCCTCCACAGCTCAGCTTTTGGGCTTTGCTATTTGTTGGTGTAATGTTTTTTACCTCTATGTGGATGTGTTGAAACTGATCCCCAACTGTTCTTAGCCGCTTACATTGGTTCGAAATGTTGGGCAATCCCTGCATTGGAGGGGCTCTTGTATTGGAAACTCAACTCAAGCTTAGCTTTTTGAGCTGTTGCCTTGTGTTTGGCCATGACCTCACATTTTTCTCATATCTTTAACTATTTGAAATACCTCTCCATCACTCTATCAGAATCCTCTGCACTGGTCCTGCCTGTGCTCATGCATTTAGGTTACCTTTGCACTGTCGATAACTTGGGAGTGGTCATTTTTGCCGTGAGTTTCACTTGGACTATCTGTTCCCCAGTTTGTTGCTATTCTTCCCAGTTACATGTTTGTGCTTCATTTAGAATCTCTTACCTCTTGCACTGACATAGGCTTAAGCCATGAGTATCTTCTTCTTGGTGTTTCTCAGATCGTTGACATGTCTAGCTATGTCCGATAGTCGACTTCCTAGGTAACGATCTCTATGGCCTGTAACATCCAGTCACCGGTAGAACACACTAACCTCATGTGGCTCACCTCAGCTCAGCTAGAAATCTCTGTTTGACCTGTTCTCAACCGATGCGGTGTGTTCAACCAATACTCATGCTCCAACCGTCGCCTATTTGTGCTCCATGCATGTGGTCGTAACTCACTACATGGTTAACATTTCAGCTCAGTCGGTCCTATCACCATCCTTTTAGACATTGTTTGGAGGTTAAAAAAATCCCTCGGTTTTTGATGTTTTAAGGATAAAAACATTCATGCTATGGCATTGTAAAATATTTTAAGGACCAATTTTGCTTGTATTCAATGTCCTTCCTTTATATATCAAAGATGGAGGGCGAGGTCCAGGGTTGGCAGGAGGCTAATCCCCCCTCACAAGAAAAATAAAACCTACTTGAAATTTGATGCCATTTCTAACGAGTACCCACACGACAACCTTTGCACCCATTTTGGGCACTTTTTAAATCCGTTTGCAGGGCTTATTGGCATTTTCCATCAGTTGCAGGAATCATTTTCTTACTATAACTTTTGACTTGCTACTCAGTTTTGAGTGCTTCTTTAGTCAAAGTTGCATGATTTTTACACATTACGTGATGACATTGTCAGTTTTATAAATGCACTACTTTATAAAGTGCCACATTCTGGGGGGTCACTAGTACTCTTGGGCCTTGTATTACATGCAGATGCATTATTGGTCGAGTTTGATGTCTTGCATTTATGCACCTTGTACTTCTTGATTCCACATTATGGAGGGTGCTCTTTCCAGACTTGAGCGTCATAGGATCACCTTACAACCTCCGCCACTTCTTCTTGAGAGATGGAACTATTCAGTTTGGCATGCTTCTATGGAACGTTACTTCACCTACGAGCATCTTTCACACTTCTTGCTTGGGCCAGTTCCTACACCTACTGATCATCGTCATCTTAAGACTTTCTCAGACACTTGCAACCATATTTTGTGGTCACTTGATGATACATATCTCCTATATCTCTCTGGTTTCATGTGGCAGACTCAGATCCACCCCACCATGTCTGGAGTATTCTTCAGTCCCTCTATGGATACCCTTCACAAATTGTAGACGTATGTTGTTGTTGTTGTTGTTGATCCAGTTATCTCATCTATCTTCTTCATTTGATGACAGTTTCAATGACACATAATCACTTGGTTCTACTTCTGATGATGAGGATTGTGCACCCAGTTCTGATGTCAAGATTACTACAGAGGATCTTCTCCTCCCTCTCACTATTCCAGAGAGTGTTGTCACATCACACATCTCATCAGATATCGAGCAGTCTCTACTTAGCCTCATCACATTCATTTACACTAGCCTCTTTTCCACCTTCAGTGTGTGAGGTCCCTTTCACTCCTCTACCTTCATTGGATGACTCATACCTATATGACATCGCTCTTCTATTTGTTGAGCCCCCTTATTGGGATGAGTATCTACTTGAACTTAGTTCATCTTTTCGTAGAGTACACTTGTGATGTACCTACAGGTTCCTCATCCATCTATAGGTATTTCAAGGAGTTCATCATCTTCGTTGTTGGGAGTGCCCCTTCTGGGACTCTTACCACTTCCACTTTTCCGAAGACCTTCATTGATCCACCCTTGCTTGTGGATCCATTTTCTATTGTGGGGGATGTTTTTTTGCCTTCACATCAGTTGGACATCCTTTCTATAGGTGTTCACCCTTTATACTTTGACAGTTCTACACTTGTGACATTACCTTCGGTTCATTCGCACTCACCTTCTAGACCTATGTCACACTTTCATGGACTAGACTCGGATTTCTTCGTGTTACTGCCTTTGGTTTCCTTCATGGAGTGGGAAGACTTCCAACATGCCATTTATGTTCTTCCTAAGGGTAGGCACACAGTTCAGTGTGAGTGGCTCTTCTTTAGTCCAGAGGCAGAGGATCTCGTGATTGACATTCTTCTGGGAGAGCTCCTAGAGCTGCAGATTTTAGATCCATCCATGGCATCTTCTGTATTCCTCTCATCTCCCTCTTCTTCTCTCTTCTTCTTCTTTCTGAGAGATTGCCTCTTTGTACATGGGTACCTTTACAGGCTTGTCTATGGTTGGGACCCATCCTTGGCATCTTTCTTAGATTAGAGAGTGGACTTGTCTCTCTTTTGGGGGGGGGGAGTTTTTCCCACTGGGTTTTCTCCTTTTACTCCACTTTTCAAGAGTTTCTTTTATGTGGGTACCTCATTAGGCTTGTTGCCGGGACCCACTTCTCCTTGTTTTCATCTATGTGTCCACCTAAGCTATGCTTCAGGGGGGTGTTGGTGTAGGATATTTACCATGTATATATTTTAAGTACATGGGACTCCTCCACATAGGTGATTCACCATGCTTAGGTGTCCTAGGGTGTCATTATGGGCTTACACGGGTCATAGAGCGTCATAGAAGTTAAATTTGACCGGCTATTCTAGGAATGTAACTCCCACCTCTTAACAGCTAAATTTTTGGGGGAGTTACACACCCCACTATTATATGAAACACCCTTTCATCTTGAGCAATACAATGTAATGGAATGGAATAAAGTATGGGATTTTAGCCTTTTTTCCCTTAATGCATGCACATTGCTCTCATGGGTGATTTCTTGCTTTGATCTTGAAGCTACATCATTTTGCGGCTGAGTGCAAATTTTTGATGCTCACAGATTCCCTCCAGATCTTTGTCTTTCCTCTGACATTATCAACCCTTTAAAAGCATTCACATCTCCATTAGGATGTCATTTCGTTTATGTTATGTTTCTTCCCGGTACCATTGAGAACCATTAAATATAGGTCAAAATCATCTTCCTCGATCCATGCAATTCAACACTTGAAATTAAGAATGCCTAATACATACAAGCTCTGTAACGACAAATCGTGCATGTTATAGTTAACATAAAAGGTAAAAGCTACTTAGTTCTGGCCACTAGCGTAAGTTCTATCACTATCATTATTGTCATTAGTTTTAGCCACTACCGTGAGTTCTATCTCTGAAATGATGGTATCGAAAAGAATCCCTCACAACAATGATCACAATCATTACTATTTGCCACTTTTATTATATGGTTTTAAAACTACAACTATCTCTTTGTGGATGAAGGGTTCAACGAATCGGGACTCACTACGTTGTTTAACAACTTGTATTTTTTGAGTACTTTCTGTCATAAACTAATTATGTCATAAATTAGTTTATGTCCTAAATTATATTGTGTCATTGATTGTGAGTCATCTATTAATATAAACTCTACCTATATGATGCACTTGTTGTAGATGTTTTGGTAAGTTCTTGTTTTGTGTAAAATGCATGTATGATCAAGAACGTCAATGGTAAGATATCACGACCGGAAAGTCCACAAACTATTTCAAATTACATGAAATTTTTTTACACAAAAATAATTAAGGACTTCAATTTTATAATTATCATGGTACAGTCCCTTGAACCAAAAATAAGGCATTGTGGAAATATGTTGTAGGTTCGACTTATGACTTTTTTATTATCATGGTATAATGAGGACTTAAATTGTTTTATTATGTGACTAATTGAGCAATATCATTGTGCATCTATCACATTTCCAAATTCACATTGACTATCATGATGGTTTAGACTAAAGTGCCCGCTATTAAGAAGAAACCTTTAAATGTAAAAGATTCATTGGAAAATCTAGAAAAAATTGAGAGTGATTTAGTTGCATCTAAGTGGAGAAGGGATGACTTGCAATATACTATATTTGGAGGTAAATACCATAACAAATTGTTTATTTTGACATTTTGTTTATATTGATTTTTTAATGTAAAGATCGTAACAAAATGTTTTCACATAGATTCACTCGCCCCAGAGTTTCCATCCTTGCTAAAAAGGTACGAGAAGATGATGAAAGTTGACAAAAAACATATAAAGGTTTTGGAAGAGAAACTTGCATTTTATGAAAAAGAGAACATAAAACTACAAGAAGAAATAAAAGTTGTAAGGATGAAGCTCATGGATCTACGTGAGTCGAAGATCAATATTGAGATGGACATGTGTGAACTATAGAGGGCACATAAAAGCCTAGAAACAATGTCGGTAGCAAGGCTGCAAATGTTAGAAGTTTCCATGGAAAAGGTTCACGAGATGGTGACCATTTGCGAGTGAGAACACAACCACTTTAAAGAAGTAATCAAAAGCACATTGGGTTTTCCCAATTAATGTAATGAGAAAAAATATTAAAAATGTGACATTGACACATGTTTGTAAAACCGTTTATTGTTATAATTTTTAACACATCAAACTATATTTGATGTGCAAAACATATTAATGATAATAATGTTTGTGTATCATTATTCATTTTCCTAATATAGAAAATTGTGTTGGTATTAGAAAATTATGCAATGATTGTGATATGCTATAATGTTTCTAACACATTACATTAAGAATATATTTATGAAATATGTAGATAAATGATATTCTAGTTTTTGTTTTGGATTCACATGTTCTTATCATAATTGTATTTTATTTTTAGTTATTATATGGATTTAGATGTCTTTGTTTCAAGGGAAGAAGGTTGGGAAGATAAAATAATATGGTAATGATGAATAAAATCTTACACGATGATAGTTAAAATTGTAAGTGTAACATTAGTTTATTAAATGGATTTAGTTCTATCAGTAGTATCCCTCAATTGGAGTAGAGACGAGAATTATTTGTTTGCTATGTATCTATTTTTTTAATCAATATAAATTTTCTTTGAGGTGGGCCCCTCTTGTCTTTGTGAGCTTCCTCCAACTTGAGTTTTTTCCTCCAACGAGTAACTTTCTTTATAGAGAGATGCTTAAAGGAAAGCTATCTAGATCATGTGGAATTTGTTTGGATTTATAATATGATTATTCATAGTCCCTCTTCTTATAAGTGGTAATTTTTTCACAAATAACCTGAGAAATGTGGTGGTTCTTAAGATTACATCAGCCCACCGTTGAATCTATTGTGTATCCCTTATAGGTAATTAAAGAACGTTCCTAATACTTATGATGCATCCTAAAGTTCTCTCATTCCATAGATGGGTAGTATTGAGATAGAATCAAGACTTTTTACTTTTGAAGATGGTAACGTTCTAGGTAGTTAAAATATTTATGGGTTGTTCTAAGAGTAAAACAATTTCAACCACAAAAACTATTTTTTCATTATTAGTGAATAAAGATAAATGATATTGTTCTACAAAAAAACACGATCTAATCTCTTAACCACCTTGTATTGCACTTGTTGAAAATTGAGCCAGGTGAACTAAGAAGACTTAACATCTAAAACTAATTATTATTATTTGAGGGAAGTGAACTGATTTTCAACACCGTAAGTTGCAAAGGTCATTTTTCTTGGTAAAATTTGCCATATTTTTATGGGGAAGGGATTCGAGAACACATAACACAAAATTTAAGTGAAGAAATAAAACATTGTCCTCATGATAAACCACCTAGGAAAGAGATAATGATGCATGAAAATTAGAAATAGATGGTACATCAAAGGAGGTAGTGAGAGGGGTGTGAGAGAGCACCAATGAAGCTTTAGAATTAAATGGTGTATCTTGTATGGAAGTGGTGGCAGATGATATTTCTCTAGGCATACCAACATGTTAGAGAGGATTGAGTGACACTATAGGAGACTATTTTATATGGTGAACATGGTCAAACCATCAGACATGTTCTCAAAGGATTTTCATTTTTTCTATATTTTTCCTCTAAGGGATGGTGTGAGGTGGCCATTAGAAGGAATTCCATGCGCATATGGTCTAAATATTGGGACATAAATTACTTCAAACATAGTAACTATCTATACAACTTATGGGTTAGAACTCATATAATGTGGAATTGAATATTACATGGTTTCTAGTTCCACTTAGATATATAAATATTATGTTGTCTGTTGTCTAATGTGATTCTTTTGAAGAAACAATGAAACTTGAAAACAAACTTATGAAATACATTAGGTTTGGCCATGTGGATGTTAGATACATTACATTCCAAATAAGTATTTTGAACAATTTTAGATAGACCATATATGCTTTGTTATATTTTTTTATCCTCAGTCCTATCACTGTAGTTGTAGGAACTCATTTGTCATTAAGAAAATCAGTCCTTTTAAGACTATATCTTGCATACTTGGATGTAAATATGAAAATAACATTTTCATATTGATCACCAATTGGTTTACATATTGGGTAACATTTTCAAAGTAAATAGGATCAATTGTTTTGTGAAAATTATGAACAAGTAGAAAATAAATCAACATTTTGATTGCCTTCATTATGATCATAGATGTGTCAAAGACTTGTTTTCTTATTTCTTCTTCAAACTTTTGAACGTAGTGGTATTGCATTTGGAATGTTGGTATAAGGTGTTGCTTCTAATGTGGCTTTTGGAATCTATACCATTAATGTGTAGAATTATTTTCCTTGATGAATGAAGATATCTTAGTTCTCAATTGAGGTGTCACATGGTAACCACCTTGTTGAACTTGACTGCTAAGTCTAAAAGAAAGTACATGAGAAGGTATTCTAACTGGAGCAATTTCTTCATTTTTAAAAATATTTTAATGCTTTTAACTGGATCTTAGAACTAGGGGATTAGAGGGATCCCACCCATATACATCCAAAAGAAAACCCCACAAACTACCCAAACCAACAAAGATATAAAAACCTGCAAAGTAAGCAGGAGACCCAAAAAAGTGACATATAACGATAACAAACAAAAGGACCCTAGATAAGAAATATCATCAAACATCTAGCTAAATAACTACATCCATGACAACTTGACCACATGGACCCTTCATCTTCTTCCTTCCTCTAGCAGTCACGCTAGCTCGAGTAGTCTGAAGTAGAAAATTGTATAAGAATCCCATATTTTTATGGAACCACTTCACATCCTTAGACTCCACAACTATTGGTGCCAACAACCCTATCATATCTAGTTTCTTGATTCTACTTCCACCTTCGATCCCTGTCAAACACACCCCATAGACGTCCACCACAAAATACATGAGCTCCACATTCCTCGAGGACATAACCGTAATGATTCATTGAGCTTCTTCAAGATAAAACCCTTCTTTTTCCACAGTGTGCAGCAGAAGAACCAAGTTAGCAACCTCCAACGCTTCATCTAACTAGAAATGATGTTGGGGTTTGATGAAGTGGAGGGTAATTTCCTTGACTTCCTCCTTATTCCCTCGCACTAAAAGAATATGAGAAACAAACCATGACACCACCTCAGAGTTCACCCTAGCCTTGGTGAATGCTGCTAAATACTCCTCCCCTAGGAACCTTTCTATGGCTTCACAAATTGACCCTGATTCCGCTTGAAAGATGATATAGATACGGGCCCGCGACATGCCTTCAAAGAAAGCTATTTCTCTCTTAACACCCTGCAAAAACAGACATGACAGTGGTGGAATATCCATGATAAAAAACTGACCCACAGTGACTGCTACCTCCCACCACATAGACCTGTGAAAATGGCTAAGAAAATAAGCTTCACACAAATAATTAACATCTGTTAGCTCTCCCTTCATGAGAAATAACGATGAAGAGATCCTCCCACGTATTGACATGCTTGGAGATGACATGACTGTCTCTCCTCATAATGCCTTGGTTTGCTAAATAATCGGTGGCGGAGTTGGACTCCTTGAAATGATGACCAATTCTCCACGTAGGAATCTGATTTAGCCAATAGATGGTATTCTTAATTAAGAATTCTAAGTGCCACGACATCACTCTTTCATGCTTAACATCATTAATAAGCACTCAGAAGTCCCCCTCGATAACCAGTGCACCGCAACCAACCTATATTGCTAGTTTGATCCCTTCAAGTAAGGCATGGGTCTCAGCCTCATTACTAGTTCCATCTATTAATGGAAAGCATCCCGCTATTATTAAGATACCTTCCTCATCTCTAATTAAACACCCTGCTCCTGATATGCCTTGATTTCCTTTCAAAGCTCCATCAAAGTTTAATTTATGAAAAGCAAGAGGGGGTGGGCCATTTCTTCATTTTCTTTATGTGGTAAGTTTATATTTAAACTAACCAATTTTGACTAGTAAAGTTTGCACTTTGTATATTGTTGAAATCAAAATGCCATTTTCAGCATTCATTAATGTAATGGCCATGTTCATTACAATAGTGACAGAAAAATTATGATTTTTCATACTTTTATCTGAAAGTAGTTATGTTTGTATTTTTTGTTAGTACATCTAATACTCTAAATCTCCCCCCTTAAGATTCTTGATGCTGGAAGTTAGTTACTAACCAGGATTCAAGATAAGGAGGTTATAAATATCTTGTAACTATTTTTGTACTCATTGATCAACCAAGGTGTTGTACATTGGAGCTCCAAGACATGTTTTGATGTTGGTAAATGTATACATACAATAGTAAGTGAGTGTGTGTGTAACTTCCATGAGAGAATTGTATGATTCAATTTCTTGTTAATGACAACAATCTCTAATGTGATTCTAGTTTTCATAACCTCCTAGGTGTAATTGTAAAGGATTGTGCATTATATCTTGTTGATTGGAGTAAGTTAGAACAAAGAACTGAATTGTATAACTGCGAGCATTGTTCTAAAGCCTTTAGATTATAGTGAGAGTGCCAAACGGGTGAGAAACCAATTCAAAACCTCTCTTGGGTTGTTACACTTGTATATACCCTGCAAACTAGGGTTTCGAGGAAACAAAACCGACTATCTCAAGTTTCAACCATTGAAAAATTCTAAGGCTTTGAAGTAATCACTGTTGGGTGTTCATGAAGCTATTGCAAAAAGAATCAAGTTGATTAATTTCCGTTTGAGAGAGATCTTCGTGACATTAGTGTGTCACAGTTGTGTCAGGCAGAAAGAACACTATTTCTTACAAATTAAGACCATTTCCCGAAATTAGGGGAGCCCCACAACCATTAGTATAGATTAAGGAAGACAAGGAGAGGGTTATAAGACTCTTATTTATTCTTAAAAGTATTCAAAGATTAATATAACCTTGACAGTGCACTGTTTCACGCCAAAACTGAGTCAGTTGTGTTTGTAACTATTAGGATGATCTTCTAAGGTCACCTTTTTAAATCGAATATCACGTCAATAAGTTAATAATATACCAAAATGGAATTGAGAAGGTGTTTTCATGGACAATAGGGAGCCTTAAATGGTAGAAGAGCTCAGGAAATAACTATGCTTGTGCTTAAAAACATTACTATCATAGGTGAATAGTAAATTTGGGTCAGGGGTGAGTAAGTTAATCAATTCTTAGGATTTCAATGGCCTAGATTATTAAGATGAGAGGGGTAAAGGAAAGAAAACATGAATGAAGTAGTGAATGAATGGGTTTAAGCTCATTGGACACATTTACATGAAATTGTCATTTCCTAGCCTTAACAAAGAGGTACATTTTACAAGATATAGGTTAGATTGAAGTACGTTGTCTAACCCATCCTATTTGAGAGTATGTAATAGTCCTAGATGATCTACATCAAAACTTCATGGTTAGACTCCTTTTTTCATGATAGATTATTACTCAAATAACAACAATTGTGCATACCACAAGTACCGATGCAATAGAACTTGGCATAGAAGAGATGATGATAGATTTTATTTTCATTTTGACATATATAAGACATTGGGCACACTATAGTGAAAGGTACTATTGATTAAGGATGAGTGTAATTATGAATAAATTTGTGCAATGTTGTTAACTTATGTCAATATTTTTAAAAAACACACATTTCATTGATGTAGAAAGACTACCACAAAGATTGCCAATTTATTTTTAATGGTGTATTTATATGGATAGCCTTGAATATAACCACCCCCAGAGCTTAGTGTCAAATTCATTAGCCATTTCTAGCAAAATTAGTGGAAGTTGGATACAATGTTAAACTTTAGTTGTGTAATACTGTAAAAAAATGGATTATGTTTGGTGGAAAATGAGCTAAAACAATGGGAATTTGATTAAGATAAGATAATTATTCTCCATGTAACTATTACCTAAAAAATTGAATTTTGAGTACAAAAAAAAACTCCGATTCCAACTAATATATCATTATAGTAAAAAAATGTTAAATTAGTTAAGAAACATCAATGATTTAAGTGGAAAAGTGTTGTAACAATTTTTTTTAATGACGTTCTATAATAGAGGCATAAAAAATGAAGAAAAGGTTGGAACAACACACCATAAGACATAAGAAACATGATAATCCTAAATTTCATCCATTGAATCCAGACATATTCATGGAATAAAAGAGCAGACATTGTCAAATGATCTACTATAACAAAAATTTCATCCTTACCTTCATATTGTGGCAGGCCTAAGATAATCCATTGAGATAATTCCCCACTTTTGATTGGGGATAACATTTAGTTGAAGTAATATATAAGAGGTATATGTGACCCCTAAAGAATATAAAAATTATCTTAACTAAGCGAGATTTCCTCTTCTTGTCTTTAATGTCTTTTGTGAGGTGAACTGTACCAACATCGTTTAGTCCTCCAAAGTTCCACTAACCAATAAAATTGGCTAACAAAGATGGCATTCAAAACATGTGTCTTATCTCAACATGAAAGAGCATTTGCAACCATCCTGACATTTCAATTAATCATTTGCTTCACCTCTGTAAGTGTTCCATCTGACAAGATACTTGAGACTAAGGTGGTCAATCTTGATGAAAAACTTATTCACAAGGAGAAGTTGATGCCACTTAGCCACTGCATGTAGGATGGTTAACATCTCCTTATTGTATGTGGACATGCACTTCTCTCTAAATTTTTGCTTCTTTCTTTCAAAAGCAATAGGTTGGTTATCTTTTGAAAGCATCATACCAACCCAAATTCATAGGAAACCATGTGTTCAGGAACTCAAAGTTACATTGGATTTGGAGATTGTCATCTTCAAGGAAAATGGAGCTAGTTGAAGCCTAAGGGCAGTTGCAGCTAAACTGAGTTGCTAGGAGTTTTGCTTTGTGATAGGAACATTGAGTAAAAGGAGGAGTTCTTGAGTTCAAGAAGTATAATGCATGGAATGTGGACAATGTTGACTAGATGTGCATAAGAGGATGTAAAATTTAGGCTTGTTAGAGTCTCAATCTTCAATGCTATTAAAATACAGATCAAGAAAGGTAGGGATGCTTGAGTTATTTCATGCTAGTGATCAATTGTGAATGATATCATGGCATGTATATGCAGTTGAGATAGTTAAACAAGGTTATTTGGTCACAAGGAAGGGTTAAGAGTCAAAAATCAAATTTTGAGTGTGTAAACTTGAAAAAAGAGTTATGTTAAGTGTTTTAGAGGTAAAGTTAGAAGTTATGCAAGAAGATGCATAGTCACAATGAAGAGCTGAAGAAGGTGATTTCAAACCAATACCAATTTATTAGAACTCTTGAAGTTGAGTTGTAAGGTTATTATAGTCATTTATCTCTTCATGAGACTGAACTAGGGCAAGGTATAAAATCATTTCTAACTAACCAATTTGCATGAAAGTTTCACAAAATATTTGTCCCAACTGCTAGAACAAGTCCTCAAATTTTCAAGTTGAGCAGATACGTGTGGTTCAAGATCTTTATGACAAGTTTTTGAAGTGGTGACAATGAGTAGGGTAAGTATGATTCATGCAAATTTGATTAAATGGATGTTTCAATGCCTATAATTGATATGAATGAAGAATTAAGGCTTGTGGAAGGTGTTCATGATGGTTGAAGGGAATGTGAAAGTCATTTTGGGTCAAATGTCACTTACTAACTCTTATTCTTTGCCTAAGACAAGATTGTCTAACTTTGTTTATTCAAGTTATGGCTTAAGAATCTAGGAAGGGTTGTACATGTATTAACATATGTAAGGGAGTAGTTAAACCAGTGGTTAAGGTCCTCTATCTCAGTCTTAGTGAAGATCAAAACCCAAAGAGTCAAGTCTATGACTTATGAGACCAAGTAGAATGACTAGAACATGGTACTTGAGAAGTCAAGAAGATCTTGCACTTGGGGATTAAATGAATGATACTAGGACTTCAAAATGATGGTGTCTAGAAAACCTCCTATTCCTTTACATAGGTGTACCTCATAACCAAATAGAGTTCTCAAGGTCTAGAATAAACACATTGTTGAATGTTTGACTTCTTGGATGGTGATCAAGTTTGTATGCATGTTGGATATGAAGAATAAGAGTCATTAATCTCATTATGATATGGAATGGTATGCTTCTTGATATGTTTATTTCCCTTGTTTACTTCTAACCTATAACCTACATTATTATGGAATGTGCTGTAATATGCAGAGATAGAATAAGTGTCTAAAAAGAGAATGGATATAGATTGTCTCGAGTAAACAAATGGAAGGTACATTGCTTTGATCCGTTTAAAGGGAAGAAGTTAAGATGGAGGAAAGGTTAAGAACTTGTTCTTACCATGGAAACATACATCATAGACCAAGAAGGATCTACAATAATATTATAAAAAATGGATGTCCCATAAACAAAACTTACTTGAAGGACTCTCTGTTTTTGGGTTACATGTTGGAGTGAACATATAGCCGAGAAATCAGACTTGAAATTGTAATGACTATGACCAAGAAACTATATGAGCTCCATGAGGATATCTTATGACACCATCTTTCATTCAAATGCATGTGGGTTATGAAGAAGTGAATGTTCTTAAGATATAAGATAGAATATAGGTTGTTGAATTAAGATTGGCACCATAAATTCTATTGAATGCTATTGGATGTCTATACTAAAACACACCACCATTATGCTCTGATCATGTTTATGCATACACAATAGACTAATATCACATTAAACATGGAATTTTTTGGACAAACTTATGAGCTTGCTTTGTATAGAAAAAATGGCATGGCTGAATGTGTATACATATAATGAGAACTTTGAGAGTCATATACATAAAATTCAGAGATAAAATAGCCCCTATACAATGGGGTTAATAGTAATGATGTTTCAAATGTTTTCAATATGAAGATCAAATGTTTTCAATATGAATGAGAAATAATGGAGGACCAAATAAATCATAGATTTAATTTATTGACAACAATGCTTTATTCAAAGCTTTAAGACTTTTGCACACCTAGCCATCGTATAAGCTGCAAAAAATAGATACCACTATTATCAGACATAAGATCACAAAATAGACCCATAATACAATAAAAGAAAAATGTGTAAAACTCAAAACACACATAAAACAACATTTATCATTATTTTCATAAACACGATGAAGCATTATTTGTCGTAATCACACTAAAATAAGAATGTGTAAACCATAGAACACTCAGAAAACAACATTAAACATTATCGGTCATAAAGACACTAATACCTTCAAGATGCATTCAATGTTCCAAAAGAGAGCCGACAACATGGAACTTGAATTTCGGTTGAGGGGGTTGTCCCTGTGATTCACGAAACAAAAATTTAAGTCTTTTAAATTCAAATGAATACATCTTATAATCACATAATCACGATACTCACCCAAACTCTCTGTTATAGCCTCACAACTTTCTCTGATTGTTATACTAGACTGCTTCAATGTTTTCTTGAGTAGTTTCCTTCCACGATTTATGTCATTCAATGTACACTCCTCATACTCTTGAACATCATTGTTTAAATCCTCCACCATGACTTCCTTTTTCTTCCTCTTTCGAGGTTTCTTGCTTGTACTGAACCATGACCGCAAACGGGTGGTAGAAATGTCATTTGTACTACAATCTGACATGAACTCAAATGACAACAAACCAAAGTTATGTAAAAGCTTATGAAATTGTTGCACATAGTCTCCAAAAGCAAAAATATTTTCATCACTGTCTGACACCACATCTAATAATGATTTCAAAAAATCTTTAGATTGGTTGACCACTTGTAATGCATTCCCATGGTTTCTAACATGTTGCTCAGGACCGAGGTATTGTGTTTCTTGTTGAATTCTATCATCACCCTCAACTATCACAAAAAATAAAATTGAATTAGTAATTGTGAAATTGTTGATATAAAAAACACTATTTATTAATAATAAAATACGTATTGTCAATGAAAATGCGGGGTTGCTCTGATGCAGCTTCTTCAGGCACATTGCATTCAACTGCTTCCGCAACGTGAACAACATAGTCACCTACAATGACAACATTAATTTTAGAGGATGTAAAATGGATTGTTTTCAGGATAACAATGATACATAATAGTTGAAATAATGAAACAAAAACATACACTTTCACCACTAAAATTTGGATTCCTAGTAGATGCACTACCCTCACGTGTCCTCTCAAGTTGCAACACCTTTAAAACATGTTTGCAGGCGTTGCCTTTGGTAGCCCAGGGACAGTCACAAACATAAAAATTTAGGCCGAATATCCAAACGAAATACCATTGGTCCCTAGATGTTTGACTTCTAACCATGTAAGACTTATGAATGGTATAATTTGCGCAACAATCACTGTCTGGTATTGCTCTGGTCCTCTTGATTGTGGAAAAAATTTCCTTCTCCTTCTTGTAATTTGTCAAGTATTCCGATACTTGTAAATTCACTTATTTTTCTAATGCGGTTCAACTTGAAACACCAATGTGTACAACAATCAATCTATTCTCCTTTTGTATTTATTTCTTCGATCACACAAATATTGGGTCTTCAAGAAACAATGGTAAGATTCTATGTATGCATTCATATCCTGATTGGCATGGGTGAAGTTGCGGAAATTCTTTGACCACATAGTTGCACGTAGAAACAATAAAACCTTTAGAAACAAATTAAATATTGTCAACTCTACACATAGCTACAAATATAATCATATGTAGTTAACACTTACCAATACGTCCATCTTGCAGCCACGTCTTTTTGAAATACTCCATAAAGATAGTATCCTCCTTGAAATCCTCCATGAATTCTTTGATGAGGAAAAAGGTCATGTGCTCATTGTTGCTGATGGTATACATGATGTCGCCTAGTCTGTGAAACATAACCATCCCCACCTCCTCCTCCTTATATTTGTAAATAAAATTTTCACAAGACAATAAGTAATGTTGAAAAACAAAAAACAACCCAAGCTTGAAAACATTGTATTACAAAAATGAAAAAAATAAACCTGTAAATATTATTTAGCCAATCCCTGTACAAACATGCCATATGCATAACAAGACATGAAAACTGAATACAACCCTAAGACACAAATAATTTTGTTAGGGTTGTAAATTGTGTGTATTAAATTTATAGAAAAAATATTAGTAGATTTGTACCTTATAGCTTGTATTTCAGAAGCCACATCATTTGTAATGAATGCATTGACATGACAATCAATCATTTTCCCTTTCCCCCTCATGTAGAATTCAACAAGCCATGCATATATGTCATCCACTTTATTACAGGACGAAATTGCCCATGTAATGGGAACCCCAACCTCTTGCTCATTAAAAATAAGAAGCGTGTACAATTGGTACCGAGGCAAATGTGTACACGAAAAATATTGTTAGAATGAGAATGAATTGAATAAATATATCCAAGTATCAATTATGCATGGAAATGAGACAACAATTTCCTTACCCCATATTTATTAGTTGAGAACGTGGAATCCATTACAATGATGGAGTTGTGGGAATGATGAACCATAATTTCAAGAATCCACTGTGTTTGAAGGCCCATAATGAAAGGCACGTTAGTCCCACATGAACTCTAATAATAAAAAACATATCCCTTTCTCTGACCTGCCACATGTTGATACTAGTGTTGTCGTGTTGGTGCTTTTGGGATCTAATGCTCTTCGCCCTCCTCCATGCATTCAACACATCTTTCCTAGTTAATCACTTGTCCATTTTGTTGACAATCCTCACCAACTCTAGATCTATGTAGTGCCTTTCAAAAATGGTGTCAACAGATATACTAGAAAGTAAAAGAGATTCAATGTATTGCTTACATTCAGTTGATAAATGAGGAGCAAAACCACTTTAGGGATCCAATATTGTGTCCTTTACACCATGGAAAAACTCACTATTCTTATCACAATGATACATATAATTGTTTATGATATATGCCATGTCTGGCATACTAAACATAACCCTTGCATTGAAATGGCACTGACATCCACATTTATTCTAAAGCCTCCTAATTATTTCACTAGTAGGTGGTTTGTTTTTGTTGTCGTCAGGGCCAAAAACACACCAGTAGCTGAAACAAAAGGAAATATATGCTGATATTAGGTATGGAATATGAAATATATGGAACTAACATATGTGAACACTATTCCTAAGGAAGACCGAACGTAAAGTTAATATAAACAAACTTGCAATAAATAATGATAACATGTGGTGCTTTGCCTTCCTCTGTATCCGTGTATATCCTTTTCTGCTTGCATATGAATGTCATCTAAGAGCTATTGAGAAGGCCTTCCTCTTTAATAAAGGCATTGGGTAGTGTTAGAGGGATTTCCACACAAAGATCCATATGACCATTATCTTCTCCAATCAGTGTCCATTCAAGATCGTCTTCTAAAAAATGAGGTTTCCCATTTCCCATGTCCTGAACATCTAGGGAAAGAAATTGATCGTACTTTGTTGTTCACGTCATCATAAACAAAATAATGTAAACAAAAATGTATAATTAATAAGCATGGTATTTAACATATCAGTATATGAAATGATATACATAATATGTTTTTTGTAAATATAAAGCATCGTAATATGATACAAGTAATAAAAATGTTCTAAACAAGGATAATGTGGTATACACAGGCTGTCATTTTGGAGCGTATGTGACAAGTGATGCAAACACCGTAATAGTATACCAGTAGTGAAACTATGTGGTTACATAGGCTTTCATATTTGAGCATATATGACAAGGGACGTAAACACTGTAGTAGGATACTAGTACTGAAATTTTGTGGTGTGCATAGGTTTTCACGTTTGCGCGTATGTAACAAACGACACAAATAACATAATAGGATACTAATAGTAAAAATATGTGGTATACATAGGCTGTCACGTTTGTGCGCATGTGAAAAATGACGCAAACAACGTAATAGGGTACTAGTAGTCAAAATATGGGGTATACACAAGGTATCACCTTTGTGTGTATGTGAAAAATGACACAAACAGCGTAATAGGGTATTAGTAGTAAAAATATGAGGTTGTGACAAGATTGTGAAACCATCACCAATGTATTGTTGTGGAACTTAATAAGGTGGGTTGGAGACATCGAGTTTGTGTTAGAGGTAAGGTAAGATCCATTGCATGCAATAGGAGTGTTATGATTTGTGTTATTTTATGACAAGTTGTCAAATTATCAATTTTGTATTGTAACTACATTTTTCTGAGCTGATGCATTATCTAGTGGATGATTCCTTGTTGGGAGATTGGGTGCATGATTAATCTCATCAAAAGTAAATGAAATTCTTATTGGAAGGAGGAGAAGACACAAACTAATCCCTGAAGGCAAAATCCTAACTGTGTTGAAGAACTAAACTTTGATTTGAATGTGTGAGAAGGTATAACCCTTGTGACTCATGCACATTTCTCATTTTCATCACTTTCTGGTAAGATAGGAATAAAGGGGAGGATGAAAGAATCATGTGGAACACATTTTAAGTCTTGACTCGAGCCACAATGCAAGTTATATCCAAAACTACCCCCTTAGGATAGATATAGACCAAATTAGGGTTTTGAAGAGGAAGGTCCGCTAAAAATCCATAAATCATGAAGTTAGCTCTAAAAATGGTAAGAAACCATCTAGGGGGATTCTTTGAGTCATTGCAAGAGAAATTTTTGAATTTCATTGGTTCTATTGGGAGAACTCCTTACTAGTCCTGTAGGAAGTCTTTTCACATAGTACAAGCATAATTTATAACAGAAGATTTATAAAGGAAGTGGGTGTTGGGGTTATAGTATGGAGGTGAAATTTAATAGGTATATAGAAATCCCTAATGGGTGTCTAGAAAAGTGGAGAACATATCATGAAAATTCCAAGACAGAAAGTTATAACTAGCAGAAGGTTCTACAAGACCCAGTTGAGGGTTTAAAATGAATTCTATGTATGTGTTAAAGCTAGACATTCAATGATCATTCTTCAAGAACTCGTAGGGAGTGGTTGGAATTCACAACATTGTTATGGATGCTTAAGATGGGAAATCCTCTGTTTACTGTGTGTGACATTTTGACTATATTTGCATGACTTATTGTATCCTTGGATGGTGATGTATTGTTTATCTTATTTAATGGTAGTCTCATTCTAGAAGAGATTTGGATGAGTTATTTTAATCTTTGAATCCATTTATCCTATTCTCCAATTGTGAGTATGTTGTTCTTGATAATGCATGCAAACAAGACTGTGACAATTAGCTTGGAAGAGTTGAAATGGGAAAATCTCGTTGATCAAAGGATGAATGCATGTTATACGATCTTATTCTAGGAGAAAAAAGGATATTTTTGAAGGTTCAATGCATGCTAGTGAAGGAAGTTCATTGAAGTGGAAGAAAACCCTAAGTGAAAAAGGTAACTCTATTCTCTTGTAGCCTTACAGTCTTCCACAGTTAAAGAACACGTAAAATGCAAATGTTTTAAGGAAAGACACCTTACTATTAATATAGAAGTGAAGTGTGAAATGTCATAGACTTGTGGACCAAATTTAGAAACTTGAATCAAAAATTAGTGAAAGATATACCAAAAGTTGTCTTCTCGGGCTAGACTCTGACCCAACTGGGGTTTTAAGAGAAAATGCGTACTAAAAAATCCTAAACAAGTAATCTTGCCTTTAAATTTGGAAGTAATAGCCATGAAATGGTAATTCAACATAATCAAAAAGAAATTTGATATTTCATTTGTCAAATTTGTAAATAATGTTGACAATCTTCATCAAGGACAGTGACACAATTTAGAAGCCTAGTGAGAAAGGCATGTTGACAAAGGATGTGGGGCCTAGGAGTGGAGTTAGACCGTGAAACTTTAGAGACACCTAGAAATCCTTAATAGTTTCCAAAATATGCATATATTATGCTTGAAAACTTCATACGAATGAATTTAGGAAGGGAAAAAGACTGTCCTAAGGCTAGTAGGCCTAGACTGGGCACATGAAGAGGAAAGTGTAATAGGGAGAACAAGAAGAGGAGTAGGGTTTTGAAGAATTGTACAAACCATGGAGATGATAAAGGGTCTTGGAAGGAGTTAATATATTTTTGTGGGTAGCTATAGATGTCTCAAACTATGGATCATGCAAGAATGATTGTCTTAAGGGCATTTAGCAGGCAATTTTGACAAGAAGTGAAGTTTGGAGTTTTTGAGTACTTTGAGTCAAGTTTAAGGTGTGTTGAGGTTATGTGACATGGGTTTAGTCATTCAAAGGGTCTATTGAAGGTAAGAAGAAATAATTTTCTTATTGAAACTAGAAATCTAGTGAAGGGAATTAAAGGGGCAATTTGGACAAAACTTCTATTCATTAGGATGAATGCATGGTATTGCGCATAGCTGTCAATTTTTGTAGGTATGTGAAAAATGACGTAAACAACATAATATGATACTGGTAGTCAAAATATGGGGTATACATAGGCTGTCACGTTTGTGCGTATGTGACAAATGACATAAACATCGTAATAGGATACTGGTAGTCAAAATTTGTGGTATACAAAGGCTGTCATTTTTGTGCGTATGTGATAAATAATGCAAACAACATAATAGGATATTGGTAGTCAAAATTTGTGGTATACATAGGCTATCATGTTTGTGCATATGTGACAAATGCCACAAACACCGTAATAGGATTCTAGTAGTCGAAATCTATGGTGTACACAGGATGTCATATTTGCATTAGGTTGGTTGATTAAGGATGGCGATGGGATTTAGGTTGGGATTATTTGACTAAGGATGGTTGATTATGATGATGTTTGATTGATTAAAAATTTAAGGTGATATGATGGTTAAGGGTGTTCACAAGCAAGTAACCAACATGCAATACACACTTAACTAGTCAAGTGGGATTGCAATCAAGCTATTGCCCACTTTCAATACCACACACTAAGGTGGTTCCACTCTTGGATCACCACCTATGTATTAATGTGGGTTCGGCTAGCGGGTGATCTTGGGAAGTGTGACCTCTTTGCATAATAGCTTGATATGCGGTTGAAATGTTGCCTAGACTAGTATATACGAGCTCACTAGGGGAGTACCCCATTTACCTTACGGTACATGGGGCCCAAGTGTATGTTGCAAGGATGTTGTTTGAGGCCTATGTATTAGGACATTAAATCCCCTCACTTCACGCCGCTCTTAAAAAAAGCAAGCACTTAGCCAATAATGACAACTCTCTAAGAATTTATATACCCCATCGGAACACGGGGTGTGTCTACTTGCATGGAGGTGAATTCCAAAGTCAAGAGACTCCTAGGACTATGAAAAGTGCATGGATGTCACTTCCACATCATGTTTCCCCTATAAAACAAAATGGGGAAGGCTACCTGCTTTTGATCCTCAAGATCGTCCTAAGATGCGAGAGGAGAGCATACATGGTTTCACCTTCGGGATAAACAAAAAATGCAAAACACACAAGAAAGATGATGCAAGATGATAAAATTAAATGATAAGTATTTTGTGATTGGGTCTTCAAGAGGAGGCCCTACAAAAAAAAGCTTAGTAATTTGATTTATAAACCCAAATGTCTTAGACCGGTCATCCTACAAAATAAAGGATTAATATTTTTAGACTATTTTTTAATCTTTGGTAAGCGTAGGAAGCTGCACACAAATTGTTAGTAGTTTGGAGCGAGTATAATATAAGTCAATGTGTAGTTAAAATGACAATATTTAGAAAAATTAAAACCATGAATAAATTATCCTATAAACTGCTAAATTAATTCTTTCATTTCATAGGATACTAGGAGTGAAATACTGTGGTATACATAGGATGTCATTTTTTGTGCGTATGTGACAAATGACACAAACAATGTAATATGATACCAGTAGTCAAAATATGTGATATATGCAGGCTATCATGTTTGTGCGTATGTTACAAATGACACAAACAATGTAATAGGATACTGATAGTCAAAATATGTGGTATACACAGGCTGTCACGTTTGTGCATATGTGACAAATGAAGCAAACAATGTAATATTATACTAGTAGTCAAAATATGTGGTATACATAGGTTGTCATGTTTGTGCGTATGTGAAAAATGATGCAAACAATGTAATAAGATACTGGTAGTCAAAATATGTGGTATACACTGGCTATCACGGTTGTGCGTATGTGACAAACGATGTAAACAATGTAATAGGATATTGGTAGTCAAAATATGTGGTATACATAGGCTGTCAAGTTTGTGCATATGTGACAAATGATGCAAACAACGTAATTGGATACTGGTAGTCAAAATATGTGGTATACACATGCTGTCACGTTTGCGCGTATATGACAAACAACACAAACAACGTAATTGGATATTGGTAGTCAAAATATGGGGTATACACAGGATGTCACGTTTGTGTGTATGTGGAAAATGACACAAACAATGTAATACATGATACTGGTAGTCAAAATATGTGGTATACATAGGGTGTCACGTTTGCGCGTATGTGACAAATGACACAAACAATGTAATTGGATACTAGTAGTCAAAGTATGTGGTATGCATATGTTGTATCATCTGCGCGTATGTGACAAATGACACAAAAAATGTAATAGGATATTGGTAGTCAAAATTTGTGGTATACACATGTTGTCACGTTTGTGCGTATGTGCCAAATGACACAAACAACACAATAGGATACTAGTAGTCAAAATCTATGGTATACACAAGTTGTCACATTTGTGTGTATGTGACAAATGACGTAAAAAACATAATAGGATACTGGTAGTCAAAATATGTGGTATACATAGGCTGTCACATTTGTGCGTATGTGACGAATGACACAAACAACATTATAGGATACTGGTAGTCAAAATATGTGGTATAAACAGGTTGTCACGTTTGTGCGTATGTGACAAATGATGCAAACAATGTAATAGGATACTGGTAGTCAAAATCTATGGTATAGATATGTTCTCATGTTTATGCATATGTGACAAAGGACATAAACACTGTAATAGGATACTGGTAGTTAAAATATGTGGTATACACAGGTTGTCACGTTTGTGCGTATGTGACAAACGATGCAAACAACATAAGGTAGTCAAAATCTATGGTATACGTGCAGTCTGTCACATTTATGCGTATGTGAAAAATAATGCAAACACCGTAATATGATAATGTAGTCAAAATCTGTGGTATACATAGGCTGTCGCATTCGCGCATATGTAACAAACGACGTAAACAATGTAATAGGATATTGGTAGTCAAAATATGTGGTATACGCAGGGTGTCATGTTTGAGTGTATGTGACAAACGATGTAAACAATGTAATAGGATATTGGTAGTCAAAATATGTGGTATAGATAGGCTGTCACGTTTGCATATAAGTGAGAAATGACACAAACATTGTAATAGGATACTGATAGTCAAAATTTGTGGTGTACATAGGTTGTCACATTTGCACGTATGTGAAAAACGATGCAAATAGCGTAATAGGATACTGGTAGTCAAAAGATGTGATATACATAGGCTGTCACGTTTGTGCGTATGTGACAAATGACACAAACACCATAATAAGATACTGGTAGCCAAAATATGTGATATACACAGGGTGTCACATTTGTGCGTATGTGACAAACGATGCAAACACCGTAATAGGATACTGGTAGTCAAAATTTGTGGTATACACAAGGTGTCACGTTTGTGCGTATGTGACAAACAAGGTTGCATTTGGTCTCGGAGCATTTGGTCTCTTCCCAAAATCCATATATGTTTCACTTCATTTTTATATATAGTGAAAATGATGGGAGGATTATTGCAGGGTCGTTTCTAACCACTTTTGGCATTGAATAGTGAAGAAGACAACCTTTTAATGCTCGGTGTTTCCTGGGAGTTTAGCATCAGTAACAGGTTGGTTCATTTACTTATTAACTACCACTTTTTTAAAGGTATCCTTTTTCTGTTTTTCATTCATGACAGCGATGTCTTATGTTCTTATTTACAAAGTGTGTGTCATCTTAAACAAAGGTTTTCACAGTCCATAATCTTTATGCAGGGAATTTTGTAATAGAGAAATAAATACTTCACACACGATTGCTCTATAAAACAGAAAAATAAAAAAATGTCTATTTGTGAACAATTTTAAAATCTAAAAATCGCATAGCCTCAGGTAGTTTCTATTTGTGAACAATTTTAAAATCTAAAAATCACATAGCCTTAGGCAGTTTCTATCCGTGAACAATTTTAAAATCTAAAAATCTCATAACCTCGGGCAATTTCTATCTGTGAATAATTTTAAAATCTAAAAATCACATAGCCTTAGGCAATTTCTATCTGTGAACAATTTTAAAATCTAAAAATCGCATAGCCTCATGCAGTTTCATTTACCTTAATAATTTTTGTAGATATAAGGATTCTCGCCAATTCTCGCGCAATGGACCTTCTTGCCAATTCTCTATAATTCTCCCATAATCAACCTTCATAGAAAACAATTTCAGAGTTTTAGTGCTTAATTTTGTTGTTTAATCGATGGAATGGGGCAACAAAAACCAACGTGGAACATTAAATGCTCACCTCCTTCTCACGTCCTTTCCTCTGCCTTTCTCTATCTTCGTATCTACCTTGGGATTTACCTCGGGAGTTGGCATGAGTCGTTGACAGGGTGGGGACTGGATTCTGCTGACTAGACACCACAGAGGAGGATGCTGGTCCCACAGATGGGCGTTGCATGTGCGCCATTCTGTATGACATCTTATGGTGTTTTTATTGGGGGTTATGTAATCCTATCGCTAAGATAGACAAATCCTGATGGTTCGATTATTCCGTGTAGGAATACTGAAAGAGAATGACTGACAAGTTTGAGGCATCCTCTCTAGTGGATAAATCAGTTAAGACCAATTACTTTGTTTTCGGAGAGAAATGACAAATCCAACCAGGATTTTTGGACCAGCGGTGCCTCTGTTGGCTTGCGATACAGTGACGCTCTTTCTCAAACCTTTCAAAGGTTATTATCAATACAATGTCGATGAGGGGAAGGAGGAGAAGATAGAGGAGGAGGAGAAGTACAATACTCTTATGTAAGAAGCGAAGTAGGTGTAATTATTGTTTTATTAAATGTAACCCCATAAAGAGGCAAGGAAAAGAAAATCAACGAATGGGAAAAAAACCAAAACAAAGAAAATTAAAAAACACACTCATAAAAAAATATGGCATTGATATGGGCAGTATCAGATTCAGCAAAGCAAGGTCTACTTAAACTTAGAACATGCCTTCAGCGTAATTAAAGATTTATGTAAGTTTTAAAATGTGTGGAAATTATTTCTTTAAGATTTATATTTATATTTTTTAAATATTTAATATGTTTCTGTTAAGTTTTTCATGAAATAATAAATAAGTTTTATAGTTCAATTTCAAAAAGTAGTAGTTTTATCTATTACAACACGACTTGTGATAGTTACATAGGAAGGCATTTTATTAATTACGCCGAACGGCGTTTCTATAAGTGAGAAAGAGCCTCTATTTTCTGACAGAGCCCAGGTCATCGAATACATTCCTCGCTACAATCACCTCAATACATTTCACCTCGCTACAATCTTTTCAATACATTTCTTGACAATTTGGAGCTCATCAGCGAGTAGGAGCAGGGTATCGCATCTGCGTAGGACAACGATGGCATTTGTAGGATTGGGAAGAACCTGTTGATTGAAATAAGCTTGTTCCAGTGTGTCTAAACCGCACTCATCCATTTCGAGATAATGCACTGCACATATGATCATCGCAACATTATATATAGAGGTTGCAGGATCGAGGCCGTAGCAGAATTTGGAAACTAGCTCGAATGCCTTCTCTCCTCCTGGAAAATCTGGAAAAAGCAAATAGAATAACTGGTCTCCATTTGTTGTTTGTGCAAACATTCTCCGTATCTGACCACAGGATCACAAACGGTTTCTCTGGCACATGGTTTTTTGCTTCCATTTTGGTGTGTTGTTGCTTCTGGTGCGGTCAGAGGAAATCCTATTGTTTGTCTCTTTGAAAGGTTAGTGCATTTTGTTTGTGCTTTGACCAGAGATTTTGTGTCGCCGAGCAATGAAATCTTGAAATTCTTGAGCATTTCTCTGTAACGGTTTTTCTTCCTTTGACCACATTTTGTTCTGCTGAAAGTACCTTTTCTAAGATTCGGCTTCCTTCTTGAGTATGTGGTCTCATGAACCATGTCTATCATCAATCAGACACATGTCCTGACATATGGCACCCTGATCGTTAATCCCTTCTCCCCTGATTAACTATCGGCTTGACCATTTAAGTGAAATTATTTCTTTCTTTTGTGGCTCTTTACTACAGTTTTGGCCAGTGTAAAAAGCATGTCCAACATTAAAAAACACCCAGGTCGGGCGTCAAATATCGTATTTTCTCCAGGCGTAAATCTGAGGAATTCCATTCATTTTCCACACCACGGAAAAAATTTCCACATCAGAGGGACAAATTTAATATCTTTCGCCTTTTTGTCTTTTCAAGATTTTTTCATGCACAAAACCGAAGACTTTAAAATTTTGTGAGTCTAAATTTTTGTCTTTTTAAGATTGTTTCATCCTCTTTGTATAAATTTATTCACTCTTCTCTTTGTATATTCACCTCTTTTTGTTGATTTCCTCTTTTTATAAATTTATTCACCTCTCTTTGTATAAGTACTTATGTTTGAAAGAATAATGTTGATTTCCTCTTGTACTTCTTTAAATTTCATGTGTAGAAATATAACCCTCCATGAAAGCTGAAAAAGATGGGTGTTCCTATGGAGAAGAAGAAAACTACAATTGAACTTAAGAGACTCGGAAAAAAAAAATTGTACTCGAAAAGAAAAAAAAATTGTACTCGAAAAGAAAAAAAAATCACACAAAAAAGTTGGCTTGTTTATATGTTTCCTTGTGCTACTATATTAAATGAACTCTGTATGGGGTTGTACAAAATATGAAACTTTTAGAATGTTTAGCGCAACATTTTGATCCTTTTGTTAATTTTCTATGGGCTGCATTGTACAGATTAAAACTTCTTTGACATGTATGAACATGCAGATTTGTAAATAATTTTTCTGACATATATGCATATGCAAATTTCTTTTGCGAGAATACTTAATGCTACCTGCAAGTTTTAGTTCTATCTTTTTTAGTTCCATGAAAAGTTGAAATTTTGCTCAAATGTTTTAACAATGTTGTTCCAATTCTATGTCTCTGAATTATTCCATGATAGATTTGTATTTGTGTTGGACATCTGAAATATTATTTAAACTTGCAATAACCGTGTTCTGGTTTCTTGCCTCTGTAAATTTCACTTTTAACCAAAACAATCACATGATATATGTATGTGTGTGTGTGTGTGTGTGTGTGTGTGTGTGTGTGTGTGTGTGTGTGTGTGTGTGTGTGTGTATTACAAATAATCAAATACATGTATAGTAGTCGACACAAAATTAGAGTTTCATGTTTTCGAAAGGTAATATTGAGAATTTACCTTCATCCAAAAAATAGTATGTCAAACTCCAAAATTCTCGAACATTATTGCTTAACTTAACTTTTTACCAATTATTTGTTATATATTATATCTCAATTTAAATGTTTATGTCCGTCTGCAAGATCTATACAAAAAACTATTCTACATATTTTTTTAATGGTGTTTTCTAATACACCAATGTTCTATGCATACATTTTCTCTTGTTTTCCTTTTGTATATTTAAAACTTCGTAACATGAAAGGAAAAAATAATTTCTCCTTGCCCTTTTCCATTTGATGCAGGTACTTCAATCAGATATCATGCCAAATTCTCAATAGCTTGCCTGTTGTAGAGAACATGATTCCTTGCACAGAGAACACATTAATGCCTCATAGCGGGCATGCTATCGACTGCAGAAACAACGAGGAAGATGTGCTACGCAAATGGGTTCCACATCAAACATAGGAATTTCCCCGAATTCAATCAATGCCTCATACTTTCACGCACCTTTTTTTAATACCTCTGTGCAACATTTCCATGCTTTGAGTTCTTCAATTCTACCTTCTTTAGGATCCCAGCCTCAAACTTCATTGTCTCATCCTTTAGTGGAAACATTACAAACATCTCCTCCTCACCCACTCCTTCACCATTCCTACACAAATTTACTCCCCAACACTTTTCTACAGATGTTTCCACTAACATGTCAATTTCCTTTATTGCCACCTTTTACGAATTCCTTCTCTTTTCTGCCCACTTCTTGTTTGCATGTCATAAATACAAACCCTCTGCCTTCAATGCCACCTTCAGATTGCTCAAACTTAGTTTCCTTTTTAGAAGCTTAATGCACATTTAGAAAAAGAATAAATTTACTATCAAAGACCCATACCTACTCAATCTTCTTTGAAAACTACCATGGTATGAAAACATTAATGTATGCCGGTTTGCATACGTGCAACAAATGTAAATCTGAAAGAAATAAACACTGTTTCTCATCATGGAACAATATGGATCCAGGCAGTCTCCCATGTGTTCTTAGTTGCTTGACTTAAGTCGAGGAAATTCTCATTGATCATGTTATCCTTATCTGACAAGTGACTCAATTGCAAGGGGGGAAATTCAAATACTCAGGTCATGCAATAAGCTTCCATAAAAATGTCTCCTCCATAGCAAAATACCTACCACATAGACTTGGAGATTTGGGTGTTGTTCTCATACAAAAAATGGGGCCAATTTTACAAAATATGATTTCTATGTGAGCAAATATCATGTATGGGAAGCTTTGAAATTTAAAATTGCAAACGATTCATACTATAAGGATGTGTTGAGTCCTTGCCTTCTTCCTCCACGAATGTGTCAAGTTTTTTGAACAGGATTGCAGTTAATTATCATGATCTTCATGAATATCCTGCAGATATGCTTGAACATGACTCTATAAACATGCTTGACACGGTATACCAATCTTCGTATTTTGTTCCAATCATCCTTAATTTAGGTACTGAAGAAGTGGAAACTCAACATTTTATTCTTGAGCAAGGGAGCACAACTCCTTTAACTTTGCACTGGCTAGAAATTGGGGTTTCCCCTATAAACAAGTTCAACATAGAAGGATTGATTTATATGGCATTTTTGACTTTGTTCACAGTAGGAAAAGCCATGTTTAAGCAACCTAAAATGAAGAAAGTTCTTTTACATGAATATGCTCTGCATTTGTTGCGGTATCATGACAATCATTTTGGTGGCCACCCTCGCTTCCCATACTATGTTCTCAATCTTATTTTGCATCGCAGAAGCTAAACGATCGCCACAATTTTTATGGCCAAAAATGTTTATTTCAACGCTCGAATAACTATACAAGATTTACGCAAAAGGCTTGAAGAGTTCCCTATGGATGACCTGCCAGACAGTTTGATGATGTTTGGTACAAACCTTCGCAGGACTCAGTCATTTTGGCAAAAGAGTAGAGGTCGAATTTTAGACATGATCGAACAATTGGGCCCCCCAACTTTGCTCTTCACTTTGACCTTCATGGACACCAAATGGTCAGATCTTTGCAACATCATGCCCGACAGTCCTCCAGAAACTCGTATCGCTCAATGATGGAGGATTCTTAACATTGTTCATCATTCGCACCTTGTGTCCGCTATAGACACAAAATTTGCACCCTTCATCCCCTTCAATCCAATTCATCATTTACACTCATAAATCCTAAGTCATGACCCCTTTATCATATTTACCTCACGCAAATGTCCTTTCTATAGATGTCAAAACTACATTCAACCATCTAAAACACCCTGAAATAAAAATTAAATAAATACAAATCATATGTAAACCATTTCACTGTCCCCTTAATCAGCATACATCGTCCCCAACAACTTAGAAAACTATTTACCCAAAATTATACAAACTAAACAACTTCGTTTTGGAAATGGTTTTAATCACTTTTCCACCGAAAAATCTAGATCTCTGAAGATTCAGGTAATCGCTAGCGATTATAAATACAAGTTTTTTAGCCTTCATCCAGGATCCTCAATTTTGAATCCCAAAATCTCGCTTTCAAAATTGTTTTCCAACACTTTGCATATCGTCACTTAATACCAGAATATCAAAGCTATCAATGTTCATCGTTATCAGTCTTCATCAAGCATTTTCAAGTTATTCTGAAGCTCTTGTGGATCAAATTTTCACCATTCAACCTACAGACTATACCAACCATCCAGATCACCTTCCACGGAGTTTGAGGATTCTTTCAGCTCCATTTAAACCTCCAGGTATTCTTTTTATGATTTTTCATCTGTATAACATCATTTTCAATCATCTATTAGACTGAAACATCAATCAAAAACTTTAAACATTCAATTTTATTAAAATTTCAAAAACCACCTGAGTTTGCACAGAGTTACCTGGGAATATTATTGCCTCCCTAGGGATTCTGGTGGGCTTGGGCTGACCGACATTGGCTACCAAGGGACTGCACTGGCTGCCAAGTGGATCATTTGGGCCTGCACTGGCAACGAAGCTTGGAAAGTGCTGATTCACAACTGTATTTGCCAAGGCTCCCCTCAAGGGCACAAAACTTAGCAAGGGCTAGATTTTCACAATCTGCTCATTCTCAAAGCCCCGATCAAGATTGTGGGCACCTTTGTTGTCAAAAGCATATAGAAAGCTTGGGAATTCCTCAAACCCTTTTTTATCTGAGAAGGGGATGGTTTCCGTAATGGGCTTTCCATTAATGACCATAGCATCTGGTGGTCTCCTCTCATCAATTTTCATGATGCGCCGCTTGCCCAAGTACCCTGGGTTCATGCTCTTAAGTAATATCATCGAGGCTTGTGTAATCTTAATGACATATTTTGTAGGTATTCCAAACTACTTCTCACTTGGCCTCAAGCTAAAGCCAAGTTTCGGCTTGCTTCATCTGACATAGAGTCTTATCAGGAAATTCTTGATTCCTTTCCTGCTGAGATGCTTCACAAAGTTGGTGTTGTCTCTCTCAGGCCTTGGTGGAAGGATTGGAAATGGTTTCCAGATACCCCGTTATTTAATTACTCCCTAGGTAAAGGGTATGATATTATCACCCTTAGGTTTCCAATGGTGGCTTTGCTAAACTCCAGATGGTCCATCAATTCTAGATGGTCCTCCTGGGAAGCTAGATTTCACACAGTTTGGAAAGCCATCCTTCAGCCCAAGCTAGCCTGTTTTGCTTGGTGTCTTCTCATTCAAGGCCTCCCTATTGGGCGTAGATTAGCTCACTACAGGATTGCTCCTCAAATTTTCCCTTTTTGTGGACATATTGAGATGCTTACACATCTATTATGGTACTGCCCAAAAGCTCAGGCTATTTAGGTCTGGATCCATGATTTCTTTCTGCCGTTTTGACCAACTCCATTTCTTTGGCAACATGCTTGGGGATTCTATTTCCATTCCCCATGTTTTTGTGTAAGTTTGTCATACTTTCATAGTGGATATCCTTTTTTATATAGAAAGAACACAATTCTATTGTTTTTGCTAATTCTACAGTTTCTTGCTTTCTTTCGCATTATGATAAGGCCATGCTTATCTCAAATGTGTTCTTACAGATTCGGGACCAGGCCCGCAAGGTTGAGCTAGAAGTGCGGCACCTCCAGACCCTTCTGGATCATTGGGCCAATGCTCCTTGCACTGTGGCATGGGAGCCCCCATCTCCCCTTATAGGAGTGCTCGTTTGAGAGGACGCCATGGCCGAGGCCGGTCGAGTGAACGTACCCACTGTCATTTCTCTCCCAAGAGGCAACCCGAGCATCAACGGAGCCCTGTTGACCGTGGTGGTTGGGGGTCCCCGCAACGGTTTGCGTAGCACAGTGGCAGGGGCTCCCGCCACCAATCCCTGCCTTTTGCGTAGTGGGATGGATGGGATTATGGAAAAGTCCCCCGATTGGCTCTTACCATATCTCCTAATCAGCAGGATGACAAAGAAGAAGAAGTTGGCTTTGGCTGGCTGCCCCTTCTAGATGGAATTGATCTTCTAGGTAGTAACTTGGAGGATAAAGGGCCTCCACCACTGCCCCCTACCTCTATGTTTGCTATGACATCTTAGTTTTTTTTCCTTTTATTTTTTGGCATTGTTGCCTTTTAATACTTTTGTCTCCTAGCCTTCAGCTAGTTTGAACGTGGGGTGTGCCCTTTACCACCCATATTTTTTGTGGATAGACTGTAATATTTTTATTAAGTAATATAGACTATTTCATGAAAAAAAACCACATGAATTGCCAACAATTCCTATTAATTTTATCTTTTAACAAAAGTTATAAATTTTTATCAAGTATCTTTCATCTGTTTTATCAACCTGTTGCTTCTAACATGTTTTTTGAGCATGGCTCATTGTTAGATGAAAATTGGTGGTCAATCACATGAAATCAAAAACATGAAATCACTTCCAATAGTCAAACAATATTTCTATTAGGAATAACTCGACATTATCCAAAAATTGAGTTTGTGTGCGATCCAATTTGCTGAAACCGAATAAGACATCAAAGATAAGATTGAATTCTTACATGATATTGAACAAGAAGCTGCAGAATTCTGGTACGATTATTTTGAATGTGTATAGATTACATCCACACTTTCCTGGGCTACATTTGAAGCTGCACAAGACCTGCCATTTCATCTTGAGTTCTAGCCACCTTCATCTGTTATCTTTGTATTTATCTATTTTGTATCCATTATCATTTATCACTTATCCATTGTAACTCACTTGATTTTTTATAGGGCGAGTTGACATCCTTTGAGGAAGCCCTTTGGATTCTAGGAATCGACCTTTGTTGAGAAACTTACTTATCTATCTATTTAATCCATCTTGTTTAGTGTCTTTAAGCGCATGATTTCTTGCAGGACAAGAGCTTGTACACACTTATGGATGAAACACAACTTCTATCAACATCGAGCATCAACAATGATCATCTGTGGGTATCATTAAACCCCGTGTCTTCCGAGGTAAATTTTTGTTTTTATTATTTCACTAAGTAGAATGGTAAAAACATCTCTGAACATCCGTGTACTTGCATAAAAAAATTACAATTTTCCATGAGGAAGTTTTGGAAAATCACCTTGGAGCGAAAGACTATTGGTACATGTAATTATATCACCTTCTCAAATCTTTTTACACTTTAAACTTGAAACATTGCTAACATACTAAAAATTTCATCAGATATGAATGGTAACATACAGGTTTTGCACATGTCCATGAATTCCTTTAGATCGAGAATGCTCCTAATATTGAAACTCTTAATTTAACGGACACTGCATCTATGGAGGCCACCAAGAAATACTTTGATTTTTTTATATCTGCTTGGAATCCAAGACCCACTTCCAGTAGGCAAGAATTTGTACATTGCTCCATTGAAGATGACCCCTATCTGATGGATACATCACAGATTCATTCATGTTCCCCAACTGCAAACCTTGAAGAACTGTTGAATAGAGTGCAATGACACATGAAATGATCCAAGAAAACATGTTTGAGGAAAAAACAAAATCGGCTACAGTGTTGTTACAATGCCCCTTGGGAGACTTGACCAATTTTTGTATTGTTTGTGGATGAAGATGGAACCTTAAAATACCTACCTACACGGAATGACAATAGGATCAACATTCATAATCAACCATGCTATCAATTTGGAGAGCCAATGTCAACTGCCAACTTGTAGTTTCTCATCATACCATTATAAAATACATTGCAAAATATGCATCAAAGGCTGAGAAACAGTCAGAAACATATCACTAAATGCTTTCCAGAATCACAAGAGATGTCGAGCATAATCTCCCTGCACATGTTTTAATGTGCAAGATGCTATCAGACAATGTCGTTGAACATGATATAACTTCCTAGGAAATATGCCATATGTTGCGAAAATTGCTGCTTCTTTTGTGCAACCATTACTTTGTTTCCTTAATGTAGGGAAAAAGATCTTCCAAAAATTGCCGAATGTGAGTTACATTTGGAGGATACAACATTATTCATTGATTCCTATAAGACAAGGCCCCCAGTATGGAAACCCCATCTCTCATTGAAACAGGCAGAGATTGGACTTATAGCTAACATCGTAAAAATAATAAATAAAAACAATGAACCTCGCCAACAGTTGTTTGTCTTCCCTAGATTCTCCCAAGAACAAACACTAAATTCATCTTCCTTTGAACTCTTTTGTTAGTCAGAGCTCCTTTTATACAAGCCATTCCGTGTCATTTCCGCAGATTTTGGTACCACGACAGAAGATATTTTCTTTGACTAGAGATTTCTTAAGAGCACTTACAAGCCATGGCATATTCATCATTCCGCTCCTATTTACAAGGAATTGCCTAACTCAGATCAAGATTTTGACCAAAATGAACATCATCAATATGAATGGTAGTTTCTTTCACAGTTGCACTCGGTGCAGAACATTGGACTATAGAGCATGCATTTGTTGGGGCGGAGTGACTTCAATATTCGATATAATTGGAATGCACATGGTGTTTCTCATTCCTTACAGGAAACAAGGCCTTCATTTATTGAATTTACAAAGAAACACTACATTCATAGATCAACTTTCTATATCCTCTACAACAGCTATTGAAAACTACTAACTCAGTCAAAAACTTGCATTTGATACCATTTTCCAGCACTTCTCAAACAAGTCAAAAATTCCTCCTTTAAGACTGATAATTCAAGGCACTGTAGGAATAGGAAAATCATATTTGATTAATGCAGTAAGATCGAGATTTGCTGCTGCAACATGTATGAAAAATCACCTTTACTTTTGATTGCATCGACAAGTGTTGCTGCTTTCAACATTTCTGTTTCTACCATACATGCATCCCTTCGTATACCTATAAAGGAACTCAAACCATTGGAAGGTCAATCACTATCCTCTTTTCAATAATCCCTCAAGAATGTTCTATATGTTCTTATCGATGAAATGAGCTTTGTTAAACCTAAGTCATTGACCAAAATTGACTTCCACTTAAGAGAGGCTTTCCCACAATCTAAGAGCTCGCCATTCGGTAGAAATTCAATTATTCTTGCTGGTGACTTAGGAAAGCTTCCTCCAGTCATGGACACTCCTCTCTATGCAAGTCACTTCTATGGTGCAACCCTTTGGAAGGGTTTTAATAATTCAATAACTTTGGACACAATTTTCTGGCAACAAGGCTCCTCCCTTGATCAACTTTTCTTTTGTGCATTGCTACTCAATGTCTGAAACGGGTTACCTATCTTGCACGACTGGGAACTACTTATGTCAAGGATAAATTGTTTTCTCCCACAACAAGAACTAAAATCTTTCCAAGAATGCCCGCACTTGTTCGCTAAAAATTATTTGGTTAACCACCAAAATCTACATATGTTGAAATCTTCGAATGTTCCAATAGCCTGTTGCATTACACAAACACCAGAGGAGGTAGTTTAGTGTCACTCGACAACAAACAACTAGAATTCAAATTTATTCTTTGCAGAAACTAGAGGTTCATTCTAGAAGCTAACCTGTGGGTTAACGCAGGGCTTGTAAATGGTTCAACAGGGAAAATAGTAGACACAATTTTCTACAATTCCTATGCTCTACCTGACTTTCCTTTATTTTTTGCCATCAAGTTTGGCAAATACATTGGCCCAATATAGGATCCAGATAATCCATAACATGTTCCAGTTCCTCCTATCTCCAGAGGAAATCACAAGCAACTTCTAATCAAAACGGCCTCGAGTTTAACTATCCACTAGGCCTAAGGTCTTACTCTACAAAAAGAAACTATTGACATTGGTGAAACAGAAAGACAAGGACGTACATTCATTTCCTTTTTCAGAGTGCCATCACTGCACAATCTGTACATCTCCCCTCTTTTCTCTTTCGAGTGCTTTTGTAAAATGACCGAATGCCCCCTTCTTCATTCATGCAACATAGAGCAGGAGTGGCTTTGAAATCTTTCCCTGCCACAAGCACACATATGATGTAACCCCCCCTCCCTCAACATTTACGCATAAATATGTATTCTTTGTTTTATAATATCATCCAGTTCTTGGCAGTTTGCTATATAGTTCTTTTTTAATTCTACACACTACAAGGTATACATTACCCCCTTGCACACTCCACCTCCACCTCCCTTTCGATGTTCACATTGCACTGTTCGTGTGCGATTGTTAGTAATAACTAGATGGACCTAATTCTCACAATTATCAAAATATCAATGACAATGACGCATTTTGTCATTGATATACAAAAAGAATGTAGACATTCCACGTGGCTCCATCTATACCTATTAAAATGCGGAAAAAATAATTAGCGAGGTTTACACATACATATACGAAGATGTTGATCTAGAAAATCCATCTATTTTTGGTATGATCGTTTCGCTAATAGTTGCGAAGAATATAATTGTTGTGCAATCCTTAGCAACATCATTGTAGGATTTGAACACGGAACCTCTCAAGCCCTCTAAGCTTAAAGGTTTTTTTTCAGTTGTAAGGAAAAAATTGTGCAGTTAATAGGGAAAAAATTTGTAATTGGTTGCGAAAATGTAAACAAAGATTAAGGTAATTTTTATTCAAGTAGTGGGATTGATTCCTATTGCAAAAATTAATGTGAGGTGTTTCAAAGTTATTTGAAGTAAATTTTTCCACTTAAGTAGTGGAGGATATGTTGGTCACACTTCTTGGTTACGTTGAAAGGCATTTTCCAAATAAGAATTGGAAGGGCCTATTTCTGACAGTTGTTAAAAAATCAATGATGACGATGCATTTCATTGGGTCAAGCAGAGTTTTGTCGCAAAGTTTCGCTGGTAATGGTGGCACGGTGCTGAATCTTATGTAGTCGCACCATCATCCTTTACTGGATGGATAATTTTTTTAATAAATCTACTAGGGCGCAGAGAATACTTAAATATAGGTGAAATTTTCATTGTCATTTGAAAATCTTAAAGAAATCAACGACTAGAGCGTGTAACACTAAAGCTTTTTCTTCTTCTAAGAAGAAGATTTTTCGGCAACTATACAAACTGTTATCATGCAAAGGTATCCCCTGGTTCCATAACAAGGAAGAGAGAGACATCGAGTCTCACTTAAGGACCTTGGAGACCCTAAGAAAGAGTCATTTTGTGTGTTTTACCCTAATAGGAAACACCTTTATCACGTCATACAACGTATACTATATTACTAGTAATCGTACATGAAATGTAAGATGGAAACGTCAAGATGAAGTTAAAATTGAGGGAATGAAGGAAATAAAGAGGAAGAGAGATGATGAAAAATGGGTTTGAGGGAGGAGAAATCTTGGGGAAAGGAAAGTGTAATGGGGAAGCAATGCGAAACTCTTATTTGTTATGACCACATGTCGTTTTTGTCAATAGTTTGAAGGAGAAAGGGTGTGCAATGTGAAATTCATCGAGGTAATGTATTTGGAAATATTTCAAAACAGACATTGTGGTCAATCAATACTGTCGATATTTGTTTCACTATTTTCTTTAAGTTTTTAGACGAAACAGATAAGGGTGTAGGCCAAAGAGGAATACCTATTGTGATGGTTAGTTTGAAGGTAGTTGCGTGCGTTTTGACTTCTTGATCCAATGCTGACTATGAGAGCTTCCTTTTGGCTAGGAGGAACTACCTGAAATACACAACAAGACCACAAGAAAGAGTTAAACAATATATGTAAGTGGGCTACCTAGCGTGTCCTAGATCCAAGAAGTGTGATACTTCCTTGGTGGCAATCAACCCACTGTTTAATACAATTTAATGCAAGAAATGACATAAATAAATAAGTTTATACTGTAGTTGATATGATTTAGGTATCTCATCCAAAGACAATAAGAAAATCTAACATAACAGGCTAGGCTATGATCATATATGGAAATAAGGTAAATAATTAAGGTGCTGGAACATGTCAGGATCATAATCTGGGTCACTTGGAAAAGGTTATTGGGATATGGTATTAACAGGACTACTAAATACAGAGACTGACATCGGTCTGGTATGACCGATGTTGGTTTAGTAAAAACCGACGATGGTTAAGGCAGGCAAATAATAACTCAATAGTTCATGGTTTTGGGGATTTGTCTGAGACTATATCAGGGATGATAACGAGTTCGTTTAGGTATGGGGAGGTTTTGGGAATATTAAGAGGTACTCAGGAGTAGACAAAGGTGATTAAAATGGTTATGAGTGATGGGAATTGTCAGGCTCATATGAAGGCAATAATGGTAAGGTACAAATATAAATGGTGGTTGATAAACAAAGGTGAAGACATTTTATAAATTGGATAGAAATGAAATGGTGCAGGTTAGAAACACACTTATTGTTGTGCTAGTTCAATGGCTAGGTGGTGGTGATGGTTAATCAGTTAAATGGCAATCAATGCAGTGGCAGTGCTTCCTGGAATGTCACTATGAATGCAAAAACCTCCTGATCAATGGTTGTGCTGGATATGACTGTCTAGATGTACGAAAGAGCTATGTTTCTTTCTTGCATGCAGATCTCCTTTGCTCCCAAAACTCGAGAATGTGTCTAACCTCTCAAACAAGGTTACCAAAATGGTTATATGGTAACCGACGATGGTTTAGGGAAACTGGCGTCAGTTTCAGGTTAACCAACATTGGTTTCAGGTTAACCGACATCGGTTAAGGTGGGATATCCTAGGTTGTCTAAAATAGTAGATCTTGGCTATCTTTTCTCAGCTTTGCTAGTTGGTTCTGGGTCTAAATGGAATGTTGCACCTAGATACATGAGAATATGGTTAGAGGAAGAATAGGCATGTGCTTTTAGGGTTATACTAAGTCTTAGTTCATTAAGGTAAGTAGGGTTAAGTCTTGGTTAGTTATGGAGACATGCTATGAATAGGTCTATGGTGAGGTGTCTAGGTGAGGTGGCTAGATGAGGTGTGCATCCATTTAATTAAAGTAATTAAATTAATAAATGGAGTGAGGGTGAGTATTTGAATTAATTGTGCATAATTAAATTAATGTTAATATGGGGTGAAAGGGGGGTGTTAGGTGAGTATGTTTAAGTTAGTTATTCGAAAGGGGACTAAGGGGAGTGTGACCCAATTTTGGTGTCTACATTTTGCCCCTTTTTTTGTGTAGCTTGTATTGGTAAGTGACGCTGAAAAAAACAAGAAGTGATTGCCCCATGTGTGGTTGAAGGTGATCCGCCTCAAACCAGGCACTGGCGAGGTAAAATATAGAATCAGTGAGTGGTTTGATAAATGTGTAGGTGGGGAAAGGTTTGAGTATTGAGAGAAAGGGTGACGGTCAACTCAGGTAATGGGTAGTAGGTCACGGGAAAAATTGGTCGAGAAACACATGTAGGTCAGGTGCATGAACGTTTAGGTATGCTCCGGTACACCAAAGGTTTGGTCGAGATAAACGACATGACAATAGGCAAGGTATGGTTGTTAGGGTAAAACAACATAGGTAACAACATCGCAAGGTATAACGAGTACATAAGGTTAATGGTCACACCAAGTAGGTCAAGTTTAGGTAAACAAGTCTTGGCATGGGTAATGCCAAGGTATAGGTAAAATAACAACTCCAAAGACACATTAAAGGAAATGTAGGGGTAGGCTGGACTTGTAGGTATGTTTTAATGGGTGGCCAAAATGATAACCAATGCATTAGCACTGATGATTAAAAGCAAAAGAAGGGTAGTAAGGATAAATAGTTAGAAGGGTTGACCAATGTTGGTTATAGGGTGACCGACGTCAGTTGGCAAGGGCACAGATATGACCGACGTTGGTCATATCGGGTTGGATTTGTAAAACAAAATTTTGTATTTTATGGAATCATTGTTGCTTTGTAACATTGGAAAAAATGACAGAGCCATTTGAATTTTGTGCCACGTTTTCAAGAGAGAAGGACATGAAATTGTACTCGACTGAGGTGGAGAGTATGAGTGGGTGAGAGGGGCTAGGGAGATGGGTCCACGAGCTCAGGGGTATCGATTTGATTGGTTGGATTAGAGGAGTGGGTTATGAGGATTTGGGCATTGCAGAAATAGGAGGGGGCTCGGGTGGGTCACCAGTGTAGCTGTCAGTCATGCCACCATGCCGACGACATCGAGATGAGGTAAGATTTCATCATTTCTATTTATTTATTTGGGAAAATAAGATATGGGTATGGGTTTTTGGGTATAGGTATATGATTAAATTTGTGGTGAAAATTGGTGTATTGAGGGAGGGGGGAGGTCTGAGATAGGTTAGATTAGGGTGGGAAGGGGTTTGGTTTAGCTTTGGGTAAGGTAGGATAGGTTTCTAGGCTAGTTTGAGAAATTTTGGGAAAAATGGGGAGTTTTTGCAGATTTGGTCACCATGATAGTGATCGACGTTGGCCAAGGTTTGGCTATCATCGATTGGCTTTGGTCGGTGCCGGTCAGGTAGCAGGTGGCTAATGCCAGTCACAAGGGACTGATGTTGGTCATCAGAGACTGATGCTGGTTGGAGTTAGAGGGAAGTAGGTCAATAAGCGGGAAAGGGTGGGATGGAAAAGGTAGGTAATGGGATATAATGACAAGTGGAGTAATGACAGGTAAGGTAATATACTCACCGAGGGTAATGAGTAGGGTAGTAGGTATGAATGGTATGAGTGGATTGTGGTAATAAGTGGTGATCTATAGGGTTGGGGTATGATAAGAAAGAAGGGTTTTGGGAATAGGTTCATTGGGTAAGAAATGTGTGGGGTATGGTGAAGAAATAATAATGTTGTGATTTGTGAGGTGCAGGCGAGGGACTAGTTGTGGATGAGAGATAGAGTATCGCCTATGTTACTATCAGTATGAGGGAGCGTGACGGTAGAGGAGTGGTGTCATGTTGCGTATGTTGGCCTTATTAGGGTCAGACGATATAGAAACATAGTTTGGGAGCCGAGCTTGATGGTCGCACTCATTGATATATGGTATTTAATGACTGTAACACTTAAAATTACAACAACTGAAAAATGAGGATTTTTTTAACACATAAACTTAATAACAAATTACACAGCTGAAATCTTATAGATTTATTTAATCAAATTCATTAATCAATTTTTCTCTTATGATCTATCAGATAACATCCATATAAGCCATGTGCGATTGAGAAGGGTGTATCTAGATCTCCACGATCTCCCTTCGTCACTACTTCGAGTGACAATGCTTACTAGTATTTCAGCTCATCCTTTTTATAAAGGTCATGGTAACTATGTGAAAGTCCTTGGGTCTACCACAAAGCTAGTTTCCTGACTTCGTATTCTAGTATCTGACCATTGTCTACCTCATGTTCAGTATTTCAACTTCCCATGATCAGCTTACAAATAATTTTCTTTATTTAATTGGAGGACAAGGTGATCAGACAATGCACAACCATCAATGCATTACTTTGGCCAAAGTTATCCGCCATGCAGGTTATGGCTAAACTCAAGACAACACACTAGTCTTATGAGTTTTAAGTCTTCCGCCACCTCACAACTATCCCTTTCACCGTTATCTAGATCTTTATAGTTTGTTTTTATTTATTTCCAATTAAACCTATCTTGCAAGAGTTTATATTGAGATAGATGCCAAAGGCCAACTAGGATCTTTATGAGATAAGTACATTCATTGTGCTAAAATGTAACTATATCAGCATTCCGCATGTATTTATCCCTTAATATGCCTAATGGATATTTTCGTCTATTTACAATCCCATTTAGTCTATTTTTTCTTGATGTTTGATTTTTTAAACCTTAAATTAACTTTTGCAACGATACTCCTCCATTCTCTATACAACATGATTTACAATCTTATCATATTAATACCAAGTTTACCGAAAGTCCAAATTAAATATATATTAAAACATGTATATTTAATTATTCCTTCGATTAGCAACGCCACTAAATAGCTTATTTAATTTAGAAATTAAAGACAATTGATTGTTACAATAATTGCCCAATTGTCGGCTTCATACATTGATAACTATCAAATAAATGTATTCAACAATTTGTGAAAAGGAAGATTTCACAACTGACGTATTCATCATTTACTCATATTGAGATTTTATTACACACAAAGTAATCATCTCTTTATTAAAATCATATATTACATATGCCGTTAAGGCAAAATATATAACCGGTATAATAATTCTCGCATAGTGAGGTTTGGATATTTACAATGGGTCCAAGATCCCAAAAATTCAGCCAAAAATTCAAGGATATCATCCTTTCACCAATTGAAATCCAAGTATCTCATTTAGATCCATGCTACGATAAAACTTCATAAGACACAAGTTTCTGTACATTCGAATGTAATGACTAATGGTCTTGCAAGATTGGAGTAGTGGTATGATGTCAGTTCAAAATGAACTGGCATGAATATTAACTACATTTTCTGATGCAATTAATTAATAAAATATGAAAGGATATACATGCTGTTTTATCAACAAGCACATGGTAATACAGCTGAAAATGTATTACTACTTGGTTTCTATAACGATACAACTATGGATGCACCCAAATAGAACAACCAATTTCTATTTTAGCGATCATGTTTCCCTCTAATCACAAAGGTCAAGACATCCGTATTCTAGCTTCAATCAATAAGCATTTGAAATTTAAAATTTCTACATAACTTTGTAAAAAACAATATGATTAAGAAGAGTACTTTTTTTCAGTCAATGAGCAGCTCTACAAATTAGCAAAAATATCACCATATTTACATCACTTTAACATGTTCTATCTAGTAAACAAACATCCCAACCAACAATATAGCAGCACCATGGTTACATCATTTAAACATACTCTTTTTTGTAAAAAAACAACTAATAATTTATTTCATAAGATATTATTATTTTAAACCCAATCATGCCTCCAATTACTCCTTGGTGCATCTCGGTTATGCTGTCCTAGCTTTTATGCCCTTACCAAGACAAGCAATTTCCTTTTCACAGTCTTACAAGAATCCAAGTCATATTGTCACGCTGGAAGTTACAGGCTAAATGCCATTTTTTTTAATTTATCACACATAACAAGACACCCTCATTTATACATGAACCAATTTAGTGGTCCATAATAATATTTTTTTTGGAAAATGCAGCCCCATGCAAGAGTTTTGACACTCACAAATTATCATTCAAAAGATCTCAATAAATTAAAAATTAAACCTGCATATAACAACCAAGAAAAAAAATACAAAACCCCAACCGGTTGCATACCCATATTGATTGGGTTACCCAAATTGATTCCTTTATGCAAATCAATTTATATATCCAAATTGATTTGTTTACAGAAAACACACAACCAAATTTCGGTTTAACAAAATGAAAACCCACAAGCACAAATCGATTTTAAACACATAAATTCACAAAACGTTTTCCTTCTTCCTGTACAGGAAAAACCCAACTCTTTTCCTTTTGGGTATAATTTATTATAATGCAGAGAAGGAATTTTTAACCTTTCTTTTACTTTATTTTTGCTGATCAAAAACCAAAACCCCATTTGCATATTTTTCTGGGCTAGGTTAAATCCACACAAAGAAAACTAAAAAGAATACAGAATCCATCAATTTCCTTTTCATACTTCATCTCCAAACAATTAAATCAAAAGTTGTCCACAATTTCCTTGATTGCCATTAAAAACAGAATGTGTATTTCCTCTTTTTCTACAAATAATACAGCGGAGAAAGGAGAAGATATTCATGCCTGAAGTAAACCCAGAATTGGCAACCTTCTACTCTTCTCGCTCTAACAAGTTGAATCCTTCTTTCCTCCAAAACTCACGCAGGTATTCCAGAAGGGGAGAATGAAAATAGACGAAGGAAAAATAATAGAAAAATATAATGAAAGAACTATAATTGGGTGGCATATTGAAGATTTTTTGGGCTTCCCAATGCTGGTACGTGTTTTAGTGCATGCCGCACACTTGTGCCATGTGAAGGTGTTTCACTTTGTGAAACCCATAAATGTCAATAACTAAATAAAACTTTTGGCTTACATGCCAAATCCCTCTAATATATATATATATATATATATATATATATATATATATATATATATATATATATATATATATATATATACTAATTAATATTTCATACATTTTTTTACTTTAGTTGTTACCCAACTTAATGGTTAAGTTAAAATTAACCTTTATAATACAAGCCCACATATTTCCAACAATATATTACCATAAACATTAGTTGAATTTCCAGGTTTATATAAAACATTCCAATATGAAAATCACCAAGTCCGTAAATAATAATTTGAATATTCTCATAAAGTTGGCTTGATTTAGCATTGTCAAATTAAATAGAGACAATTATCATCACGGTCATGTAAAAGTCGAACAAAACAAAAGACGACCAAACCGATTAAAATAAAGTAATTGGAATACAAATAACCGAAAGATTCATTATCATTTATGAACTGTTTTACCTATGATTAAGGCCTAATTATGTTTTAGGAAGTATCATTAAGGTGGGTGCAGGGTTATTTGTTCTGTAGTGTCATGTCCCGCTACTGAAGCTGTGGGTCATGATACGACGAACCAAATGAATTTTACACCCAATGATGATCTCATCTAATCCTGTTTAGAATTAACCGTAGTTATTTTAACTTACAAGAAATTTTGGGATGTTACATACTCGACCCCTTAGAATAATCATCGTCTCGATGATTTCAGGATAAATAGATAAACTAACCCACTATTCATTTGCTGTATAAATATATTTAAAATCAACTTAGAATTTGTAGCAATAATATTTCAGCTGAATCGTAAAGGTCACAACAACCCTTGTACATATAGAAAATCAGTCATATAATCTGTAAACATAATACATTACTGCCTAAACGAAAAATTTTCCAGGTTCATTAACAAAATCTTCAACAGTAACTATCAATCAAAAAGTATCTTAGTCCCAATATTTAGTTGTAGGCTTATCTTCTACCACTTTTACAGAAAAACTGAATCTAGTACTTTAACAAAACATATTCATAAAAATCAGTCAAACAGATTAGTTTGGATATCTTCAAGATTCTTCCAAGTGGCACTTTCTTTAGAATATTGGTCCCACTGGACCTTACATTGTGAAACCTCACGATTTCTCAAGTGCAACTTCCAGGTTTCTAGTATCCTTATAGGATCAACAGTGATTACCCCTGGATCCAGAACCTGCAATGAATCCCAATTAAGTACATGCTTTAAATCAAGTACATATTTCTTAAGCAAGGATACAAGAAATACATTGTGCAGCCTAGATAGAGCGGGAGGGAGTGTTAGCTTGTAGGCTACTGGTCCAATGACCTCTAGGACTTCAAATTGTCCTACAAACCTAGGAGATAGTTTGGTTAACTTGCCAAATGAAATGGAACTCTTTTTAGGTTTGAACCTAAGAAAAACTTTATCTCCCACGTTAAACTTTCTGTCAATTCTTTTTAAATCTGCATAACTTTTTTACCTATTTGCTGCTTCTTTAAATATTTCTTGGATTAATTTAACCTGTTTTTCAATTTCTGAAAGCATTTCTAGTCCAATCAGTACACTATCTTCAAGATTATCCCAACTTATAGGTGTTCTACACCTACGACCATATAAGGCCTCAAAAGGAGCCATCTGAATGGAAGAATGGTAAGTGTTATTATAGGCAAATTCAACCAAGGGAAGATACTCTTCCCATTTGTATTGCTGATCCATGCAATACATTCTTAGTAAATCTTCTAACACTTGATTTACTCTTTCGGTTTGACCATCAGTTTCCAGATGGTAGGAAAAACTTATGTTTAGTTTTGTCCCTAAGGAAACGTACAAAGTTTGCCAAAATCTGGAAGTTATCCTTGAGTCCCTGTATGAAATTATTACTTCTGGAACTCCATGTAATTGGAAAACTTCTTATACAAACCTTTTTGCCAGTATGGGTGAATTATCCATTAAATTACCTACTATAAAATGTGCCACTTTAGTTAACTTGTCTACAACTACAAGTATAACATAATGTTTATTTTGGGACATAGGTAGACCTTGGATAAAATCCATACTTATAACTTGCCACTTATATTCTGGCCCGTTGTGAGGATATAATAGTCCTGCTGGATGTAAATGTTCAACCTTTACTTGCTGACATTTCAGGCATTGTGAGATGTAAAGAATCAAATCATTTTTCATCTTTTTCCAGAAGTATTGCTTTTTGATGTCTGCCATCATCTTTGTTACTCCTGGATGTCCCGAATAGGGAGCATTATGAAATTCTCTCATGAATTTATTTCTGAGTTCTTTACCTTCTGGTACATATATTTTGTTGTTATAACACAGAATCCCATATGTTTCCACCTTGAAACCATCATACCTTTTGTCCCTTGGATCTTTTTCTAGAGTTGTTTTAACATGATTGTAGTAGGGGTCATTGGTTAACTCATTTTTAACTTCATCTTTGAACTGGGTTCTTAATGTAATTATAGTAGCAATCTACTTTCTGTGACTTAAGGCATTGGCCACCCTATTCTCTTTTCCCTTAATGTAATTTATATCAAAGTTATAATTTGCTAGGAACTCCAGCCACCTTCATTGCCTTGCATTTAGATTCAGCTGCGTAAAAATGTACTTGAGTCCAAGATGATCTGTTTTGAGTTCAAAAGGTTTTCCTAGCAAATAGTGCCTCCATACCTGCAACGCATGAACAATCACAACAAGCTCAAGATCACGTGGTGCGTAATTTACTTCATGCAGCCTCAACTTCCTACTTTCAAAAGCTACCACATGCCCATCTTGTAGTAGTACTACACCCAAACCTTCCCCTGAAGCATCAATTACCACTAAGAAGTTCCCGATTTGGATCCAGAATCTTCAACACTAGAGCACTTGTGAGTCTACCTTTTAACTGATTAAATTATTCTTCATGCTTATTGTCCTAAACAAATTTCTTACCCTTCTTTTGCAAAGAAGTGATATGTCTTGCTAACCTAGAGAAGTCCTTTACGAACTTTTGATAGTAGCCTGCTAGACCCATAAAACTTCTCACTTCATGCACATCCTTAGGTAATGGCCATTCCATGCTAGCACTGAGCTTCGAAGGGTCCACCGAGATTCATTCTTTACTTAATAAGTGGCCTAAGTATTGTACTTTGTATCAATAGAAAGCACACTTAGATAATTTTCCATATAATTTATGTTTTTTGAGAAATCCTAGCACAATCCTTAAATGTTCATCATGTTCTTCCTCATTCTTGAAGTATATTAATACATCATCAAGAAAGATAAGTAAAAATTGGTTGTAAGTATTCCCTAAACACGTTGTTCATCAAGTTCATGAAAGCGACAGGTCCATTTGTTAGATCAAAGGGTAAAAACTGTATACTCGATAATGCCCATACCTTGTTCTAAAAGTGGTTTTATGGATATCTTCATCCTTGATTCGCAGTTGATGATAACCAGAATCTAAGATCAATCTTGGGAAACAATTTTGCACCCCCCATTTGATCAAATAGATCATCGATTTGGGGCTAGCATTTACCGATTCTTCACTATTACCTTGTTGAGCATTCGATAATCAATACAAATTCTGAGGGTCCCATCCTTCTTTTTTACAAAGATAACCGATCCACTCCATGGTGTATATACTTGGTCTAATTAAACCCAAGGACACCAATTCATGTAATTTAGCTTTCAACTCAACTAATTCAGTTGTTGTCATTCTATATGGTGCCTTGGAGATTGGTTCCGTTGTTGGTTTGACCTCTATTGTGAAGTCAAATTCATGCTTAGGTGGAAGTTTGAGAAACTCATTTGGAAGCACATCTCTAAATTCCCTTAGGATGGTAAATGCTTCAGTTTTAGGCTCAATTTCCTGTCCTAAATTTGTTATTTTTATAGTATATAGATAAAAACCCTTCTGTTTTTCCTTTTTTAGTTGCATGGCATAAATCTACCTAGTGAAAAACTTTCTTTTAACACCCTGAAAACTTGCTATTTTTTGTTGATCATCACAACAGGTTACACTTTTCCCTAAGCAATCCAAGGTTACATTATGTTGACTTAACCAATTTATACCTATGATAACATCATAGGATCCAAGAGGTGTGACATATAAGTTTAATCTTGTCATGAACTCAGGTAATTATAGTGGTGCCTCAAACAAACACTGATTTACTCTATGTACAACATTATTTCCATACTGTACAGTCCAAGTGTGTTCCATGTACCTAGCTCTTATTTTGAGTTTATCAACAACTTTAGATGAAACAAAACATTCAGTTGAACTAGAATCAAATAAAACAAAAATAGGTTCTCCAAAAAGCTTACCTGAAGTTTCTATTGGAGTCGCTTGCTTTTCCCGCTTGCTTATTATGGATTGTAACATAAATCTTATATTGTTGCCCCTCTTTATTTACTACAGTAAATCCCTTCTGAAGGTTATTCCATTGTCCTCTTTGTGGATAGTTGTTAGTGAAATGATCACTACCACACTTAAAACATCCTCCCAATGGTCCTTTTCTCTCAATCTTATTCTGGATGAAATTTGTTCCTTGTTGCCCATTTTTATTATTATTCACAATAGTTCTACCCACTATTCCTCTTTTATTGACAGGTTTGAACTTTTTGTTTCCCTTTTTCCATGCTAGTTTACTTGCGGTTGATGTTTTGAAATTGCTATTTTTCCCTCTGTTTTCCTCTTTAGAGGCATAAATACTTCGCAACTTTAGTTCTTACTTGATAGATTTTTTAAACACTATTTCCATTGAGGTAGGTCCATGAACATCTACCTCACCACCAATACTAGGATTCAATCCCATTATAAATTTTCTCATTCTAAACTTCTCATCCTTTTGATACAAAGGAACATATTTCAGCAATCGAGTGAAACGTTCCCAATATTCTGTAATTGAGTACTTTCCTTGAGTTAGATTTTGGAATTCTGCCATCTTTTGGTCAAAGTATAGCTGAGGTAGCCATCAAGGCCTTGAACTGCTCCCACGTGATCATACCAGAATCAATTCCTAGTTCCATTTTCCAGTTATCTCACAAGGAAGATGCTTCACGGGACGATTGGTAGTCTCCCCATATTGCTTTTGTCTCCTTTGAAAAGTCCCTAATCTCAAAATACTTTTCCATTTCAGAGATCCAATTTTCAACAACATCCCCAAGAGTTGTACCATCAAATTTAGGTGGGGATATTCTTTTAATGTCCCTTGCTAACTCAACAATCAGCCTTGCTTTCTTATTTTCCCTTTCATTCAGGTGCTCAGGTTGATCATCATATTGCTCATCACCCTGATTCTCATTCCTACGATCCTTGTTCTCTTCACCACCCTGACCTTGTTGTTCTAAGGCAACAACTTCGTTTTAGGTTTCATTCAAAAGGTTGAGGATTTCTTCTAACTTAGCAGTCGTATTATCCGGCACATCATCAATATTTACCCCACTATCACTTGCCATACTAGCTCTTGTTGTCGGCCTAGCCATAGTTTCTTGTTTTATAAACGAGGATACTTTTATAATTAGAACGTGTGTCCCATTAATGTCCAAGTGTCTGAGCCTCTAGCTCTGATACCAAAATGTAACTCTCAAAATTACAAGAGTTGAAAAATGAGGTTTTTTTTAAACACATAAACATAATAAAAAATTACGCAGCTACAATCATATAGATTTATTTAATCAAATTCATTAATCAATTTTTCTCTTATGATATATCCGATAACATACATGTAAGCCATGTGTGGCTGAGAAGGGTGTATCCAGATCTCCATGATCTCCCTTCGTCACTACTTCGAGTGATAATGCTTACTAGCATTTCGGCTTAACCTTTTTTTAAAGGTCATGGGAACTATGTGAAAGTCCTTGGGTCTACCACGAAGCTAGTTTCCTGAATTCATATTCCGATATCTGACCATTGTCTACATCATGTTTAGTATTTCAACTACCCATGATCAGGTTACAGATAATTTTCTTTATTTAATTGGAGGACTAGGTGATCAGATAATGCACAACCATCAATGCATTACTTTGGCCAAAGTTATCCGCCATGCAGGTTATGGCTAAACTCAAGACAACACACTAGTCTTATGAGTTTTAAGTCTTCCGCCACCTCACAACTATCCCTTTCACCGTTATCTAGATCTTTATAGTTTGTTTTTATTTATTTCCAATTAAACCTATCTTGCAAGAGTTTATATTGAGATAGATGCCAAAGGCCAACTAGGATCTTTATGAGATAAGTACATTCATTGTGCTAAAATGTAACTATATCAGCATTCCGCATGTATTTATCCCTTAATATGCCTAATGGATCTTTTCGTCTATTTACAATCCCATTTAGTCTCTTTTTTCTTGATGTTTGGTTTTTTTAACCTTAAATTACCTTTTACAACGATACTCTTCCATTCTTTATACAACAAGATTTACAATCTTATCATATTAATACCAAGTTTACCGAAAGGCCAAAGTAAATATATATTAAAACATGTATATTTAATTATTCCTTCGATTAGCAATGCCACTAAATAGCTTATTTAATTTAGAAATGAAAGACAATTGATTGTTACAATAATTGCCCAATTGTCGGCTTCATACATTGATAACTATCAAATAAATGTATTCAACAATTTGTGAAAAGTAAGATTTCACAACTGAAGTATTCATCATTTACTCATATTGAGATTTTATTACACACAAAGTAATCATCTCTTTATTAAAATCGTATATTACATATGCCGTTAAGGCGAAATATATAACCGGTATAATAATTCTCGCATAGTGAGGTTTGGATATTTACAACGGGTCCAAGATCCCAAAAATCCAGCCAAAAATTCAAGGATATCATCCTTTCACCAATTGAAATCCAAGTATCTCATTTAGATCCATGCTACGATAAAACTTCACAAGACACAAGTTTCTGTACATTCGAATGTAACGACTAATGGTCCTACAAGATTGGAGTAGTGGTATGATGTCAGTTCAAAATGAACTGACATGAATATTAACTACATTTTCTGATGCAATTAATTAATAAAATATGAAAGGATATACATGCTGTTTTATCAACAAGCACATGGTAATACAGCTGAAAATGTATTACTACTTGGTTTCTATAAAGATACAGCTATGGATGCACCCAAATAGAACAACCAATTTCTATTTCAGTGATCATGTTTCCCTCTAATCAAAAAGGTCAAGACATCTGTATTCTAGCTTCAATCAATAAGCATTTGACATTTAAAATTTCTACATAACTTCGTAAAAAACAATATGATTAAGAAGAGTACTTTTTTTCAGTCAATGAGAAGCTCTACAAATTAGCACAAATATCACCATATTTACATCACTTTAACATGTTCTATCTAGTAAACAAACATCCCAACCAACAATATAGCAGCACCATGGTTACATCATTTAAACATACTCTTTTTAGTAAAAAAATAGCTAATAATTTATTTCATAAGATATCATTATTTTAAACCCAATCATGCCTCCAATTACTCCTTGGTGCATCTCGGTTAAGCTGTCATGGCTTTCATGCCCTTACTAAGACAAGCAAATTATTTTTCATAGTCTTACAAGAATCCAAGTCATATTGCTAGGCTGGAAGTTACAGGCTAAATGCCATTTTTTAATTATTCACACATACCAAGACACCCTCATTTATACATGAACCAATTTAGTGGTCCATAATAATAAAATTTCTAGAAAATGCAACCCCATGCAAGAGCTTTGACACCCAAAAATTATCATTCAAAAGATCTCAATAATTTAAAAATCAGACCTGCATATAACAACCAAGAAGAAAAATATAAAACCCAAACCGGTTGCATACCCATATTGATTGGGTTACCCAAATCGATTCCTTTATGCAAATTGATTTATATACCCAAATCGATTTGTTTACAGAAAACACACAACTAAATTTCGGTTTAATAAAATGAATACCCACAAGCATAAATCGATTTTAAAAACACAAATTCACAAAATGTTTTCCTTCTTCCTGTACAGGAAAAACCCAACTCTTTTCCTTTTGGGTATAATTTATTATAATGCAGAGAAGGAATTTTTAACCTTTCTTTTACTTTATTTTTTCTTATCAAAACCCAAAATCCCATATTTGTATTTTCCTTGGTTAGGTTAAAACCACACAAAGAAAACTAAAAATAATACAAAATCCCTCAATTTCCTTTTCAAACTTCATCTCCAAACAATAAAATAAAAAATTGTCCATAATTTCGTTGATTGCCATTAAAAATAGAAAGTGTATTTCCTCAATTTTTTACAAATAATGCAGTAGAGAAAGGAGAAGATATTCATGCTTGAAGTAAACCCAAAATCGAAAATCTTCTACTTTTCCCACTCCAACAAGTTGAATCCTTATTTCCTCCAAAACTCACGTAGGTATTCCAGAAGGGGAGAATGAAAATAGAAGAAGGAAAAATAACATAAAAATATAATGAAAGAACTATAGTTGGGCAGCATATTAAAGAATTTTTTGGCTTCCCAATGCTGGTACGAGTTTTTATTGCATGCCACACACTTGTGCCATGTGAAGGTGTTTCACTTTATGAAACACATAAATTTCAATAACTAAATAAAAAATTTGGCTTACATGACAAATCCCTCTAATATATATATATATATATACACTAAATAATATTTCATACATTTTTTTTACTTTAGTTGTTACCCCAGCTTAATGGTTATGTTAAAATTAACCTTCATAATACAAGTCCACATATTTCCAACAATATATTTCCATAAAAATTAGTTGAATTTCCAAGTTTATATAAAACATTCCAATACAAAAATCACCAAGTCCGTAAATAATAATTTGAATATTATCATAAAGTTGGTTTGATATAGTATTGTGAAATAAAACCGAGACAATTATGGTCACGGTCATGCAAAAGTCGAACAAAACAAAATACTACCAAATTGGATTAAAATAAAGTAACCGGAATACAAATAACTGAAAGATTCACTATCGTTTAAGAACCGTTTTACCTATGATTAAGGTCTAATCATGTTTTCAGAAGGATCATCAAGGTGGGTGCGGGGTTATTCGTTCCGCAGTGTCATGTCCCACAACAAAAGATGTGGGTCATGATATGATGAACCAAATGAATTTTACACTCTATCATGATCTTGTCTAATCCTGTATAGACTTAACCGTAGTTAATTCAACTTACAAGAAATTTTGGGATGTTACAAGTTAACTGATCTATTTTTAATAAAATAGGATGAATAATTTGGCTAATAAAATCCCTTTCTTGTTGTGTAAGTTACCTCCAATGTGCATGCAATATTTGTCCTCTTCTTCTTGAAGTGATACTTGTAACTTGATCCACTTGCAACGATATTTTAGGAATTCTTTAATTCCACCCCCTTTGGATGCACATGCAAAAAACAATCTCCCTATGTGTGCTTAAATAATTCTTTTGTGTTTAACACTTTGTAAATTTTTCACTGCCAATGTGTTGGGACCACCTGCAAGCTTTGATGTTGACATCTGTTTTTCTTCTCTACTATTGGGGCCACTTGTGTACATGTAATAGAATTTATCCCTTTATACAGATTATCTCAGCAAAGTTTGAGGTATACTTGTGAAATTTTAAGGAATATACCTCTAACCTTAACATTACATCTATGTTTGATATATATCATTTGCCACCTCCATGTTATAGTTAACCTATGGTGACATTTAATATTTGAAAAATAATTGATGATTATAAGGTAAACCTTATAATTTTGGTAATCATTGTTTTCAACATTTTAAGGTATGTCTTGGACCTTTAATAAGTCAATGCAAAAGATAATTTTTGGATAATTAGGTTGGCCCTTTTTGTATGAACACATGGAGATCCATAGCATATAATAGACTAGTTTTGAAAACATAATCATTTAATTGATAATTTTTTCCCCTCCTCCATGATGACCTACCCCTCAAGCTTTGTCAGTGGCTTTTGATTCAATTTAAACTAACCCTAGTTAGGGTTTCTTCAAAATTCGATACCTAGCAATTTTAACCTTGATTGAATTTTTATTGGTTACCATGAATGATTTAATGGTTGGCATGCTTGATCATTGATTAGGTAATTTTGAATCTCCACCATTAGATTAAAACTCATGATGAGTTGAGGAAATATAGTGTTTTTGAACCCTAACCTTGATCATTTTTGAGCTTTGATTGAGCTAGGCATACTCTGCAAAATTTTATTGAGCCGCCATTGCTTTTGATCTTGGGATAAATGAAGGATTCTGTGGTATTTAGAGCTTGTTCCTATTTTTATACTTCTCCATGAAGGGTTTTTTCAATCACCATTGGTGAATTCTGGAGTTTCGTGGTTCGTTTCTCCCTGTTGGAGCTCTGGTTCAAGTTTTGAAACCCCATTTGTTAGCTCAGTGAGGGCATATTTGTATATGGATTCTACCTTTTTCAAGTCAACTTCTCTGTATTATTTTCTAATTTATGTAGCCGTTAATCAATCTTCTGTCTTTTTTCATTCTGGGCATTGCCATTTGTACAATTTTTTCAGTGCTCTGTGCTTATGGAATTGGTCTTCAGTTAAGAAGACTTGGCCACCATTGAAGTTATTTGAGCTCTATAAGGTATGTTGGCATCATAAGCTTCTTTGTACTTCACTGGTTACATGAGAATTAATACATTAAACCACTTTTTGCTACTTTGCATTTTTAGACGGCTTCAATCTTTGAACCTTGAACATAAATTTTGGGCTATGTGTATTGTTGACATGTTCATTTATTTCTTATTTGGGTATTCTTTGATTTCACTTTGAACTGAGATTGCTTCTCAAATCCCTTTTTCATGGCCTGGTCCATGGGCCATTGATGGCTTCAGGTGCCCTGAATTTCTTGTTCATAACTAGAAGTGATGTGGTTTTCTGTATTTTTTGAGCTATGTTTTCATATTGTTCCTTTGCGAAGAACCTTCGTGCTCTGGTTATGCATGCTCGGCCTTGTGGGATTTTTTATCATAATATTTTGAGTCTTTATTTATTATTATGGAGTTTGGTTTTGTTAATTTTATGTTTTCCACTTGGGGAGATACTTTTCTCTGATTTCAAATGCTGAGGAGAGTGTCATTCTGGGTAAGATCATAATTTTCGATCATGAATCGGTAATTTTAAGCATTGATTTTCATGTAAACATTATTTCTTATTAAGAATCAATTTATCATGGGGGTATTTACTAGAAAACTTGTTCTTTGGTTTCTTCTTAGGGTTCCAAAAAACTTAGTGCTTTTGTATTTCTTGTGTATCTGACTCACTGCCAGTGAAATTTCATTTTGGGTATCCTTTAGCAGCTTGATTTCGATCATTTTGGGTAAGTTAATGCCTTGAGATATATGATATTTCAACTACCTATTTTACTTTTCATATATGTGGCCCAAAATCATTATTGATATTCAAAGATCGTATAGATCGTGCTTAATTTTGTCTATCTGCTTAATCTCCTTGGAGCTCTCAAATGGTTTTAAACGAGATCTGGGTCATGCTTCTTTTTCTAGGGATGTTGTCTCGATGAGCTTGAACTTGTGCTTTAAGACGTCATTTTGAAAATTCCTATTTACAACTTGGGTGAAGTCACTTTCCATTTCTCTTTTCTTGGAGTGAGGGTTTGTTAATCTATTTCCATTTGAATCTCCCTCAATCAAAGAGAAAATGCACAATTCTTGGTTTTCTTTTGCATATAATATCATTATATCCTTTTGATTTTTCATTTTCGACAATTTCAACCACTCAGTTGAGATAATATGTTTTCAGATCTATTACTCTAACTGATGATTTCATAGGACTATCATTTTAAAGCTTCACAACTTGGGTTTTTTCTATCAAAACTTGATGACTATGGTGATTTGACATTTTTAAAATTTGAGCTTTTATTACAAGTTTTGAGCTAAATCTTGCACCAAATCTTAATGTTGTGTTTCTGGATGTACCTTAATGTTGTTTCTAGCTCCATTTGAGCTTGACATACTTTGTGTATGTCATTTCTTTACATAAATGATTTCTGTATTTTGTATTCTCTGATATGTGTATTAAATCACCATGATTTTCCCTATTTTTTCTGACGGCTTGATGCATTTTGAGTTCTAAAACTCTGAAGACTTGTTCTTCATGTGTGGTCAATGATTTGACACAATAAAACCTAGTTTTGGTAGGTATAGATGGCAATTTTTTCAGATCTTAAAATTTGTCCTTGCTTGATAGGTTTATAAAACTGGTGTTATATTCTGAAAATTTATTCTCCCAATTTTGAATTCCTTTTGATCTTCAATAAATACTATCACTGAGTAATTTGTCATGACCAATGTATACTAAAAAATTATTTGTTGAGAAACTCCTTCTTGCTTCTTCATTTTAGCTCGTCATATACTTTAAATCTTGAAAACTGTTTTTGTAAACATAAGACTTCCTTCAATTATCTGATACTTCTTTGAACTCTTTTTTGATTCATTGTACTCCTATGAAATTTCTCCTTTGATACTTATTTTGCAAGAGTTATAGGAGACCCTATTTTTAACTTATTTTTGTCTTTCCTTCATGCATTTGAGATGATATTTTTGATGAAACTTCTTGAAAATTTATCCAAGCCTATAACCATCCCGTTTTAGATATTTTCTTTTAACATTTTGGTAGTCTATCCAAAATTCCTTTTGCGTAAGAAAAATATTTTGTCTCTTTCATGAAAGATTTCCTGAATGGTTTTTTACAACTTCTTGTTACATGAATAGTTTGTGATATAAATTTTGCATTTGAACTCATGTAATTTAGTTTTGTAATTGTCGTAATTGACTGAAAATCTATTTTTCTTGGAATTTGTATGAATGATATTTGTTTAGTCACTTGGATGATTGAAATTTGAGCTGAGTTGTGTGATTTCTTGTGCTTGAATTGATATGTAACAATTGTTATATTGTGTTCAATATCCTATTCTGCTCTTAATCTGTAGATATCCATTCTTTCAACTTTCTTTGTCAATCAATATCATTCAACCTAAAAATAGATAATGCACTTGATTCCTTTTGATAAATTCTTAATTAACTAAAAATTTCCTTTTTCTGAACCTAATAGAGTTGAAAGTTACATTTTGAGCCTGTACAATGTCTAATTTTTGTTGTGCATTAACTGCAAATAAATTCCTTAGCTGGGAAATACAATTTTGAGGTTCCAGTTCCAACTTCAAAGCTATATCTGAAATCTTTGATATTATGGAAAGGTGAAATGATTGATTGGATGTTGTTATGATGTGGTGACATGGTAGATATGTATGCTTGTATTAATTTCTGTTACCAAAATATTGTGTAACATTATTAAATAAATTGTAATATTATTAATAATGAGTTTATAAAACCCATATTAATAACATAGTTGTAATATTTTATTTGTTGAGTGAGTTGTGGGAACAATTCACGTAGCTATTTTGTAGTGTGAGTGATCCTAGGGATGTTTGAGAGATATTAGGAGATAATTTTGAGAGATTCATGGAGAGAGATATGAGGGATTGAAGACGAGTGTTGACTCGACCATTGTAGGAGATCGAACACTATATATGTAACCTCTATCAATATCAATGACATCTTGAATGAATTTTAATTTTCATATTTTATTATTCGGTGTTTTTATATTATAGTGCAGTTCTTATCAGTGGTGTTAGAGCATCTTTTGATCCATATTCCATGTAGTCAAATCATTTCAAGCATCCTCCATTGAAGCCCGCGTGCAAATCTATCACAACAAAATGGTGGACAATTGATTTTGGTTAGTGGATTCTCCAGTGCCCATTCTACTACATGACATTTTCTGTTGCGTTTGGTGTATACTCACCATCCATCATGATTTGATCCTTCAGCATCACTGTATTTTCACCCAATCACGAAAATTGTGAGCTATAACTATTGTTATCCTTCGACGTCACTATTTTGTTCATGTTTTTTTTTCACGCAATCATGGAAATCATGAAATTGTGAGTTAGAAATCTTCTGTTCCATTTTTTGCCATTTTTAGACATAGTAAAAAAAAACACAAGTACAAAAAAAAACCATTTCCGGAAAGGGGTCCGGAAAGATGTTGGATTTAAAATTTGTAGTTACCATAACTTTCAGCTGGTAACTCAAATTGAGATGATGTTTTTTTTAAAAATGTGTGTGTTTTTTGAGCTCTTTACTTTGACAATATCAAAAATTGTAAAATAATTTTTTTTGACTCATGGACGCATTTTCGGTGGAAACCGACGTCCCTTGTTTACTATGGACAAGTTGATACAAATTAAAAAATTTGAAGGCAAATATTTCCATACACGGCAGGTTAGAACTCAATTGTTGTTGATTAACAAAGATCTATGGGAGATTGTAGAAGGAAAAATCAATAAAAAACATGATGCAGATGAAGCAAAAAAATGGGAAAGCAAGGATCAAAAAGCAACAATGATTATTGGCCTAGGTTTATATGATGCCTACATGCATCACATAGATCTAACAAAGACATCACATTTGATTTGGATGACATTGAGCAAACTTTTTGGGTCACAAGTAGAGAGCGCATCAGTGGCGCTCAAGGAAATTTTTTTTGGAATCAAAATAGAGGAAGGAGAAAGTATGGTGGAACATATCAATAAGTTTCATTCTATTTCAAATCAATTAGCTGGAATCAAAGTTGATGTGATTGATGATGATACAAAAGCAGTATTACTTAATCGAATGCCTCCTAGCTGTTCTAATATGGTCTTCACTTTGAGCAAAATAAATCAGAGTCTAGAGGATTTAATTTCTTCTCTGATAGAAGAAGAAAATAGAACCAAGAAGATTGATCTAGAAGAAACTGCAATGTATGTTAGAAACAAATCATATGCTAAAGGAAAATTCAAACCTTCTTTTAAACAAAAATCAACCTCCAAAGGTCAACAAAAATTTCTTTGTCACTATTGTAATGTTCTTGGACATGGTATTATGTATTGTAAGAAAAGAGCACAAGATTTACTTAATGGTAAATTGAAGGATAAAGCCTTCATTTTTGAAAACAGAGATGAAGAAAGTGACTAGGATATGAAGTCTCCCCACTCTGATAATGAGGAAACAAATGCTCAAAAAAGTGATGAAGATTTCTTGTATTAAGTAAATAGTGAATTGATTTATGGAGGATGGAGGAAATGGAGGTTGAAGGTCAATCAACAACCTCTTGTCAGTCACCAATGACAGGGCCGCACAAAGCTATGGTGGCAGTGTGTGTGTATTCTTTTATTTTAGATTTGTAGTATGGTTTCAAAGTTCCTGTTTGAATAAGTGAAATGTTCACATTGAGGGGGGGAACTGGAACATGGTCTCAATGTTTAATTTTCCTTCTATTTAGTTTTTATTCATTGAGCAGTGGTTCCTACATATTCCCTGAAGGAAAGACATAGTGGATAGATGAAAGCACAAAGGAAAAAAATCATCATGATATTTGGGTTTTTGGTTGTCCTGTAAAACCATCCTTTGTTGAGGTTGTTGGTTGTCCTGTAAAACCATCCTTATTGAGGTTGTTGGCTATCCTACAAAACCATCTAGATCATGAGCACTCATGGGTGGAAAGTTGCAGAAGGAAGTGAGATTATTTTTTCTACCTTGTCAACATTATGGGAGTGTATATTGGGAATTAATAATGTTAACAATAGGGGAGTGAATGCTACCAAAATATTGTGGAACATTATTAAATAAATTGTAATATTATTAATAATGAGTCTATAGAACTCATATTAATAATATAGTTGTAATAGTTTAATTCTTTGAGTGAGTTGTGAGAACAATTTACATAGCTATTTTGTAGTGTGAGTGATCTTAAGGATGTTTGAGAGATATTAGGAGATAAGTTTGACAGATTCATGGAGAGAGATATGAGGGATTGAAGATGAGTGTTGACTCCACCATTGTAGGATATCAAACACTATATATGTAACCTTTATCAATATCAATGACATCTTGAATGAATTTTAATTTCCATATTTTATTATTCAGTGTTTTTATATTATATTGCAGTTCTTATCAATTTCCAAGTGTTGTAGAAAGTGGAAATGAAGATAGAATATGAAATAGGAAAATGGGGGAAAATCGTTTAGGGTAAAGAGTGGCCAAGCTAACCTCTAGGGGCCTCATGCCCTTAGAGTGCTGCATACATTGCCCCGACAAAAAGGGGCCTTAGGCTGATGTAGTTCTCCCATAAGCTAGGGAGGAATATGCTGAATTAGAGAAATGGGTTGGTAGATTTTAGGCATGATTGAATGTAGGTCATAGGTATGGTTGAGTTTTAGGTCATAGGCACGTTTGGCTCATTTTAAATGTAGGTGTTGATGGTACGGTCATGTATAGGATAATCAATAAGTAATGAGGAAGGCGAATGGTAAGAGGTGGTAAAAGAGTCACTTAATTGATGATAACCCTAATGAGTCTACCATACCAGAGATGGGCTTATGAATGTAATACCCTAAATGCATTGTATAATGGACTATTCTAAGGGCGAAGAAAGTCACACAATCACGAAATGTCACAGTTACGGTAAGTCCCTTAAGCGGATAGAAAATCAGGGTAAAAAGGTAATGAGGTGAAAATAGGTCGTTTAGTGTAATTTAGTGTACGACCCCATGTTTACTTAGCAAGAAACCCAGGAATAAAAATAGGTAAGTCCATGACAAAATTTTCATCATTTTCTTCATTTATCTATTTTTAATAGACTGATTGATGCGGGAAGTCTATATGGGATGAGTATATTATCTCCTTGAGGTATTCGTGAAGTTGATGGATGTGGGAAGCTTTTGGATATTTTTATTGTATTTTCGCAATAACTTTATATAGTTTTCCTTCAAGGGAGCAGTCTATTTATAGTGGAAAAATAGAGAGAAGAGATGTCCCATTTTGAGGGAATCATCTTTTGCTGGAATTTTGACTCAAGAAGTTGAATCCCATTTTGTTTTTAGGTGTTTTAAGTCATGGAAAAGACTATAGAGGAAGATTAGGTTCTTGTTTAGAAGATAAAACCATAGCACTCAGAGGTTAACTATGAAAGATGTGGTTTTGAATGATGGATGACCATGGGATTCTATATTTGAAAAGATGAAAAGTATCCATGAGAATCATGCTGTGAGTAGATCCGTGGTACTCATATTGAAGAGAAGGATGAAAGGTGATGGGTAATCACACGATTCTTTTTTAGTTGTTAATCCTCAAAATGGGTAATATGGAAGGTGAACAACGCTTAAGGGACAAGTGGTCAATTGATAGAAAGTGATATTGGACTTGATGTCAACAATAGAATAGTCAAAGATGCAAGGCATTGAGGGGCTCAGGTTTTGGTTTACCTTCGAGTGAAGACAAACGATAAGCACTTGATCCATAGGAATGGGTAATGATATATGGTCCAAGCCAATTAGGAGCAAATTTTCCCCGTTTACTTTTCTCTTCTTTAGTTACATGTTGATTTTCCTTCAGGACAAGGTCGCCGATATGGAAGGTGCGTTCATGGACATGTTTGTCATAGGCAACACTTGATAAATTTTTGGTAGATTTGGAGATGGTCGATAGCATTAAGATGACGTTCATCTAATAACTCAAGTTGCACCAAACGATCCTAGTGAAATTCATCGTCATTGAGCATGTCTTGTAGTGATATGAAGAGAGATGGAATTTGGACTTCAAGAGGCAAGACAACCTCGGTATCGTAGACCAGAGAAAAAGGTTTGGCAGCAGTTGAAGTGTGAATACTAGTGCGATAAGCCCATAAGGTGAAAAGAATGTGTGAATGCCAATTCTTGTCAGTATTGTTAACTACTTTCATAAGAATTTTGTTTAAGGATTTATTGGTCGATTATGCTTGGCCATTGGTTTGCGGGTAATAAGGTGAGCATCGCATAGCTTATGGAGGGTTTTATTTTTGAATTGCTTTCTGTTATCAGTGATGAGACGGTGAGGAACACCAAAGTGAAAAATGATGTGATGGTTGATGAATTCACATGGGGATTGATCTCGTTGACAATATCTAATCCCCATTGAGAAAAGGGCCAAAGGTCTTGTGCATCTTGTAAGGCATGACTAGGTGTGTGTGATGAAGATTAACATGTTGCTGGAATTTTACACAATGTTTGACATAGTCACAACAGTCGTGGTTAGGGGTTGGCCAATAATAGCCAAGGTGAAGAATGCGTTTTGCAACAGCTAAACCACTAAAGTGACCTCCATAAATTCCATCATGAACTTCCTTGATAGTGTAGAGAATTTCAGAACTTGTAAGGCATCGTAAGAGAATACTGTCGAAGCCACGCTTATAAAGGAGACCACCCATTATGACATAGCGAGAGACACTTTTAGGAAAGGCACGTTGTCCATTACTAGTTAGATCAACAAGTAGAATAGAAAGTGAAAGATAGTCTACAAACTGCTTATACTAAAGGTCACATGGGTCAGGTACAACGGTTTCACCGGAGTCGACCTCATGAGATAAGTAAGAGGATGATTGCAACCTTTGTATTGTGACAAAGATTTTAGAGTCGTTAGGCGAAGTGGGTATCTGAGAAGCCAAGCAGACCATGGTATCTATAAATTTATTGGTAGAACATGGGGTGGTTTGAACGTTCGTAATGGTCAAAGGTGGTCAAAATTATGTCTACATGATGTTTATACTTTTGAAGTAACTCATTACGACACTGGTAGATACCATTGACTTGGTTTTCGACCAGATGGGAATCACTGAAGATATTGATTGACTTAACATCTAGGGCATAAGCATTATGGAGACCCAATACGATTACTTCATATTCAGCGATATTGTTTGTACAATCAAAATCTAATTTGAAAGATAAAGGCATAGGTTCACCATCAAGAGGAATGAGGATAACACTAGCCCCACCTCCACGTTGACACTTGGAGCCATCGAAGAAGAGTGTCATTTGGTAAGTGGGTTTGTCTAAGGAGAGGGTAGCTATGGATTTGTCTGGGAAATCAAAGTTAGAGGGTTGATTCCTAGAAAGAGGTGCATCTGCTACTTGGTCAGCTATAGCTTGACCCTAGATGTATTTTTGATGAATGAATTTGACGTCAAGGTCGGAAAGAAGCATAAGCCAACATGCAACACATTGATGTTGATAGGTTTTAGCATACATATAGTGTAGGGGGTCAATATTGGTAACAACGAAGGTTTTTTGGTTGAGTAGGTAATGGTGGAGTTTGGTGGCGATGAAAAATAAGGCTAAGAAGAGTTTTTTGGCGTGGGTATATCTAATTTCATAGTCCAGAAGGGTATGAATTATGTAATAAACTACTTGCTATCTGTGTTGATCATTGTGATGAGTGAGCATGGCACCTAAAGAATGGTTAGTGGCAGAAATATATAGGTAAAAGGGTTGGTCATCCTTAGGAGGAATAAGAATTGGTGGTTGAATAATGTATTGTTTTAAGGAATCAAATGCTTTATGGCATTCATCCTCTCATTTGAATGAAACATCCTTCTTGATAAGATGATGAAATGGTTGCAATGGTAAGAAAGCTGTGAGATAAAACAAAGAATGGATTGTAACTTACCTTGTAGGATTTGAAGTTGACGAAGATTAGTAGGTGGAGGCATTTCTAGAATAGCCTTTACTTTAGTAGGATCAAATTCTATGCCATGCAAAGAAACGATGAAACCAAGGATTTTTCCTGAAAGTACCCTAAAGATGCACTTCTTTGGTTGAAGATGAACACAATACTTGATGAGGTAGTCAAAGATGACCTTAAGGACGATCAGGTGTTCAGCTCGATGTTTAGATTTGGCAAGAATATCATCTACATAATCTTCCAATATGCGATGCATGATGTCATGGAATATGTAAGTCATGACTCATTGACAGGGTTCATTTTAAGAGACCTCTTGGAAATCAGAGGTGGAAAATACCTGGTGAATATCCTCGGACCCGGTTGATCGCGGGAAGGAGAATTTTTTGGGGGTTGTATGCAAAAATTTTACCTAATTTTCAGGTGGTGTGATAGAAGGCTACTGATGGTCGATAGGAGATTTTCTATCTTATGTTAACAAGTTTGTTGTGCCTCTGCCCTCTGGTTACACGACAACAAAATATCTGTGTCACACGTCTCGGTGACATGTGTCAACAAGATTGTTAACACACGACAAAAACCTTTTTGACATGTGATAGGAGGTTTGTTGTCATGCGACAATAACCTTGTTGAAGCTTGACAACAAACTTTCTATTGCGCATCTGCAGCCTCCACCCTCTGGTCGCGTGACAACAAAATCTTGTGTCGTGCATTAAAAAACTCTCTTTCACGAGTCTGCTTCCTTCACACTCCTGTCATGCGTCAAAAACTCTCCCTTTCACATATCTGTAGCCTTCTCCCTCCTGTCACATGTCAAAAAAACTCTCCCTATCACGTGATTTTGTAGCCTTCACCCTCATGTCGTGTGTCTTTACTATACTTGATAATACATATGCCCCTAGGTGGTATTAGTGAGCTAGTAGTGTTGTACATGGTGAATAATCTAGGATTATATAGGGGATAGTTTTAAGGGTAGGAGAAGCTGACCCTTAAAAAAAATTAAACTGTAATATTTAGGTGAACAGGTCACTGACCCACGTTAGAAAATTCACCTTTCAAAATTTTCAAAAATGGAATATTCACCATATTATGAATATTCGCCACTAAAATTATCCCTACTCATTGATATGTAGCACTGACATATTTAAGGCCAAAAGGCATGACTCGATAGCATAAGGTCCCCTAAGGAGTGATGAAGGAAGTTTTGTGTTGATCTTCTAGAGAAACTAATATTTTATTATAACCCAAGAAACCGTCCATGAGTGATAACATTTCATGGCTAGTGGTGAGATCAACTAGTTGGTCAATACTTGGTAGAGGAAAGTCATCTTTGGGACAAGTTAGGTTGAGGTCACATAAGTTTGTGCAAGTGATGAGTTCCCCTGTCACCTTTGTGACATGAATGATGTTAGAAATCCATTGGGGATAGTCAATGGGTAGGATGAAGGAAACTGAGAGAAGGTGATGAAGTTATTCTTTGACTAGGATAGAAATGCAAGGATACATTTTCCGTAGCTTTTGTTTGATGGGTTTGGCATCAGGAATGGTTATGATATTGTGTACCATGATTTTAGAGTCAATATAGGGCATATCGGCATAAGACCAAGCAAAAGAGTTGCTATGGTCCCGGAGGAAAGAGGTAAATGCTTCATGTTTAGCAACATCTAAAGATTGACCAATCTTTAAGATGTGTGGGTTGTCCTGAGGGTTAATTTTGATTTCGATAGTCGATTCATTCAACATGGTTTTCATCTCAGAGGGTAATGACTGATGAATATAAGATTCTTCCGCACCAAGGTAGGTGAGGATGGAATCATCATCCTGACATTGAACGATGTTAATATAAGGTGTATCGTCATCAATCATGTCAGGATATAGGAAGGGGAGAGAAGAGGGAGCCTCACCATTGCGTTGATAGGTCATAGGTCTTAGGGAAATTGTGTTTACGAAAAAAAGGTTAGGAGGAATAGATTCGGGATCTATGGACTTCGTGGGTGAAGATGGTGACATGGGAAAATGAGGTGGAGAAGGTTTGTCTTCCTCAATGAGGTCGACATGGGTCTTCTTGGGAGTTGGTGTGGAAAATCCAATGCCACTATGGTCATTGTGTTTACGGGTGGTACAAGAAATGACAATATGGTGGCCTTTTTCGTAAAAACCGAAGCCAAATCCTTTTCATGCACAACGGTGGAGGAAAGTGTGGGTGAAGTGGTAGTTAGTAAGGGATTATAGGTTAGATGAAAATGGTCATGTTTGGGATGGAGACTTGGATAAATAAGTGGCAATATCAAGTCACCCATATGTTAGATTAGTGCAAAGATGGGGAGGACGATAAGCTAAAACCTCACCTACGTGGTATTCATAACTAGGGTGTTGGTACAGGTTCCCATAATCTTGAGGAGTGAGGAATGTGTCGATATTGTATAAGTGGTACTCCCCTAGAGTGAGGTGTTGAAAAACACCTTCTAAGGGATCAGTAGTCAATATGTGGGTAGTGGGGATAGATGAATCGCTAGATGATTAGGAAGCATATGAGTCATCTATAGAGGCTATGATGATAGTAGGGATAACAGGGTTAGGTGTGGGAGAGGTGGTGGTAGTATTGGTGGATGGGTTTGTTGGTGAAGGTGAAGTGGGGGTAGTGGAAAATTCCTTGAATGGTGCAAGCACATCGTTGGGTTGGTACAACATGTTACAGGTCTTGAATGACGATGGGTTAGTGGGGATGGTGTATTTATGTCTCTCATGCTAGAATTTTACACACCGGTGCAAAGTTGAAGGGACACAACCCATGACTAAATCCAGGGTCTTTCGAGTAATAGGTTATACTGGAATTCCCCATCTAAGACGTAAAATAATCCCGAGATAATGCGAGGGAATACACGAACATGTAGGATAATAGTGCCAAGGGTGGAGGTGATCACATCGTTGAAGGAGCATAGCATAACTAGGTTATTATGCATACAATTAGAAGAAATACACATTTGACTGTATGCGTCGGAGGAGATGATGTTAATTCTAGCACCACCATCAATCATGACACATTGTATGCGTATGTTATCAATATAAACATAAATGAATAGGGTGGGATCAGGTCATATGACTGGAGAGGTACAATCTCCTCATCAGAGAAGCTAAGGGAGGTGACATGAGGAGTGGTCATGGGGGTAGAAGGAGGAGATAATTTAGTTAGTGAGGCCACATGGTGAGGGGTGATAATTGAGGCCAATGGTGTGGGGTCATTGGGTAGAACTTCAATGGATTGTAATACCTCGATAAGGGATTGTCTATGGGATTCAGAAGTCTGGATGAGATCATACAGAGACATCTTTAGAGGAGACTAATGTAATTGTTTTATCATTGCACGATGGGTGACCCCGTTAGAGATAGGGTATGTAGGTCCGTGGATGGTGATTTTTGGAACATGTGTATATGGTATATTGGGTAAAGGGTTGGTTGATGGGACAGTTACTTTTTCTTTGCCTTTGTCTTTATGAGCGCGGGTAGCAATGTTAACTATGTTAATATGAGGGGAGGTGGATGGAGAGGGTGTGTCATGAAAGGTATAATGACATGAGGAGAAAAATCCTAGGGGTGAATAAGAGACTCGTAAAATGAGTAGGGTGTATTGACATTTGGGTGGTGATTTGACCAACTCTCTAATACGAGCCATGTTGATCTTGAATTTTGGAGGTGGGAAAAATGGTTGTGGGGGTGGAGATACTGATCACTGAATGGGTAAAGGATGATGATGTATGGTGATAGGTGAAGGTGGAACATGGTCGTCATCGTCAAAATTTTGTTCAGGAGGAAAAAGTTGAAGAAGAACTGTCTTCAGAGCCTTACAATTTTTAACATCATGTCCTGACACATGATGATAGGCACAAATATTGGTTTCATCAAACCCTTTTTGTTTGGGTTTGAGAGGATTGTAAGGTCGAAGTTGATGGTAATGTGATGACATAAGTCTCCAAGAGATTGGTTAAAATGTTGGTGTAGGACCCTGCTAACGGATCAAAATGGGAAGTGAGTGTGGGTTTGGGTACAGGTGTGGCTGATTGTGAAGGAAGATGCTTTATAGGAGGGGGAATGGGTTGGTCTACTAGTTTGGTATGTGGAGTGGTCTTATGTCTTATTGGCATCTGTTTGGATAAAGGCGGGGTAGAGGATCTGGCGATGGAAGGTTTGGTTGCTTTGAATACCTTATTGGAGGGTAGCATATTCTTAGCTTTGGGTTGCACCTCCTTGGGTAAAGGTGACACATGAGTACGAGATTTAGAAGGAAAAGTAGATGGTGGAATAGGATGGGTTAACCACAAGGGAAAGCAAGTTTCGGTGGAAATGGTTGGTAAAGGTTGGGTAGGTGGAATTGGTTGAATTCATATAGGAAAGGTTGGGGTTATAGTAATTGGTGGAGGTATAGGTGGTAAGAAGTGCACGAGTGAGGGTGAGGGAGTTTGGTTTTTGGGTGAATGAGGTGTACCAAAGGCTCGTGATGCAGTAGTAGGTTGTTTAGCTTTTGACTGATCTTGGGTATGAGACTATTTGATTAGGGTTGATGGATGAGGCCCTAGGATGGACGAAAGGGGGGAAGGTGAAAAAGGTGTGGTAGGTGAGACCAGTGTACGTGGCCTAAAGGGTTGGTTTTTCCTTTTAGGTGGGAGGATAATGCTACTGCAGTCTTTGGAAGACATAGCTAAGTCTAATTTGATAGGTGGGTGGGTAAGGCTTGATGTCGGCATAACACCCAAATTAGTGATGGGTCTACATACGAGTGGGGGGATAAGTGTGGGTAGGTTTTTAGGTTTGGGAATAGTTGTAGTGATGGGTAGAAGTTTGGATGGAGGTAGGGATGATGAAGAGGAAGTCAGTTTCAATCATCATGGTCAGTGTAGTTTTGGTTTCCGAAAATACCTTTGGGTAGATCGTGGAAGTATCTTCAGGAAACATTTGCATTTGGGTCAAAATGGGGAGCCGAAGACGTCCCTAGAGCATGGAATGATCAACGTAATCCAAACGATCGACCAACCATGAAAACGGGACTACTGAAGAAGAGGATGGAATGGGTTGGGATGAAATCCCTATAAAATATGTTTGTGAGACAAGGAATCGGTTGGCATCGGATTCTGTAGGTAAGAGAGCTGAGATCATGTCAATAGGGTCCTGGGATGCTAAGGGAGAACTGTCCCTGACTAGTAGTGACATGTCTGAAGAATCTCCCATGGGTAGGAGAGATAATAGGTCAGGTGAGGTAGACTTATCTCTTGATGGAGGAGAAATTCATGATGATTTTCTTGTGGATGGGAGAATAACACGTGTTGACAGTTCAGAAGGTTAGGAAGCAGATGATGACATGACATCGTTAGAAAGTGTGGGTTCCTCCGTGAGAGAAAGGGGAGATGAGGGGGACTCCTCCGTGGGTGGAGGAGTAGAAGAGGTATGCTCCTCCAGTGGGTGGAGGAGCTCATGCCAAGGTTTCCTCAATAGATGAAGTAGGTAGGTTTTGAGGAACAATTAGCACGATATCAAAAATTGTGTGAACCTAACAGACATTGTTGTCACTGGATGAAGGTTTGCTATTTTGATTAGATGATGGTTTATGATTAGGGAATGAATTTTTGAAGATGTGAAAATTTTTATTTGCTGACGCGTTCGGGTTGTCTATGAAAAGGTCTCCTTTGTCTATGATCTATTTAATAATGTTTTTAAAAAGTTATGTAGTTACCATCACTATGTCCTTTAACACGATGATAATTATAGTAGTCCTGTTCTTGTATACCATGCCGGTATGGGTAGAGCAGGATCGAAACCTGTATGAGGTTTTATGGGAGGAGGTGTGATGGCTTCAACTTTAAGAAGATTTTCCAAAACTGATGAATAGGGCTCTCCAATCGAAGTGTATTTCCATTGTTCCTGCCATAGTTTAAAGGCTTGGACATGAGAAAGATTGGAAGAAGGTTGGGCTTGATTAGAAGGATAAGGTCAACCCACCTCGAGGACCACCGCGTTGGCAGATCCTTTGGGTTTTGAATAGATATTTTGAGGTTTTGAAGATGAAGAAGAATCATTTGATTTGAATGGGATGTTATTTTTCCGTAATTGGATTTTATTTTCTTTAGTGGTGCGAATTTCTAGTTTTCAAGCCATGGTGAACTGCTTAATCAAAGGTTCAGAAGGTTTGGACTTGCAGAGTTAGTGAGATGTGTCTAGACACAAGATCTAGTGAATAAATCAATAAGTTCAGTTCTGAGGTAGTTGGAACATCAATTTCTTAATGAGACTCCGCCAGCGGGTGACAAAATCTATGATAGATTCATCTTCATACTGTATGGTTTAATAGAGATCGATCATGGTGATTTTCTTTGTAACATTGATTGAAAAATGATTTAATAAAGCTTGGGCTACTTGATTAAAGGAATAAATAGAATGTCGAGGTATTCCACTATACCAATCCAATGCCATGGTCCTATCAAAGGACATTTGGAAAGCTTGTAGGAGCAAAATGTCATCATGGGTGATTAGGTAACACTGATGTTTGAATGACTGCAAGTTTTGTTACTGGTATTCTTTACTATTGACGTGATTGAATTTAGGAATTTCCTAATGCACTGAGTAAGGATGGATGAGAATAGATGGAAGGCTAGGTTCATTATAGATTTCATTGTATGTTAAAGAATTACGGGAGTAAGAATTAGATGCTTTTAAGGTTTTCATCATATCCATCATCGTTTTAATGAGGTTATTAGTAGGTTGGGATGAATGGGTTGCCCCCTGCACAAAAAGGGGGTTGATGCTGAATGTATAAAGTGGGTGGTATGCTAGTGTATGGTGGCATTGAGTATGAAAACTACACATGAGGAATAGATGTAGGTGGCACATTGCCAGCATAAGTGATGGATGAGGTTGGGGGTTGTTGGTAGTATGTGTAAGTGGGTGGGGTAGTCATAACAACTCTAGTGGCAATTGTGGGTAAGGACTGTGTAGGATAGAAAGGACAAGGTTTTGGAAAGGGGTGTAAGTTTTCCAACACTGGAGGTGGTTGTGATGTAATGGGTATATGTGAAGTGGCGGGTGCAAATGAATCTATACTTATAGTGAGATTTTGGAGGGGATACTTGATGTCGTGGGTACAAAAAATGACATAAACATGCTGCACTTATAGCGGCTGTGGGATCTAGCTAAGACACCAAAGGTGGTAAAGTGGATGATGGCAATGCCAAGACTAGTGCTAGATTATGTAGAAGTGGGGTCTAGGGTAGGAGGAATAGACATGGGAATGAAATATATTACCTATCATGAGGAATCCTGAGTGGAATAATGAGCAAGGTAGTACTAGAGAGCAGCGGGGTTCTGGTCGAGGAGTCTAGCGAACTCCCCATTGTTAGTAGCAATGGGGATAAGATGAGTCGGATCCATAGGTGACAGGATGGATGGTGGTGATGGACTAGGTGGGAGTGGCTGACGGCTGATGTGAAACATAAGGACGTTAGTTTGGATATGAGTCAACACCATGTGAATCAACATATATCAGGTGAACTGTGCTTTGTAAATGACACAGGGAATAACAAAGAGGGGAAAAAACAAATTCTGACAGGGAAAGTTGGTAAATTTTTTGATTAAAATCCAAATAGAATGACCGATGTCGGTCGAACTGATCGATGACGGTTAAGGGGTGACCGATGTCGGTTATAGGAACCGATACTAGTTAATGTGAGAAAATAACAGTCTCAGCAAATGAGGCATAAAATGATGATTATCAGACAGGAAAGGTGTATTTGATGACTGTTATCAGAGTACAAAGAGTACAATGATACACAGAGACTCTAAACAGACGACAAGAAGAGATAAGTGTCTTTTGGGTAAATTAACCAAAAGAACAAGGAACCGACGCCGATTAGGTAAAATGATGGCAATCATATGTAAACTGACGGTAGTTGCTAGACTGATGCCGGTTACTGTGAAATCTGAAAAATGAGGAAAAAATGAATTTTTGTGAATTTAGATTAGATGAATAATCAACCTAGAAGTATGGAGATGATAAGATGAGGTTCTAACACACTCTGAGAAAGTTAGAATACTCCAACTGTGATGGTGGAGTGTGAAAGGCAAAAAGAAAAATGAAGAATCGTATCCTCACACCTCAAAATGCAAGTCAATCACAAAGCTAAGAAAAATATGTAATCCAATAAGTGAATTTAGTGTGTTTAGCTTATGCTATTTAAAAGACTGACTCATGAATTTAGAGTAGAGTTTTTGGTTAGGAAGGCTTCCTACGAAGAAGGAAATTCTAAAGGTGAGGTTTCGGGTTATGTTGTGGCGGGGGTGGGCTGTCCTCTTGAGGGGTACTAGACAGAGATAACCAGCTGGGTGCCCACTGTCAATCCTTTGATCATGTGATCATTGACAACTCATTTCAAATTGCGCAGTTTGACAAAGAGAGATAAGAAAGAATGTGATTTTCTACGATTCAGTTATGTCAACCATCAGCTGGGCATGACTTCCAACATATAGGTTGCCCTCATTTTAATGTGAGCTAAGATGAAATGAATCAGAATTCTTTGCAAGTGCTTTAAGCCCAAATCGAAGTGTGATATTTGATGTAACAAGTAATGAATAAGAAGAAGAATGATCTTTCACTAATGCAATACTAATGAAAGAAAAGAAGTATTATTTTAATAGCATGAAAAACATGATTGCTTTTAGACAATAGAAAGAGAGGAATATTCCAAAGAGGAAAATTAATGTGTAATATTTTCAGAAGGGAAACAAACACACAACTTTTACCTAGGAATGAATAAAATGCAAAGAACCCCGGATGGGTCCCACTGGGTGTGCCAAAATGTTTCACTGTTTTCTTTAAGTTTTTAGACGAAATAGATAAGGGTGTGAGCCAAGGAGGAATACCTGTTGGGATGGTCAGTTTGAAGGTCATTGCACACATTTTGACTTCTTGATCTAATGCTGATTGCAAGAGCTTCCTTTTGGCTAGGAGGAACTACCTGAAATACACAACAAGACCACAAAAAAGAGTTAAACAATATATGTTAGTGGGCTGCGTAGCGTGTGCTAGATCTAGGAAGTGCGATACTTCCTCGGTGGCAGTCAACCCATTCTTTAATACAATTTAATGTAAGAAATGACATAAATAAATAAGGTTATACTGTAGTTTATATGATTTAGGTATCTCATCCAAATATAATAAACAAATCTAACATAATAGGCTAGGCTATGATCAGATCTGGAAATAAGGTGAATAATTAAGGTGCTGGAACAGGTCAGGGTCAGATTCAGGGTCACTTGGGTCACTTGGAAAAGGTTATTGGGGTCTGGTATTAGCATGATTGCCAAATACAGAGACCAATGTTGGTCTGGTATGACCGATGTCGGTTTAGTAAAAACTGACGACAGTTAAGGTGAGCATATAATAACTCAATAGTTCATGGTTTTGGGGATTTGTCTGAGACTGAATTAGAGATGGTAAGGAGTTGGTTTAGGTCTGGGGATGTGTTGGGAATATTTAGAGGTACTCAGGAGTAGAAAAAGGTGATTAAAAAGGTTATGAGTGATGGGAATGATCGGGTTCATAGGAAGGCAATAATGGTGGGTTAAAAATATAAATGGTGGTTGATAAACAAAGGTGAAGAAATTTTATAAACTAAATAGAAATGAAATGGTGTAGGTTAGAAACACACTTACTGTTGTGCTGGTTCAATGGATGGGTGGTGGTGATGGTTGATCGGTGAAATGGCGATCAATGCAACAACAGTGCTTCTTGGAATGTCACAGTGAATGCAAAAACCTCTTGATCAATGGGTGTGCTGGCTATGGTTATCTAGATGTACAAAAGAGCTCTGGTTATTGCTTGCATGTAGATATTATTTGCTCCCAAAACTCGAGAATGTGTCTAACCTCTTAAACAAGGTTACCAAAATGGTTATATGGTAACCGATGACGGTTTAGGGTGATTGATGTCGGTTTCGGGTTGACTGACATCGGTTAAGGCGAAATATCATAGGTTGCCTAAAACAACAAATCTTGGCTATCTTTTCTCAGCGTTACTTGTTGGTTCCGGGTCTAAATGAACGTTGTGCTTAGATATGCGGGAATATGGTTAGAGGAAGAATATGTATGTCCTTTTAGGGTTATACTATGTCTTAGTTCATTAGGGTAAGTAGGGCTAAGTCTTGGTTAGTTATGGAGACATGCTATGAGTAGGTCTATGGTGAGGTGTCTAAGTGAGGTGGCTAGGTGAGGTGTGCATCCATTTAATTAAAGTAATTAAATTAATAAATGGAGCAAGGGTGAGTATTTGAATTAATTGTGGATAATTAAATTAATGTTAATATGCGGTGAAAGGGGGGCTAATGTTAGGTGAGTATGTTTAAGTTAGTTATTCGAAAGGGGACTAAGGCGAGTGTGACCCAATTTTGGTGTCTACAATATCAATATATATTGTGTGTAATATCATCCATTCTGTTTTTCAAGTAGTAAAAAAATGTGCAAATGTGAGGGACATTCGCTTGCACATCTCTTGAGACACTTTAGAGACATGAATATGTGGAGTAGATCTGGTATCCCATGGTAGCAATTTCATGCACATTTATGATTAGGGTTTGTCTCTAGCTATTAGGGTCGTAATTATGGTTACTCTCATCAATAATCTTGATGATGTCATCCGTCAATGATCACTTGTATAAAATGGGATTTGTTATTTTTTTACAACTTCACGATTTTTTGATTGGATGACACTTAATTTTTTAGATAATACGAATAAAAGAATGGAAATTTGGAAATAGAAACGTGGCAATTATATACTTACATGTGTCGCACTTATTCCAATGCTTAGATGGTTCCTACCCAAATAATATTTGTTATTTGTGCTTCCGTACTTTATCGTCTCGATCTCGCTCGCATTATTAGCATGAGTGCAAGTTCAATGTAAAGGGGTAAAAATTAAAAAATGGGAAAATCCAATAGGTTTCATGCTCAAAACCAGTCCACGTTGCTTGCTTCTTGTAGCAATTTGCAACCCCACTTTTTAGTTTCAAGCTCAATTAATCGCAGGAAAAATATGAATGCAGAAACAATCATTAATAATTGAACCCCTCCAATGTTTGGTCATATGAGCGATGTGTAGGTTTTTTATGCCAATTGAGCTTTGCTATTTTTTATTTTATTTTTGTACAACATTAAAATTTTGATTGGACAGTGTTTAATTTATTAGATAGGAGGAAGACTTGAATCGAAAGTTGGAAATAAAAAGGTGGTAATTAAATACCCGAATGTCCCAAACCTATTCCATGTCTCAGATTGTTCCTACCCAAATAATATCTACTATTTATGCTCCACTTTATTTTCTCGATCTAGCTCTCATTATTCATATGAGCACCATTTGAGCTGAAAGGGGTGGACATAAAAAATGGGGAAAATCCAATCGGCTCTAAGATTGAAACCTAACCACCCTACTTGGTGCTTGCTTGTTGTAGCACTTTAAAGCCTTGGTTTTTAGTTTTAAGATCAAGTAATTGCAAGAAAACAAGTGATGTTGGAACAATCATTGATAATTGAGCCCCTCCAGTGGATGGTCATATGAGTGGGAAAATTATTAAGAAAACAGGGAATTAAAGACCTATTTATCCACTTTATCGGTTGGATCTCGCTCGCATTAGTCACGAGACCGCAAATTGACCTTAAACGGGTCAAGATAAAAATGGGGAAAATCCATAGGTCCCTATACAATGTGATGTCAATGGAAGGACCCGAAATCATTCCCTTTTGTCTTTGCATTTGTTGTTAGTTCATTATATTATTGGTCTAAACTTAAAATTCATCTAAGACCGAGTTTTATGTTTCAAAGTAGCGTAACGTATAATAACATAAAATTATGGTTCTGTAGCAAATAGATGTAGTTGCTAATAACACATAACATCCCTTTCTTTCTGGAAAACCACATACAGAGTTTGAAGTCTTTGTTTTGATTGTCTCGGTGCTTGAGTAATGGCCAATCTTGGCTTCATCTCTAAGATGATTGGTTATGCCATTTAGTTGACAAGAAACTAGGAGATTACTTACATCAACGTTGCAATTAGGTGAAAAAAGAGTTGGACACTCAAACATCTGATGACATGAATTTATTCCATCAACATGGAAACAAAAGAAAAAAGGCTTTGAATACTGGCGGAATCCATGCATCCTCTCACCAACCTTTTCCCTCTGTGGTGAATGGTTGGATGCACAAATTGAATGATCTTCTCTGCGAAACAACAAATTTTGCTCACTGTTGCACTATATCATCATCTCATTTCCCAATTTATTGTTACTAGATGAGAAGAAAGATCACTCATCTTCTTTCAGTAGTTAGAGAACATTCGGATCCCACTCTTGTCATTGCTTATTCCCACTAACTATAGCAAGATATGGATAACTACCAAGGTCTTGAATAAATTAGAGAAATGATTGATTCTCTCAATCTAATATTCAGGCGCTGAATATATAATTCTTTGCAACTACCATGGTGTGGGAAGAAGCTTCAATGTCACACTCCACAAGTGCTCTCCAATAACACCATTAAAATATGCCTTATAATGTCCACGTTTGACGTAAATATTGGCGAATGGACAATTAGCTCAACAAGTGACAATGACCATATATAATATGATATGTTGTTGATAAGACAATTAGAGGGTACTAAGCGTATCTTCTTGGTACATTCCGGGTTGACCGCTAGAGTGGTCCTTTGACGTCTCTATCTAGTCGATTCAAGACACATTGTTGGCCTGCCTACATGCAATAAAAATGCACGCATTTTCCACTATTACAATGCCCCGAGCTCACTATACGCGCTCAACAAGCAAGAAGTACTGCTGCTTAAGCGTGCTCAGGGCTCACACTCACGGCTCTATACTTTTTTGAAATTTCTGACACAAACCATCACATCTCAATAAATCTATTCAATCCAATATTGACACGTCTCTAATTTATTTTAGTGAGATTTGTTTAGATCTGTTTGACTGGGCTCGGTTGTAGTCCTCATATGTGGAAACCTGGGCTAAATTTCCTTTGATGCCCTGTTGGGATATGATCATGCGATGCAGTGCTCCCTCCATGTCCATGTCTTCCGTTTCCGTTAACAGACATCTGACAAGGTAGCACCCATTCTCCAACCCATGTACTTTTTCCAGTGACAGAACAAGTACAGTAATAAATTTTAATTTCAAATTTCAAATTTTCTGAAAGTCCGGCTCATTGTTTTGTTTCAGGATGGCTAAAAGTCATCGTTTTGCACGAGAAACAACAATGCGGGCTCAATTTGTTACATCCTCACTCAATAGACAATTTCATTTGGATTATTTTCTATTTTCTGTGGGGTTTTTTTGTAACGCTAGAGGTAGAGGGCTCTCATCATTCATTACATTTTAAAAGACAAATTGCCTCACCTCCCGATTACATGGTTGGTTGCAGATTGTTGATGCAATGAAAGCAATAAGGAGATTCTTCAGACACACAGTTTTAGCGAGATTGTTACAGTATCCTCCAGAGACCTCAAATATACTCGTGGTTATTTGTTCATCTTTTTAGAGTTGATTCATTTTAGTTTCAGGTTCAAATGGCAGCTTCTTTGACGTGTTAGTTACGACTGAGAATCTATAGATTATAATTTCTCCTTCAGTTGTCTTACTCTTTGGAAATGAAAGACTATTTCTTTAGAGAGCTGTTTCACGGGACCAATTGCTGGTCGTTTGGCACTTTTGACTCATGCTTGTCTTGGTTTCAGGGGATCTTGGGTATGGTAGAGTGGTTGGGCATCTCCACTTCAGGTCTTTCTCCTCTCTATTCCCACAAAAAGCTATATGGAGTTGGTTTCATGCGTAGTCCTATGGGTGGGCTCTGTTTTTCATTTTCTCTCGGTTTGTAAAGATCTATCTATGGTGGGCATGATTCAAACTTTAGTGTTGTTTGTGAATGGCTACTCCATTGAGAGGGTCGTCTATTTCTTGGTATCTTAAGCTTGTGATGTTGGAATGAGTGGCTGGAAAGGGATTTCTTCCTCTGAAAGTAACTTGCGTTGGTTTTCTCTTGCTTGACTAGTTGATTTTTGTTTCATTGATCCATGTTGACTTGAGTTTGACTACGGTTTTACCTGTTTTGAGTTAATTTGCTTATGTCCTTTGTAATTTTTTAGCTCTTCTATGAGCTTGCGGGTTGTTTTCCAGCTAAGGCTTTTCTATGTATTGGCACTTGCGTGTTGTCTGGGTTTAGTGGCTTTATTCTTGTTGATCATTTGTTGACTTTTGGAGGTCTCTTCAGTTCTAATGGGTGCTTAATGTTTTATCCTTCTTATTAGAACACACCTTATTTACTCTTTAATATTAACAAAATGTTTTTCTTCTTACAATCATCTGCCCAAAATATGATCCAATTTGTCTCCATATAATGTGTTTTTTTTGTTTTTTGTTTTTAAAGTTTGTAATGTTGGTTAATAGATTAGTGCTTTTTAATATCCTTTAAGGGTATCAAGGTCCATTGTAAATGGAATCCAAAGATGCTTAAAATGAATTTTGAACAAAATTAATTTCAAATGCGAGTTTCATGGGACAGTTTCATGTCAAACCATTTTGTTACAAACTTAGTAATTGCAAGCAAATACAATCTCTAGAAACAAATTGGTAAACAATTTCAATAACTTACATTTTTTCTATTTTTAAGTGTAAATGTAGTGATAAATATGAAATTATTATATGGAACCCAACTACTTCGTTGACCATATATTGCCGGCACATTCCCAGCGACTGGCAGCATTGCGTTTGACTCTGACCTGGGCTCCACCATATAATTAACGGACGTTAACTCTTACAAACATAAATCCCTTCACCTTTTCTGTGATACCTACGTCCCTCCGGTGGCACCGCATAATCCGACAACCTACCCCGGGCACTAAATTTAATTTTGAAATTTGAATAACTCGCCCATATTACTTTTTTAAAAATTCCCCCCTAAAATTAACATTATTCCAATAATTCTCATGTTCGGGACATCATTATTTACGTGTTTCTGGTTGGGGAGAGCTCGGGAGGAAATATTGTGCTGGTGCAATATCTTCTAATGCAAATTGAGTTGGGCGTGATCAGGGGAGCAACCTTTCTTTGGAGAGGAAGAACGCACAGAGTCAGAGATTATCTGTCCGGCGGACACTCATGTCAATGTGAATGTCTGTGATATATTTTGGAGGTTGGCATTACCAGAGGGAGGAGAGAAAGATCACACGTTCAGCAACCCCGTCAAGTACCTGAAATTATTGTTGCCTCTTCCTCCCATGTTGGTTCTTTTGGGAGGCAAAGATTGCTTGAGCGATAGAGGTGTAGATTACTATGAGCGATAGAGGTGTAGATTACTATGAAGCCATCCGCAAGTCTGGCAAGTGTAAGCGCATTGATTTGATGTTATTTGACGAAGAAAAGCATGGATTCCATCATTCTCTCAAACAGGAGGAGGATGAATCTGATAACTTAAGCTCCAACAATAACAAACTAATGCGCCAAGCAGCTCTCTTCGCGTCTTCCAATTGTTTAGGTTAAATTACGGTTGTATTTTGTTTCCTTGTTTGGTTTTATTCAAAATTGCATGCTATGGTTTGTAAGCCCTAAAATTACCTAACACAACTACAAAGTTTTTGTGGCCAGCTTTTCTTAATGGGTATTGTTCATGAAGAAAATAATGATATGGGCTTGCCGGAGATTCTTGGTGAACCAGTGTGTATTCTCTGCATGAAGTTATCTTTATTTGTATTTGGCATCATTGTAGTTTGGATATTGTCTTTAAATTTGTTGTAATTGATATGCTCTAGTTTATAGTTTTCTTTAAACATACATTTAATGTATATTAATTTGTGGATAGTCAACATAAATATATTATTTTGTACTCTAATACAATAGGAACATACACACTAATATGATGAAGAAAAAGATTTGAGATATACTCAATGAATATGATTTCACTTGTTTACATAACTACCTTTCTCATTGTATGTTTGGATGGTTAAGCACTAAAAAATCATGTAAAACAATCATATTAACCAATTTCTTACTCAATGTAAAGCACTTTTAAGCCATTCCTATCATAAACAAAATAAAAACTATATAAAGCATATTCTATATATATTTTATAGATAAATAATTTTGATTAAAACTATTAACCATTATAGATATCTTAGATACATCTATCTAAAATATGTTGAGAGATATCAATCCCGAGGCACCTATCTAACTATGTAAATGTAGTATAAATATATTAAAAAAACTAACAATTAAAAATATATATAATATAATAAATATATTATAATAAAAGTTTCTATATAAAATACATCCATGGACATCAATTTAAAGGTTCTTAGGTATATTTTTTTACATACCTCTTTAATCAACAACTTCATTAAATTCTCTATCAATTTCTTGTTAATTTGTGGCAAATGGAATCATTTAGCTATTTGATTGTGTAGGTCTCAAAAATATCTTTTCAAGAAAAAAAGACCCAAACATTATTACATGACCAAGATATTACTATTTTTATTGACATCTCCAAGAAAAAAACAAAAAAATATTTAAGTGACTTTTTAATAGACACGTCAAATTTATGAATGAATTATCACCTGACAATCAAATGAACATAAAATTTAATGTCGAGAATAAAACTGAACAACACACTCCATTATAGCCTTGTCTGCTACTGTAGAATGCCTCTCAGCATAATTATATTTATTGATACTAAATTTTTTCACATGAGATTGGGGCTATTGTAAAGGAACCGACTTTAAAAAAACTAAAGTTTCTTACAAACTTAAAAAAATGTTTACTAAAGCCACAACTTTCTCAAACATAGACACCAACAAATCTTACCATTCACAACGTATAACAAAACATTCATAACAAAGTACTAATGTTCTAATGATTTAAAAAAGTCACCCTCAATCATATAAAGAGGCCACTCAAATCAAAACAACTTATCGAAGACAATACAACTAACTTCTACAACCAAGGATCTATCTTATGTCTTTACAGAGATACCTTCCATAGCAAAATGTTTGTCTTCTCTAGTCATTGTCACCCACTCTTCAAATTCCTCAAGCGTATACAATCCCCTAAATATTCATGCATTGAAATATGGATGATCACACAAAAAAGCTAGATGCCCATCCACACTAGGATGGTCCACATTATTAATCACTGAAGAATGAGAAGACTTGAGTTTCAAATCGTGAGTGGAATTGTTAATAGAAGACGAGGCTTAAAATAAGGTGGAAACACTAAGAATATATAGTTGATAAATCTCCAGAGGAAAATGATGTAAATCATTCGAATGTCCATGGTTCTCATAGGGAGTAGTCCTAGGTTATTTGACCAACTTAACCAGTTGATGAAAGAAATATGCTTCCTTCCACCATGTGGCCTTTCTACCCCTTCTTGGGATTTTATCAACAAATGTTATCTTACTCTTTTGATAATCCTTCCCCATGTGTCCCACAAAAAAGATGATTTTCATCTAAAACCATCCAATTGTAGTACAATTATTACTTCCATATCTAATCACCAATCCTAATCTAAATATATTTTGGAAACCCTAGTAACAAATATTTACTCTATAAACTTTAGTTCATATATATTAACTTGTAGGTATAAATGCATTGATTTAATATAAGTATTTTCAAGTAATATTGTGTGTAATATTTATTTAACCAAACAAAGAACATGTGGGACTAGTTAGTGGACCGAACTTTTTGGAGTATTCCTAAATGGGTGCCCCAATAATTATTTAATAAGTCTCCAAAAAGAAACAAGGCCTATTCATTACTGAGCAAAAGTGATAAACTTCAATTTTTTTAAATCATTGAGGTAAAAACACATATTGGAGAGAGATTGTAAACATTGTCTTGTTTGATTTTGTTGGAAAACTTCTAACATGGTTGTGATTTTTATCTATGGTTAATGAAAAGCTATGGCATATAATCAATTTTGGTTTTCTAAATATTAGTATAAGATAAATGACACAAATTTGAAGTTAAAAAGAAATTATTTCTTTTAATTATATTATAAATGTAGGTTTTTGATATTGTGTGTTAATTCTTCAAAAATTAATAGATTTTTTTTTACTTCCTAACCACACATTTTTTTGAATATACCAATAGGTTGGTTTAATGATTAGTCTACAATTCCTCTTCTGATGATAATTTATTGTCTAAATTTCAATCCTAAAATAAATAGAAATCTTTTTTAGCATTATCTAGTAACATCAAATTCAAAAAAAAAAATGTCAAAATTTCCAAAAAGAAATCCACCTATGAAAGGGGCTTGCATCGATGTCAAAGGAAACTATTGGTACGATCCCAATCCTATTGACTCTTGCTCTCACCTTGAATGCCTTGGTAATTTTTGCGACTTTATGATTTGAGCACCAATTTTTAGTCCTCACACCATGCACATTCCACATAATGATAGCATGCAACCCAACAGATGACATTTATCCCTTCAATTAAAGTGAGGTGAGCCCCATTAATGTAAGAGGTTCTAATTTACTCCCTACTGACATGAGGAGAAACACCCTTGTAGGGCGTAGAGAAACACAGTTGTGGGGTGTAGGGAAACACCCCATATGCCATATTTTGATAATTATTCTAGGTAAGCTATTCAACACATGTTTATATCAATGTAGTTTACAACATACACAACACTATACCAATACACTGATATAAAAAACCTATGTATAACATTGATCAACCACAAAACAAATAAAAAACTATTATAAAACCCATTCCCTCGACAAAAAAACAAATATCATCCACGTGGTCACAACATGCCATGTTGCCCCATGCCAGGTGGTACTTCCAAAGCTCCCAACATATGAGCACATGTCAGCCCATTGCAAATATAACAATTAGTGGATCCATTTGTTAAAATGTAAAGAGCCGCACATAAAATTTCAAACATTTCAAATTCCTTGATAGATTTGTAATCCTTCACAACTATCTTATCTAGATGTATAGATATTTGCATGATTATATAACAATCAATGAGTAGAAAATTAAAAAACCATAGATATCCCTTAAGAGGATGCCATTAAATAACACTTAGATTAATACAAATTTGTTCTGTTAAGTATCTTGTTTTATATTGTTTTCACTTATGTATATAACACATCTAAATCCTTGTTTAGAGTGTTGGCCCAGATATCTTGCACTCCAAATCATTGGTATCAGAGTGGTTCATCCTTCATGTGCCATCAAATGAGGTTAGAGTGTCGAAAGCTTGACCTGTAAAATTATGAGATCCTTAAGATTATCAACCATGTCTTTTTAAGAATTCTTATTTGGATAAAGACAATGAATCATAAGATGAAGACCCCACAATGATCAAGAATGAGATCACAATTGAGCTTCATGAACAAAAGACATGTGGCTCCTCAAACAAGAACTCATAACATGCCTCCTCTAGACATGTGAATGTTGATAGTGAAACCCATAGAAAGTAACTCCATAGAGACTCTTTCCACCATTCTTTCACTTAAAGAATATGTAAGTTTATCAATATTTTATTCATTTCATGAGTGTTTTTCACTAAGGTTCCTCCTACGAATTACTACACAAGATATTAACCGTGCAAGTAGATGTTCTTAGAGCTCTATTTGTGTTATTAGGTGCAATCATAGCTTTCTAAAAAGTCGGACCTTCAAGATAAATTATTATTGGAATTACATGCATTACTTTATATGGGAAATTTTTGGTTCTTACACATATGAGCAAGTGAAAAGGAACTTAAGTTGGGATAGTATGAAACATGATAGGGAAAAATATGTGGCAAAATGCGATACATGTCATCTTAAAAAAATGAGATTGTTCACGCTCATGAAATTCTATAATGGCTTCCAATCCGTAGTGCTATAACATGGACATATGTATTTGTTGACATGTTTGATGGATAATTCAAAGTCTTGTGGGAAATTATTGATACTTGTGGTGGTTTATTTCCTCTCTAAATATGTGCACTTGTGTTGTTTGGACCAACCTTTTTACACTTCCATAATTTGTTTATGTTTAAGAGTTAGTTGTGTATGTCCATCATATGTTGCATCTTGTGTTAAAAATATTTCATTTTGATTATAGACCCTATGCTATGTTTGATTTGGCAAAATGTTATGAATCCAAAATTCCAAACAATGAAAATTGTGTTGATTTAAATGTTTATATATAAATTGTTTAACATAATGTCTAACAAGGAGACAAACTAAAAACCAAATTGCTTTCATATCTTAAATTGATGAAAATATTAACCTTTACTTGTTCAATTAACAAGTTAAACTATTTTATTCAAGTATTTAGATGAATTAAAACTGTAAAAGTAGTAAAACATGTTACAACTAAAAACCATTATTATTGTGATTCCCTTTCCAAATGTAGAAAAATAGGCACAAATTTTATGAAATGACATTTGAATGACCTATAGAACTTGTGGCATAAGAGAGATGATGTGTTCTAGAACAAAACTTATTGGCAGTGGATATAGTGCTTAACATTTTAATTTTTTACACCAATATACATTCTACAAAGGTAATATGGGCGAGTTTTGTAGATTGAGTCATTTTTTATTTACCAACATGTCTTGGCTTGATTCTTAGGACCACCTGCTTGACTTTTTTTACTTGGCACTTTAGGATGCTTAGAGCTTGAACTTACTCTATTGTTTCAATCATTTTCATTAGTTGGGCCTTATTCAACATTCTTTACTCTTCATTGGATTTAACAAGTTGTTAATGTAGGCTTTTCAATTTCTGTGGCTAAATCTACAACTACCTAGTTCTCTTTCTTGGTTTGATGTATGTAAATATATAATTTAAACATCAAAATGACATGTATATTCAAAATTTGACAGTTGTATATATATATATATATATATATATATATATATATATATATATATGAAAATTAATAAATTAAATATTACATAGACAATTTACATTATAAATTTATGAGATTCATGACCAATATAACATAAATGAAAATGGAAACTTTGGAATGTAAATAAAATAAAAATAATAGAATTGTCTTAATATCTTATTAATGAAATATAAATATATTCATATCTCACTGATAAAATAGAAACATCCATTACTTTATATTTTAAAGTAGTTTTATTTGATTTTTTAGATTTATTTGATTTCCTTTTTAGTTGTATTTTATTGATTTTCATTTGTAATTGTTTTTCTTTTAGTTTTTTATTTTTTTGATTTCTTACAAATAAAGATTGGATAATAGACTAGATGTATTAATTTGGGATTTTGCAAATGGAACCCATTTTCTACAAAATTGCAAGTTCACATTGAGTGAACCATTTCTTTCATTTTCTTCAAATTTAGTTGTGAAATGTAATCTGAAAATTTGTTTTAATATTCTCATAAACTTCAATAATAATTATGGATCTTCAAATTGATTAGTGCAGTATTTATTTTTTGAGAAAAAAAATATACATAAAAGAATATTACAAAGAAAACCAACATCCATATAAAATTTAACTCAATTTATGTATTTTGTAATAGTTATTAGAAAAACAAGTAAACATCAAATGATAATATATCCATATAATTTTCTTACCGCCAAACAATTTTACTATACATGTAACATTGAATGTCGAAATCTAACATTGCGAGTTGCTACCACAACGGCGATGAGTGGATTGTAGGCCCCTGCACATGAGCCAAAATGTACAGTGCTAAAGGGTGACCTTTGCTGATGCGGGATGGGTAAAAAAGAGGTTTCCTGCACATAGCAAATTATTAATTGTAGCACCCTGTATACGGTCTTTTCATTTTTTTAGCATTATAATGATAGCGTAAAAATCTTGAACACGTGGTAGTCTGTGTTAGGTTGAAATGTTTCATCAAATATTTAATGCTTTCCTTTTTGACAGACTTGTCGGCACCCCTCCCTGCAGCCTCTGCAGTAGCAAGTATTGTTGCAATAGCTCGTATTCAGGCCTGGAAATTGATAGGCCATAGGCCATTTTTTTGTGATTTTAACCGTATATTACAACCATATTTTTTTAAAACTGTAGACAATAATAGGCTAAAAATTTTGAAAACCGTAATTTTTTTTAAGGGATTTATTTAAAAAAATAATACCTATTTATATATATATATATATGAACAGATTATACATATATCTCTAAAAATTTCTGGAAATTACAACCACTTGAAAGAGCTAAACCGTCAGCAAATTTGCTTTGACAGGCACAAATGATTTGAAATTCCAGCCCTGCTCATATTCTCAACAAGAGGGCGCCCTTGAGCGCTTATTTTGCACTATTTTTGGTGCATATGTGCGGGCCATGTGAAGTGTGGATCAAACTCCCGTAAGTCTCTGACATACTGATAGTAAATTAAAATTGAAATGATAAGTGATATCTGCATCTCGTGAGGTGGGGGCCAAACATTTCCAAATATTTCATCGAAATACTTTTCTAGGCTGTGACATCATCACTGTAGTGACAAGAAATGATTTAATGAAAACACTTCATGGAACAGTTAACGAAACAATTAATGATGAGAAATGGTTTTTGTTATACACAATTTCAACAATGTTGACCCAAAATGTGGGTCCCACCTGCCACGTCAGCTATTACTTAAACGTATTGACAAGATAAGACCTTCTAACAGATGGTGGTGTCAGAATCAACAAGCTATATCTAGCTCTAACACCTTAAAGTGTAAATATTATGTTGCATCTCCTATTAACCATGTTGATTCCTTTTCACTTGTAAGGACCAATGGAATGACGATTAAAACTCAAATTTAACATTGAACAAAAATTTACACTAGGTAAAAACAAAAGAGAAAGGACTTTATTCTTGGTCCCCATCTCCTTTACACTAGTCAACTAAGGCTATGCTTTCATTTCCAATTTTTTTCTGGTCGTGAAGATGGATGGTACTCCCCACACATGGACCACTGAAAAGTGTGATAAGTCATTCATGTCTTATTTGTTAGGATCGAAACATAGATGAGCGATAAAATGAAATTAAAACAAAAATAAAAGAAGCATGCAATCACAAAATAAACCCAAGATTTAACATGGTTCACCCAATGTGGTCTACATCCACCAGAAACAAGCCATAATTCTTCTTTATTTAGCCCTGAGGAATACAATACAATTCTCCCTCTTTTTTATATTACAAAGAGTAAATCCATGCACACACACACACAACTTGTGCACCTCTTTTTAAAAGTTTGCTTCAACCACAAGCAACCTAAATATAGCATGCTTTTAAATAAGACATGCATATAAATAAGATAAACATAAAAATAACAACTCCCATCTATTAATAAGACAATCATATTTTTATCCATGGCCATGCATTCCTGCCATAATCAAGGAAAAAGTAAATTGGCACTTCAACTTGTAGTTAGGCTCCACATCTTCAACAATCTCCCACTTGGAGACTAACTGCTGAAACCCACTGTTAAAGCTCATCCTCAAAATCTTCTCTAACTTTTTTCTCTTCTTCAAGATCAATCTTGAAGACCTACCGAAGCTGAATAACCTTCCAAATTCTCTTTTTTAACTACCTTTGTCAACATATCAACAAGATTATGACTTGTATGGATCTTCTCCAACTTTAGATGTCCATCCTATAGCATTGATCTAATAAAGTGATACTTGAGTTATATATGTTTAGTTCTCGAATGGAATGCTAAGTTCTTGGCAAGATGAATTACACTTTGGCTATCACTGAATAACCTGTAATCCTCATGCTTCTTTCCTAACTCTTCCATGAACCGCTGCATCCATATCGTCTCCTTGCTTGCTTCTGTATTAGTAACATATTCTACCTCTATAGTAGACAAGGAAACAATCTTTTGCAGTTTAGAAATCCAACTAGTTGTCGTGCCACCAACAGTGAATACATAACTTGTGGTGCTCCTCCTACCATTCAAATCTCCAGCCATGTCTGCATCAACATATCAGTGTAAGGAAACCTCCGACCCTTCATAACACAACTGCATGCTACTGGTCCCTCTCAAGTATCTGAGAATCAACCAGAATCCACCAGACTGCATTCTAGCGCTCCTTTCCTAGATTACTCATGTATATGTTGACAACTCCCACTACATGGGAAATGTATGGTATTGTGCATACCATAACATACATCAAACTTCCAACTGCCGAAGCATATGGAACTCTGGAAATATATTCAATCTCTTCATGTACTTATAGCAATTACTTTTCCTTTTTTAGATCTTATTTCCATGGGAACTGGAAAAGTTGATCCACTTACACGTTTTGATTTTACTATCAATTTGGGAGTTACTTTTTGTATTGCTTGCCGTAGAATAATTAGTGGATTTTTATCTGTTTTTTGTCTTATTTTTTTAGAGATTGATAAAGTATTCGATAAGCCAATGCTTTTTTTCCATGTTTAAGAATACGGTTAACGACCATGTTAACTAATCGATTATGAAAAATGGGATCAAATTTCACCATTTTTATTTTTGCAGTACTTTGCTGTGACATGAGCGCTAAAAAGGTTTATAAAATTTTTTTCATAAAGGTTAATAATAAGTTATTTTGGCTTTTTAACTCCATATTGTAGGGTGGATCCCTAGAGGTCTGAAAGATCTCCCTCCAAACCGTACATACGTCTTTCGTCGAATACGGCTTTCCACATTTTTTTATTTGCATATATAAATATGAAATCTATTTCTTTTGCATAGAATTATGTTTACTCATTCTCAATTGAGTATCCGTTTCCTTTCTTTTGTCATTGATTAGAAATATTGTATTTTCTATATCTATACGATTAAGTCCTTAGGTTAAAAATAAAATATTGTATTTAAAAGAAAAGGTGTTTCAAATCATTGCTATTTGACTCGAACCTGTTCTGAAAAGGTCAAGACATTTTTAATTTTTTTGTTCGACACACGCAACGTAAGGAAAAACTAAAAAACTTATTAAATTAATTCAATATTGAACCTTAGACATATATTTATGTAATAGTTCGAAATTTACTTAAAAAAAAGTAATAAATTTTCGTTTGTTTTAGCCTGCTCTAGTCCCCTTACAAAAACTGTTCGTTATTAAGTTAGCTATATACTTTACATTTTTTTTAGCTCAATTGACATGATATCATCATAAAATGATGCAAATATTAGACTAAGAATATACAACGCACTAGAATGCCCTTGTTTATGATTTTTTATTGGAACATTATCTAAGATTCCTCAAATTATGTGATATTTCACGCCGGGTAAATCTTTAACTCTTCCGCCTCTTACTAATACTACAGAATGTTCTTGTAAATTATGGTCAATACCAGGTATATAAGCAGTGATTTCATCTTTTTGTGGCTTCTCCATATAAATTTCTTCCTCCAAATCACCATGAAGAAAAGTGGTTTTTAGATCTAATTGTTCAAGATGTAAATCCTCCATAGCTACCAAACTTAAAAAAATTCTAATGGAAGTCATTTTAACAACATGAGAGAAAATTTCATCAAAGCCTATACCTTTTTTTGTACCTCTTTTTTTCACCTTCTTCTTCCTTCAACCTGTAAACCCACTTGTTCTGTAATGCTCTCTTTCCTGCATGAAACTGAACCAAATCCCAAGTTTGGTTGTGATCCAAGGAGTCCATCTCATCATCCATACCTTGCTCCCCCTTTTTTCGTGTTTTTACCTACATTACTTCTTTAAAACTTTCTGGTTCTCCACTATCCATCAATAAACAATCGTAAAGCTCATATGAAGATTATCGTGCATGAGGTTTACTTACCCTAGTAGAACGTCTCACAAGATTTTTTTTTTTTGAGGGTCTTGTTGTTCTTGCTTATTTTGATCTACAAAATCAACACCGTCTGTGCCAATATTGATGCCTTGACTTGTTGATTTTGCATCCCTTTGAGCACTTATCTATATTTTATCTCATCAAGTGCTACATATTCAGACTTTTCCAGCTTCTTATCTTGTAGTTGTTCCCTGTGCATAACTCTTTCATTGCAAATAACATCCTTAATTCTAATGATTTTCTTCTCATCTAAACTCCACAACTGGAATCCAAAATCATCAGTGCCATACCCAATGAAAGTACATTTCTTTGACTTAGGTTCTAACTTGGTCCTATTCTCTTTATCAATGTGAACAGATGCTTCACAACCAAAAAATTTCAGAAAAGAATAGTTTACCTCCTTATCGGTCCAAGCCTCCTTTACTACTCCACCTTCCAAATCACTTAAAGGTCCTCTGTTTATCAAGCAAACAAAAATATCTACAACATTCACCCAAAGCTGTAAGGGCAATCCATCATGCAATCTCATGCTCCTTGCATGCTCCATGATAGTCTTTTTCAATCTTTCTGACACATCATTCTACCGTGGTGTTCTAGGAACTGTCTTCACCCTACGGATTCCATTCTGTGAACAATAGTTATTAAATTCATTGCTACAGTACTCTCCACCATTATCTAATTCGAGACACTTCAACTTCAAACTTGTTTCATCGTCAACCAAAGATTTCCACTTCTTGAAAGTATTAAATACATCATATTTCTTCTTTATATAGTAAACCCAAACCTTCCTAGTAGCATCATCAATAAAAGTAACATAATACCATGAACCACCAAGAGAAGATACCCAAGATGACCCCCACACATCCATACAAACAAGCTCTAACTTGTGATCCTTCTTGGTTGATCTAACCTTGAGAAATCTCACACGCTTTTGTTTCCCATACACACAATGCTCACAAAAGTCCATATCTATCTTTTTCAAATTTGGAAACTTTCCCTGTGAATGTACAATCTCCATCCCCTTTTCAATCATATGTCCAAGTCTGTGATGCCATAGAGTTGTGTCTATACCTTTATTAGGTAAAATAGAATATGGATCGGTATTAATAATGGATAAATACAAAGTACCTACTTTCTTACCTCTTGCTACCACAAGAGAACCCTTGGTAACTTTCCAAGAATCTACTATAAATATAACCATAAAACCCTCATCTCCTAATTACCCTGCAAAAACTAGATTCCTCCTCAAGCTAGGAACATGCCTGACATTCTTCAACACCCAAGTGTTACCATTATGCAATTTAACATGGACATTACCTTTTCTAACAATGTTACATGGCTCATCATCACTAAGATATACCTGTCCAAAATTCCCTTGAACATAATCTTGAAAATATTGTCCATGAGGAGTTAGATGAAATGAAGCACTAGAATCTAAAACCCAAGATTCTGATTTACTATCTAAAGAAAGAATAAGAGCATCTTGTAACACATCACCTGCTACATTTTCCTCTTTTCTCTCTTCTTGTTGATGTTTCCATGATTTTAAAGACCAACAATCTTTATTTGCATGAACTACTTTTCTAGAATTCCAGCATACCATCCCGCTTCTAAATTTAGATTTTCCCTTCTTAGAATTTCCACAGTGTCAAGGAACTTTTACCTTTTCCTTCTATCTTCCTCTGTTCTCTACACTCAAAGCTTTACCAGATGACTCACCTATGCTTTTTATTCTTATCTCTTCACTAATAATCATACCAATAACATCATCAAACTTGGAAGTGTTTGAACAAGAAATAGAATTACTCAAATCCATAACCAAAGTATTCCAACTTTTAGGCAATGAGCAAAAAATCAAAATAGCCCTAACTTCATAGTAAAAAATTAATCCTATAGTTCTTGATTGATTCGTAACCGTGTTGAATTCATTCAAATGATCATTTATTGAATCACCTTCTAAGATCTTCATATTAAACAAATTTTTCATGAGACATACCTTATTGGAGGCTGAGGGTTTTTCATACAATTTACCTAATTTTTCCATTAGATCTACTATTGTCTTTTCTGTAGAAATATTGAAAGCTACCATAGCTTCCATGGACAGCTGTATCATTCCTAGTGCCTTTTGATCAAGAATATCCCATTCTTCATCTTTCATAGCTGACGGTTTCAAAGATTTACCCTTAGATGGTAGATAAAGATGTTTCTGATATAGGTAGTCCTCCTCTTGCATCTTCCATAGCTAAAAGTTCTGGCCATTAAACTTCTCAACCCTGAACTTGCTATCTTTTGCCATTTCTCCCAGTCAAACAAGAAACCCTCATGTGAGATTTTTCTGCCAAAAGAAAATCTTGCTCTGATACTAGTTGTTAGGATCAAAACATAAATGAAAAATAAAATGGAATTAAAACAAAAATAAAAGAAGAATACAATCACAAAATAAACCCAAGATTTAATGTGGTTTACCCAATGTGGGCTACATCCACCAGAAAAAAACCAAACTTCTTCTTTATTCAGTCTCAAGGAATACAATACAATTCTCTCTCTCTCTTTTATTACAAAGATTAAATCCATGCACATATATATAACTTGTGCACATCTTTGTAAAAGTTTGGTTCAACCACAAACAACATAAATATATCATGCTTATAAATAAGACATGCATATAAATAAGATAAACATAAAAATAACAACTCCTTTCTATTAATATGACAATGCTATTTTTATCCATGGCCATGCATTCCTCCCATAATCAAGGAAAATGCAAACTGCCACTTCAACTTGTAGTTAGGCTCCACATCTTCAACAATAAGAGAAAGGACTTTATTTTTGGTCCCCATCTCCTTTACATTTGTTGACTAAGGTTGTGCTTTCATTTCCATTTTTTTGGTTGTGAAGATGGATGATCCTCCCCACACATGGACCAATGAAAAGTGTGATAAGTCATTCATGTATTATTCCTCTCATAATAGACACCAAAAGATCCATAGTAAGAGTATGTATCCAATTTATTATGTCTTTGTCTTGCATAATTGAGCAAAAGAGATGTCCCAGGGATTTTTTTATAGAAGAAGTAAATTTCCCGTGCTAGATGAAAAGCATTATAAGCCTCATACTAGAAGCACAGGTCCACCAGTGGACCCTCAATTTATCTTCATAAATCTAGGGAAAAGAGCACCCAGTCAACTACAACTTCTCCCAAAGAAAATCTCACCATTGGAGTTGTAGAAGTTTATTCAGGGTAAGGTGCATATTTAACACTGCAGTTTTCTATTTGATTTGTGGATATATTGTGATTGTGTCTGAATTTGATGTGATTTTCATGTTTCTAGGTTGTAGACGCGCTCCAGATGATAGGATTCCTACTTTCAACCAGTTCTTTCCTCTTTGTGACTAGAAAGACGAGGACAAAAAAGAAAGAGGGGAAGGAAGCTAAACATTATTTGTTTTCTCAAGATTCACAACATCGCTTTGTCAAATATGTGACAAGTGAAAATGGCCATATAAAATATTATATGTCATTGATACAATAGGTAGAGGTGACTTCAAAATCATCTAGGTGATTCTAACTTATACAATGCCTTCAGTGTAATTATGCCATTCTAGATTCTCTAACCATATTATGTTTCTTATTTATATGGTTACTACTAGATATTTAAACACACACACACACACACACACACACACACATATTCATGTTCATATGAAATTGTCTTCAACTTATTTCAAAATGTTCGTATGTTTTAAATGGAGTTTTGGACTGATTCACTCTGTAAATGGCGACAAATCCCTGTAGTTATATTTTATTTCTAACATTGTTTAGTAGCGTTGCTCATTAATTCCTATGTAGATAGGTCATGGATGTTTGGCACATCGAACCACCTCATCTTCCTTGGTTTCTACTCATATGCCATCACACCTATTGCAACTACTTTATTTTCTAATCTTAAAAAGATTTCCTGTAGGCCGATGGATACTGTAGTGCCCACTTCCCTTCGACACTTATTATTGTTCATTTCGATACTGTTGACTATACTTATGGCTATTATTGTATCATTTTGGCTTAGTATGATGTTAGATGATAGAGATACTTGTACTATTGTTGGATTTTGATTCATAATATGACGTGTGTGGAGTATTAGAGACATTTTATATTGATGATGATATGCTGTTGACATAGTTATATATTTCTAACATGCGATATTTTTGTCATATTGAGTGGACCTTAAAAATTGAACTAATCTTGTGATCCTATTGATATTGATGAAATGTAGAATTGAGATGTTGTTAGAAATTGAAAATAATAATGTTACTTGCCTAGATGATGATTTAATTCACATGTAGATGATTGTAGATTTATATTTGTATATTTTATCTTAAATGTTTTGATGCAGCCATGAGGCCGAATGAGGTATTATGTGTTTTCCAGGTAAACATATCACAACAATCAACGAGGGATTGGAGACCAACCACATCAGAATGCTAGATGGATTCAACAATGGTCACCATGACAACATGTGTTATGTTGTGTGTGTTTGAATTTTTGTTAGGGGGTCCCCATGGAGGGGACATTACCTCCAATTGTGACCAAGGGTTTATGTGTAGTTCTTTCTTTTATTTTATTTAATTTTAGTATGTGATTTTTAGTGATGTATTTCCTTGTATTAATGATTTAAATTGTGTCTAGATTAGTAAATTAATCATGTTACTAAACTAATTATGGATGGGAAAAAATACTTCATTTATTGGATTAGATGGTTCTTTGGGGTATGTTTTGTAAGTTGAGTGCTTGTGATCTTGAGTGTTTTACACTCTACCTCTTCATGGAAACTCGGATTTGGCCTTAAGAGCCAATTTTGGAGGCTTATGGGACAAGTTAAACTTGTCCCACACCTCTTGAATTGCTATACCAACCCTACCTATGGATTGGGTGGTACAAAATAGACCACATTATTTGTTTTGTAAGACAAAAAGTGGTGTTTATTTCACTTTTCTTACATGGGTTTTAAAGTTTGTCCTTAGGGGGTGTGGGTTTGGATTGTGTGTAAGAGGTTTGTCATTCCTCTCAACCACCAATTTATTGTGCATTGGGGTTGAGGTTTGACTTGTGAGGTGGAGTTGAGGATAAGTGATGTGGCATCCTACATGGAGCCACCTCACCCTCCTCTCTCCCTTTTCTATTTATGCTAGTTATTTTTTTTATTTAGGGGTTACTTCATTGCTTTTGTGTGCAATTGTATTTTGGATTTTGAGAATTTTGGAGTGCTTGTGGATTTCTTTTGGAGCTTGTTGGTGTTAGAGTGGGCTTGAAGGAGCTTGGTGTGTGACTCTTGGATCAAGCTCTACCATGGAAAGGTAGGAGCTACACTCTTGTTTAAATTTTTTCTTTTATTTGTGTATATGTGTGTAATGAAATTACTTGTATAATTCAGATTAAGAGCAACAATAGAACACCAAACAACACAATATTTTAGAATAACAATATGCAATTAGAATAGCTTCGCCACTTCGAGGGGGCAACCTCCAAACCATATAATAAGACTCAAATGCTCAAATGATAATGAAATACTACCTATAATCCCCTATATATACCATTTATATGTTATGGCCATCACCAAGGCCGACCTATTAAGCATGAGAAAGTATAAATGATATAGTAAAATGATATGGTAAGCCACAAGTCAGCTTATTATATCCTAATACAATCAATAGGTTAAATACGTAGCATGCCCTTCCCCTTCAAACCAATGTTGTCATCAACGTTGAATAATCCTCGATGTTGCTGCAGAAAACCTTCATCCTCCCAGGTGGCATCTTCTATTCTCAGATTCTTCCACTTGATCATATATACCTTAATGTCTCTAGTTCTTAGCCTCTTAGTACGTGTTTACAGAATCTTCTCTGGCTCCAAAATGATTCTTCCTTCCTTGTCAAGTTTTGGTAACTTTGTCTGGGCTTCAAATTTCTGTCCAATAATCTTCTTCAGGCATGAAACATTGAATACTGGGTGTATGTGTGAAGATGGAGGCAACTCTAGTTTATAAGCAACACTACCAATTTTCTGTAGAACCTGATAAGGGCCATAATATTTAGAAGCAAGATTGTTTTCCTTTTTCTATTGCTTTAGGGAAATCTGTTATTAAGGTTGGAGACGTACAAAAACCCAGTCACCAATTTCAAAATTTCTTTCACTACGGTGTTGATCTGCTTGTTGTTTCATCCTGTTTTGTGCTAATGATAAATTCTCCTTCAAACTAGCCAAAACCTGTTGTTGATGTTGAATGTTTTCCTCAACATCTCTAACCTTAGTTTTCACCCTCAAGGAGGAAGTGATAGAAGGTGGATGGTAACCATATAATGCTAAAAATGGGGTCATTTGAGAAGAGGTATGAAAAGATGTGTTATACCACCATTCTGCCAGTGGTAGCCATTTAATCCACCTTTCCTGTTTATCTGATACAAAACAACGTAAATACTCCTGTAAGCATTTGTTGACCACTTCTGTTTGCCCATCAGTCTGAGGATGATAAGATGAATTGTGAGCTAGGTGAGTACCCAAACATGAAAATAATTCCGTCCAAAAATTACTTGTGTAAATATGATCACAATCACTTACAATTATCTTTGGGGTTCCATGTAGCCTTTGAACTGTCTCCAAAAAAATAGTTGCGACTGTACTGGCTGAAAATGGATGTGATAGGGAACAAAAATGGGCATATTTTTTTATCCTATCCACAATTACCAAATAAAAATTCTTACCCTCTCAACAAGGAAATCCGGTGATGAAATCGATGGAGACTTCCTCCCATCTTTGGCTAGGAATTGGTAAAGATTACAACAGACCTGGTGTCTTAATTATTTCCCCTTTGTTCTGTTGGGACACTAAAGTACTCTGATACAAAAAAATTATACATCCCCCTTGAGTCCTTCCCAAAATAATTCTCTTTTTATTCTATGATATGTCTTCAAAAACCTAGAGTGTCCTCCAACAGGTGAGGCATGTAGATCTGCAAGAATCTTATGCTTCAACTCGGAATATTTACTCAAGTATAACCAAGTCCTTATACCATAGTGCATTACCTTTCCACTCAAATTTGTTAGATGTTATAGAGCCTTGCTTGATATTCTGTATTAGGGATTGTGTATCCTTATCTTGATCCCATTTTAATTTTCCTTCATCCACCCAAGTGACCGTCAACATGGACATTCCTCATAGTAAGGCATATGCGGATGTATCCCTTTTGGACAATGCATCAACTACTACATTTTCATTACCCTTTTTGTATATGATTTCAAAATCATAACCCAACATTTTTGTTCACCCAATTTTTTTGTTCCTCAGATGATAACCTTTGCTCCAAAAATTATTTGAGACTATCATGATCAGTTTTTACCTTGAAGTGTCTACCCATGAGATAGGGCCTCTATTGCTTGACCGCATGAAGAATAACCATCATTTATTTCTCATAGATAGGTTTGAGTAGATATTTTTATTTGAATTGGTGAATCTCAAATGAAATTGGTCTTCCTTCCTGCATTAGAACTGCTCCCAATCCTGATCCTGAAGCGTCACATTCAAAAATGAAGGTTTTTGAGAAGTTGGGAGTAGCCAAAAATGGGGTGTTGCACATGGCTTCCTTTAGCTTCTCAAAGGATTTAGTGGCTACATCTATCCAATGGAAGGCATCCTTCTTTAACAATGTAGTGAGTGGTGGGGTTTTTATTGTACCATATCCCCACACAAATCTTCTATATTACCCTGTTAGTCCTAGGAAGCCACTTGAATATGTTTTGAGATTTTTGGGCCTTGGCCATTCCACCATAGCTTTGATCTTTTGAGGATCAACTTTGACACCTTCATGGGATACAATATGACCCAAGTACTCTACCTCTTATACACCAAAAGAACATTTGGATGGATTTTCATACAGAATATATTTCTCCAAAACTTCCAACACGTTATTTACATGTTGTAAGTGTTCTTCCCATGTCTTACTGTAAATGAATATGTCATCAAAGAAAACTAATACAAATTTCCTTAAAAATGGCCTAAAAATAGTGTTCATCAATCTTTGAAAGGTTGAGGGTGCATTTGTAAGACCAAAAGGCATTACCAAAAACTCATAATGGCCCTCATGAGTCCTAAAATCCATTTTATGAACATCTTCCTCTTTTATCCTAATTTGATGGTACCCTGAACGAAGATCTTATTTTGTGAAATAAACAGCACCATGCAATTCATCAAGTAAATAATCAATTACTGGAATAGGAAACTTATCTTTATGGTGTACTTGTTGAGTTCTCGGTAATCTAGACACATCCTCCATGTTTCATCCTTCTTACATACCATGACCACTGGTGAAGAATATGCACTCTGGCTATGCCTGATGATACCTGCCTTCAACATTTCCTCCACCATTTTCTCAATCTCACTTTTATGGGAATATGGGTATCTATATGCTCTTATGTTAGGTGTTTGGCTCCCTGGAATCAAATGAATGGCATGATCATGATCCCTAACTGGTGGTATTCCCTTTGGAATTGCACCAAAAATAGATGAGTGAGCATCCACAATCTTTTGAAGATCGGGTGGCATTGAAGACTCTATATTTTGTACTTCTATGGAAAATAGCTTTGCTATAAAGCCATCCACTCCTTTTCTGAGAACCTTCTACATCTAATGAGAGCTAATAATCTGTGGAGACTTCGCTACCTTCCCATTTAATTGTATTGTCCTTCCATCTGAATAAAATCGCATGAACAATTCTTGGAAATTCATCTCTATAGTACCTAAGGTTGTGATCCATTGGACCCCCAAAACAATATCTGCCCCTCCCATAGAAATAGAAAACATAGGTGAGTCTAACATGTAGTCTCCCATGGAAAGCTTGATACTATGGCACTTTCCTATGCACTTGATTGTCCCACCATCCACAATCATAACTTGCATTTCTGGAGCTGGGTAAATAAAAATATTGAGGTGGGTAGCTAACTTACTATTTATGGAGTTATGAGTACTCCCCGAGTCAATCAACATCGTCACCTTCTATTTTTTGAGATAGCCAATAACCTTGAGTGTTTGAGGAGTACTAATACCTGAAAATGCATGGCAAGAAATTATAGGTTGGTGATCCTCTGCTTCATCTTCTACTGGGTCCTCAGCCTCTCCTATAATTTCAGCTTCCTCATCATCCTCATTACCTCCGTCAATATAGAACAAATTATTCTTAGCACATTTATGTCCTGGTCCATATTTTCTATCACAGTTAAAACATAATCCTTTTGCTCTCTTTTCTTCCATTTGTTGAGGAGTCAATCTAATTGGCCTAGCAAATGAAGGGGAAGAGATACTACGGTCTCTGGTGTTAATGAAAGGTGGCCTCCTACTACAAAGAACCTTTTCCTCTGCATGACATGCCATGATAATTGAATCAGAAAGCTTGATTGGATTAAACATATGAACCTCATACTCGATGTGGTCCTTAAAACCCCCAAGAAACAGGTCATTTAGATTCTCTTCTAGAATATTCTCCACCCTTAAGGATAGGTTTTGGAATTGATGCACATAATCTTTGACTAATCCTATTTTCTGTAACTTTGCTAATTAACTAAAGTAGTTCTCTGAAACACTGGAACTATAGTGCAATTTCAACTCCTCGGTAAAAACTGTCCAAGTGACACCTAGACCATTCTTCTGCCTCTGAGCACATAACCAACGATACCAAAGAAGTTGGTCGGGTTCAAGATATAGAGATGCCAATGTCACCTTTTGTCTTGATGGTGTTTGAAGTAACTCAAAGAAGTTCTCCATTTGATTTATCCAATTCAGGGGATCCTTACCATCAAATTTGCGCATATCCACTTTCCGCATCATGTTCCGTGGTTGTGAATAAGTTTGATTCTGATGGGACTGGAAAAGTGATCCAATATGGTTAGTTTGTCCATGATTTTGAACTGAAGGTCCTCCTTGGTTGATATGGGCCTGATTTGGGCCATACTGTTTACCCTTTACATGTTGCATGATATCATCCAACCGATGATTGATTTGGGCTATGTCTCCTTTAGAGGCCATCTCTGATTTTACATTTTGCAACTCATACTCAAGTTGGCTCAACTTATGATCAACTGAGGTAAACCCTAGTGCTAAGGAATCTGTATTTACCCCTTCTGACTCCATCTCTTCAATCACTACTCCATCTTTATCTGGGGTTTTACTTGGAGTAACCGGATTCTTTTTTACTCTTGTGGAAGGCCCCGCCATGATGTCAAACCTTAGGGTTTAGGGTTTAGATACAATTTCAGCTGAACAGGAAAAAAAACAGAGAAGATACTAATACTATTTTTTGAGAGCTTTCCGAAAATGTAAAGAAATTGAAATTTTTCCACAATTTGCACCCTAGAGAGTGATTTTATGAAAAACCCTAAATTTGTAATACTCTGGTAAAAATATATCCCACCAATTCACTCTGGTTCGAAATATGTGGCGGAAACAAAAAATTAGGGTTTTTGCCCTAATTTCAGCCCAGATCGTAGCTCTGATACCACTTGTAATGAAATTACTTGTATAATTCAGATTAAGAGCAACAATAGAACACCAAATAACACAATAATTCAGAAAAATGATCTCAATATGCAATTAGAATAGCTTCGCCACTTTGAGGGGGCAACCTCCAAACCATATAATAAGACTTAAATGCTCAAATGATAATGAAATACTACCTATAATCCCCTATATATACTATTCATATGCTATGGCCATCACCAAGGCTGACCTATTAAGCATGAGAAAGTATAAATGATATGGTAAGCCACAAGTCGGCTACTATATCCTAATACAAGCAATAAGTTAAGGGCGTAGCAATGTGTATGCTATTGAGTGTTTTGGCATGCTTGTTGGGTTCTTGGGTAGATTACCTAAGTGTGGTGTAGGAGAGGGCTATGGGGATCTTATATGTAGGGAGGCCTAAGAATTTATTTAATATTTAGGAGGGAGTTGGATTGGGTGCCCCACCTTGGACAAGAAAATGCTTGCGTTTCTTACTTGGTTTTTATGAGGGAGATATAAGAGATAGTAGGGAGGCATAAGAGAATGTGGGAGACATAAGAGGATCTTGAGGGAGGCATAGCAGTTGTGTTGGGGTTTTGAGATGTATATTGGAGGGTTTTAATGTGGGCACCTAATTCCCATTGGGAGGCATAAGTGATCTCCCCATAAATCCTTGCTCCTTTGGATTTGCATTATGAAGCCTTATGTATTTTGTTAGTTTCTTTTTGGTGATTTTAATTTGTGTTGATTGTGTTTTGGTATGGTTGTGAAATATTTGTATTATGATGTGGAAGCTTTGTATTTGTTGCCATGATTTGGATCCATCTTTGATTGCATTGTGGTTGGGGCTTAGGGGCCAATGAGGAGGATAACTTCTTCTCCTCATTGGATTATTAGTTGGGTGGAGAGTGTTGTTATTATCCCAAATTCACCCCCCGACAAAAATAGTCAAGAAAACTTCTGCACATAAGGAAATTATGAAGGAAATGGCTCTGTCAAGCGAACCCATGCCTTAAATTCATCAAACAAGTTATAGATGGGCTCAAAAATGAAATAGCAGGGTCAAAAATGAAGGAGCACCATTGTAGAGAAGCCGAGAGCAAGAAGGAAAAAAAGTGGTGAAGTTTTAAGGTCTTCAGGCTCAAAACCATTAACGAAAGAATCCAAAATCGACTAAGTATGGAAGAGCTAGCAGAGGGAACCATGTTTCCTAACGACACTCCTCCAAAGGTGACTCCAAAAAAGAGAAGCTCAAAAAAGCATCATATCTCCACGTGTCTCAAGATGAAACAGAGGCATGGGCAAATGGTCAAGCAGAGTCAAAAGGTGGAGCTTCGGGGCTGCGAGAGTTTTTAGAATTTCGTGATTCTTGCGGAAAAAGGGGAAAGGATAAATTAAGGACCCAAAAACCTGATTTTTCCCTAATCTGGCTGTCACGTGTCCTAGATTAAAGGGGACCCACTTTTTTTGAACTGTTTTCCCGTCCATTTGTATGGAATCGATACAAACTTCAAAGGGGCAAATCTTTCGACTCAGGGCTCGAAATATTGCAAATATGACACCGGTGGAAAAATATGGACCTCTACTATGCCATGGAAGCATAAAATATAATTTTTTACATGCCTTAGTGGGTGGAAAACAAGAAAACATATTCCAATCCATTAGTACAGGATCCGATGGCTTCCACTACTTGGATATTAAGCTTTTGGCCTTCCATCTTCTCTCATACGATAAACAGGAATGGGGAACTAGAAGCGACATATTGTGGGTGGATTTGTAGAAGGCATTGATATTCAGTGGTTGAACTTTAAAAGTAGGATTCAATGCATATCCTGGTGTGGTTGAAACATGATTCAAATTTTTTGTCTTCTCTCTCTTTTCTTTCTATATATACTGTAACACTTCTCGTTTGAAAAAGAGAGACATTCTGGGCATAAAGAAACTCTGTCAAATTTGTTTCTCAATGCCATTTTTGAGTAGCAAACCTTCTCCCACACCTGGAAAATGTATTTTTGCCTCTATTCTAGAAATGTAATGGTCTGTGCACCTTCTAGAGCAATAAAAACATATTTTTATGGTGTTCTTCAACCCTTTGCATCATTTTTTTTTTGTTTCTCATGAAGTGCCTAGAAGACTTAGGGCAGAAGTTGAGAAATTTGCAAATGCATGTCCATTTCACATTTCAAAGGATGACTCAGATGTTGAACCACCTAATTACCATGGACGTTTAACTGATGGAGTTGAAATTTTGCATAGTGCCACTTGGCCTGTCTGACAAACCCTCATCTCCATTATGAAATTGTTTCAACGCATACCTTAACAAAAGATCTCTCTGAATAGGTGAATGATATCACCAATATAGTTTAGGCAATAGTAGGGACAACTTTCTCTCTCACAAATGGATCCTTGGAATGCATCAGATTACCTTCTCATTTAGTTTCCACCCGCACCAAGGAGTAGCCGGATCAGTCACCAACAGTAGTTCATAGACTGCAGAAGAACCGACACTTCTCTGGAGGATCATTCCCATTAACCTGTACCAAAGAACTTGGTGTATGCACCCAATGTTCTGCAGGGTTCTGGATCAAATGAACCTACTGTGTCTGTAAAAGTAGAGCCATAACTCATTTGGGGGTGCTGTGATTTTTGCAGCTCCAATAACTGAGCCACGCATTGTGGGCCAGTTTAGAGAGGCAAACCTTACAACTTCACTTAACATCAGGTTCCCCAATAAGCTTCATGGTGCATTATTTCAGGGGCATTTGGAGGAACTTTCAAGTACACCCCTGGGCAACTCTCATCTGTTTATTCACCCCCTTCCCTGGCTAAAACCAAATTTGTCACCGAACTTCGCCAGGGTTCATTGTCCGCAGTCGCAGTCGCAGTCACCGCCATTTTCTTAATGTTACAGCTTCGTAGAATTCATTTTCTGAGATTCCATGAGGATGTGTCTAATAATGACATCAGGTGTCACTATCAACCTGAGCAATCAGACTATACAGCATAGCAATTGGGTCTGTGACCTCCAATGATTTTCCCAATGCTAGTCAAAGCAATTGACCAAGTCATTGAAGGCTCTGCATCCAGAAGAGATTAAACGATGGAATTTGATCTCATATGCCTAGAGTCAAAGTCAGTTTTGAATAATATGGATGATGCTATCTTTGAGACACAACCTTATGCATATCAAAGTGAATGAATTACTATTAGAAGATGATGTTCTGCTGGAAAGTAATTCAATCATAAATGGAGACTGGCATACATGCAATTCTCAGGAGTGCATGATTACCCACATGGAGGCATTGAAGATTGGGAAAGTCACGGAAGCTTGAACCTCATTGAATGATTTTTTTCTCAATGACATTTCAACCCTAAGGATGCATAGCTGAGATTTCATGGCTGAAATGCTACCTCAACTTACACAATATATTAGAATGCAAGATAAATGACATATTTGATATCCTCTGGTTCAAGTGCAACGTTGTCTCTCTTTTAAATGTCTACAACATTATTCTCAGATGCGGCAGATATATACTACTCTACTCCTCAAGCAACATTTCTTATGTCAATTTCAGCTTCAACCTAATCCAAATTTTTCATTACTTTTACTTGCCCCATTTAGTGTGAAGATCAATTTAATGAATACCCTTTAGTATTCACTAGTCCAATGTAATGTTACGGTTCCTGGCCTTTTCCCTGGATATAAATAGTCGTTTAGGAGTGCAAACAAACTAGGATAGAAACTGCACCTCCCTACCCACAAGATAACAATTACAAAGCTGGTCAAATCCTAACATGCCATGACTATAAATACTTGTAAAACCTAAAACAATTGTTGGGAAGAGACTTAACATTTCAGTCAAGGTGATTCATATTCAGAAGAGGGAACCACAACATACCCATGGAATTTACCTCATGAGAATACTGAAGAGTTACCATGCTACATTTCTTTAACTACCAAATAATCCCCTTGATGGATCAAGTTTTACACAGGAGGTCAACATTCAAAGAGCCATTATTTTCTTTTGTAGGTCTTCCTTTGTTGCAACCATTACAATAAGAACAATATGAGGACCATATTTCCTATTATCAGGGGATGATCTGAGTCCTAGAGCATATCTCAACCTATTAACCTTCAATACTACCTCGCATATTCATTGTTCTTCATTAACACTAATGTTTGACCAGACAGAGTATGAGCTTATCAAACTTCATGTTACAAGATAACTTGTAACCATGGTGACTAAGTTACAGATCATTAGGATTACCAATGTAGGAGGTTGAACTACATTCCTAACAGTGACATCATCCTCCTTCCTTTTTGGCACATATTTTCGGACCCAATGCACCTTTGCACAAAGTGAAAAAGTCCATCCAAGGTGTGAAAATGTATCATAGACACATTTGGAAAGCCTTCCTTCACCAACAACTATAAAAAAATAGACACCAAAGATTGAGTTTTTTCCTTAAGAGATTACCTAATATTTACGTAGGGAAAAATTATATCAATTTTCCCCAAAAGGTCTGATGAGATCATTACCACAAGTTTTAGGAGCCAATTCTTCCTGAAATTTGAAATTCACCCCTTTTAATTTTTCTCAAGACTGTGCGCCGGTGAAAAGGATTGCCACCAAAAATTATGATGATGGAAAGGAAATCCAAAACCTTGTGAGATTGATATTTTAATCAAGTCTCAACTCTTCATATAACTCATGTAATGATCATCCGAATCTTTACCCGGATTAGGGATCTTCATCTGCATTTTCGGCCTAATATCTTAAAATCTGGGCGGTAGAATCTCCTGAAACTATTTTGAAATTTGAAGTATGCATTATTGTATTTCCTATGATTATATTTTCACTTCAAAAAATTAGGTGAGGCTCCTTAACCATTTAGAACAAACCCACTATCTTTTTTACTACTCTCATTTCCCTGCATTATGGTATGAATAGCCCGGTGTTGCATTGTTTATTCCTAAACCTATTTTTCTTTGCATAACTTCCCTAAACTACCTCTGATGATATCATAGATCTATCACACACTTCTTGGAGGAATTACATCTTCTTGGTTCATCTCCAGAGGGTGTTCATTAGGTGCCAAAGTTTTGAAAATAAGCCTTTTACGCCTCTGGGAGAAATTCCTTCAAATTGGATCAAAATGAATCCATGAATTTCTTCCCACCAGCTTACCTGCAATGAAACACACTTTACACATCCATTTATAACATACATTTCTTCCATGATGGGGTTTACATGGTTGACAATTGGTCGGGGGGCAGGTTTATATTACTCGGATTCAAGGATTTTTTTAGTGTGGGCTTAGTTGTCATGGATTTTTTTTTATTTTTCATGTTATACATTTAGCATGACAACACTATATAACTACATATATGACATCTGATCTATAATTATAGAGGCATCTCTTTGTCACATTACTCTATCTCTTTATTCATAGGTTGCACGTAACTTTCCTATTGACGAACCTAGAGGTTATACTAGTGGAATCTGAATCCACATGACAACTTCTCCTCTATCTCCCCACCTATCATCTCCATCCCCAAAATCATATCCATATCTATATTTTCCTCCTCCTCATCGACTCATTGGCCTCAATGATTAACCCTATACATGTGTCAAAATTGGTACATGCCCCATACGTGTGTTAAAGCATGTACCTATTCTTGTATCTGACCTTGTCCACCCTTTCCACCATGTACCTATATATTTTTCCTATGAACACACATATTTATCATGTGCATAACTTCTCCATCCTCAGCCATTTTGGCCTCTCCCTCTCCTTCATATCCATATATGGGATATATGTAATACCATTGTCATACCCGTAGCCATCACTACTATAGGAATAGTCAACTAGAAAAGCAATCTACTACATACCAGGCTCCATATAACTCTTACACTCTAGGATCAACAATACCTTATTGTACATGCCATATCTATGGTATTAATTGTGTAAAAATGGATCTAACTATGCTTGACCTAATCCACGCACAAAATTCCAAAGTCTCTAGTGATACCCTAGCATACCACTACTCATCATCTGGTATATCCTGCCTCACTCCAAACTTTCTCATGACACTATCTAGACTCTAATACTCAAAGATATAAGAGACACTTCCTATAATTCAATGAGCTATCTCCACTATCCTTAAATTCTCTGTATCTATCTCACATGTTTAGGCTCTATACAGCCTCCATATCACATGTCATAACTATAAATCATCCATGTCTCATTGATAGTAGGCTAGGTCACCTTGATGTACCTTATTCCTAGCTTTGATTATGTGCCATCCAAATAATAAGGTATCCTTTGGATTTTATATCCCTCAAAACACCCTTTTTCTAGCCCACGACTATGTGATCCCATGCCTAAATATGTAATAGTGTAGTGGTTCCCAAGCTCCTTTGACTTATCTACACTACCATGTGTAGATTCCTATATAAGTGAGCTAGTATGCATGGTCCCCATGTAAACACATTCATTGACTCCATCATCTCTATGACTGATCCAATAAACCCTAGCTAAAAGGGGCTCATAGTTTTACTAGGAAACGATAATACGTTGATAAGATCCATCAAATAAATGGGTATATGATCAATATATTCATCTTCCATACATGATACTAAATGTATCTGCATCCCCTCTCTATAAATATCCTCTCTACCAAATAAATTTTTTATGTGTGTTTGACTGTCATCCCAATCTATCAACCTCCCCCTCATCAAAACTTTTAGAATCTAATAAATGTCCTCAAGAGTCACTAACATCTCTCTCATCGGTAGTCAAAATATCTATGACTCGCTATGACACCTTTATACTAATGTTGTCAATCTTGGGGAATGATCCAATGTTATGCAATCACACTAGATGATTCTGCCTTTAAAAAGTAGATCCATAACTCATTTGGGGGTCCTGTGATTTTGCACTAATAATGATATACGCTTTAGGATAAATCATCAAATATTGTAGCACATAATTCTAAAAAATTAAAGATCACTAATTCATATGTCACATTCAATATCATCTACACATCATAATTCTACAATCAAAAATACACACTTTATTCATAAACTATTTTTAACACACAATAACAAGTTATTCATACCATTTCTCAGTGACACACTCTCATTTATGGTTCATTCTTCACTTCTGAGTGGGAATAAACAAATGAACCTCATTGTATACTTACACATCCATTTGGGGGCACATTATCCCTATCATTCACTCTGCATTCCATTCCACCTCATTCACAACATATACATACTTCATATAATAGTTGAATTTGTATTATTGTAAATGAGAAAGAAGGAACATAGAAGTTGTATTATTTATTGGTTATTAAATTTGTAATGTATGTGGAAATGAAAGGCATTTTAGTGAAATAAGTTTGATGAAATTGAAATAAAGTTGAATGAGAAACAATCTTAGTGAGTTAAATTTTTGTATAAGGGAATCTAGATTGAAAGGAAAACAACTTAGTCCTTTTTTCATTTGGCTTGTTGTCTCACATTAATGTGTAGCTCTTTTTTAAAACTATGAGAAAACTCTGCATAGATTACTTGAGAAAATGTTGTAAAGTTGTTAATGCAAAGGAAAGATTCACTCTCATTGATATATTTGTATTTGATAGATAGTAAATTTCGTTGCTTATTCTTTGTCTAGAAAATTTTAAAATGCATATGAGATTATGGAAAAGTTAATTTTTTTTTTCCCTTGATTAGTTGGTTGTCAAACAAATGTATCCTCTTCCCTTTGTAAAGTTGATGGAGTAAATTTTATTATTGCATCTTTACTTATGTCTTAGCTTACATATTGTCTATTTAGCTTATATTTCATCTAATACATGCATTTTTTTCTTTATTTTTACTAATACTTGTGTCCTACATACATGTTTACATCAGCGTTGGTTTCTACCAAACATATTCATTCCCCCCTGAAAAAGGGAAAAAATTCAGTACAGTGGTCGGTCTTCTTTTGGGGCTAGCATATTCCTACTCATAGACATACGCTAGAAATCTGAAATTAAGGAATTTAATAATTTGTGTGAATCTAGTCACCCCTTACATATTTGTTACTACCCAAAACACAACACACTACAGGTAATTCAGCACATATTGTTAATATTATAGATAGGGATCAAGATCAGACTTGAGTCCTTAGCAAAAGGATTTTTTTTTATTCCTGAAAACAAGGACCAATTACACAACAATTGGTATTACAACACAGTCTATTGAACTCCACACAAAATGGATTTTATAGGGCACACAATCCTTAGCACATGTTTTTATACACACAATATGTAGTGGTGTTCTACATTATAGGAAGTAGTTAAAGGTTGGGGGGAGGCTTCCCGACTGCACCTCCACCCCATTATCAAATGGTATGGGGGGTGGGGTCGGTGACCCTCCCCCTAACCCCCAAAAATTTACAAACCGTAATACAACCAACTCCCCCGTAGTCATACCTATCTTCGCGTAAATTCTCCCTTGCGGACTGTGTAAACTAAAAATTGCTCTTTTATTTTTATGGATATATATATATATATATATTTCTATTTAATGGTATTTCTACAATATTATCCTGTTTCAAAATTCAGGTTTTATTAAAATGAAAATTTTAATAACATATGTATTTAAACACACGCACACAAAGATATGTGTGTGTGTGTGTGTGTGTGTGTGTGTGTGTGTGTGTGTGTGTGTGTGTGTAATTATTTCCCAAAGTATAATAAACCATTGTAATCTATTTTTCCTCCTAATAGAGCAAAACCCATTTTCCATTTGGGAAAATATTATAACAATGAAAGAAACAAAAATAAAAAATGTATTGAAACCCTAGAAGAGGGTGTGAATAACAAAAAACAAAAGAAGAAGTGCTTCCTCCCAAAAGATTGAAATGACCTCTCATGGCTTCTTCTTTCTCATCCAACTTGCAAAATCAAATTAAAAAATAATGAACCAAATAAAGAAGGGATAACTTTCTTCAGCAAACTTTAGGGTTAGTTGTTTTTTTCCTCATCTAAGAGCCCCAAATGAATCCATCCAAGGGATGGGATTCATCCCTACAAAAATTAGGTGGGAAGTGGGTGAGAGGAATATGAATTTAAATTTAAATTTAAAATCTAAAATACATGGGTTGACTTCTTAAGGGGGCCACTTTATTGTGTAAGGGGATGTGTTCATTTTCCTAACCCTTGTGCTAATTTTTAGGGACCTTGTTAATTGTTTTGAACCTAGACACATTGTGGTTTTAAAATAACTTTAATATTTATTTAATTAGGCCCTTTCCTCTTGAGATTAAAATGTGTAATTTTTAACTATAGTGGAATTTGAATGTTTGTCAAAATAACTTTTAGAGGAAAACCTAAACCATGCTTCGTCTAATTAAGTCATTAAAATGAAATGAGAGTTTTAATATTTTGTTACAATGGGGAAAAATATATTATTAAATTTAAGAGACTTAGAAACAATAATGTGACACTTGTTATTTTCGAAACCTTTTTACGGGCACATTTTTCAAAAAAAATTATTCCATAAATTTTCTAGCTTGCTTTAGGTTGTTCTTGGGTTTCATGTGGGAAAATTTAGCGGGTGTTACAGATACAAATAGAGATTGATGTGGTGTCCATGAAAACCTTCATATAGTGATGTTTAAAACTACAATGTCCATTGCAACAAGGATTTTTAGGTTGTCAATTACTAAGACATATTTAATACTTAGCAATCATTTGTATCAATTATTAATATCTAAGTTTATAATAGTGTAGTTACAATTTAATTTTAATCTAAATATTAGTGTGCACATGAGCGAAACAATATTCAAATGGAACAAATGATGCATACATCCTCATTTTCTAGTGTTCCTAATGGGAATGCACGGCTAATGCCCTAAAATCATAGCAGCATATTAGCACAAGAAAAATATTTCGTTATATTATTATTACGCTGAAAGGCGTGTTCTCTGGTAGAAACTTGCCCCCCCTCTGACACAGTCAGACATCACGGGAAAATCAAGATCGTCAATTTTATAGACTGTATCGTCAACCTCTGATAAATCTAAGTTGTTATTTTTTTTGCATGAAATCCTGCTTTAGCACCATGTACGCCTCTCCTTGGTGTCATTGAGCATGAGGTAAGGGTCGGTATCATGCAAGAAGGACAACAAGGGCCTCTGGATGCTGTTCCAAGACAAGTTGAGCAAGGTGTTGGAGGGCGAGAAGGCATCCGGGATTACGTCCATGGTGTGGGGAGTCAAAACCCTCTGTGGCATTGTATGGTCGGCCCATAACACATAATCAAATATTTAGGACTGGAGCTTGAACTATGTGGAGATAGAGCATTGGATTCAGCGGGAGAACTAGCAGAAGTTTTATGTTTAGCAACATTACATGACTATAAACTAAGCTAAATTTCTGGCCATGTAGACAATTGGAATGCAAAAGAATACAATGTTGTCTTTCCATTTTCTATATACTTGTTACTTTTTTTTGGTAAATTGGAAATTTTTTTTGCAGAATACCCAGATATAGTGTCAGAGTGCAGTTTTGTGGATTTGAAGTAGAAAACGATTTGGGAAATTCAGCGGAGTTTGGTGTTTGAAGCGTCAGATTGAGTTTGTAGATCTGGCATTGTTTTATTGATTAGGAGTTAGAGTCGGCTCCACTGTATAGGTATGTAACTCTGTTGCATGCTTTTGTTTGTTTTAGGTTTCAGACGAACAATCCTCATACACCATGTTTTCATTTGGGTTTTAGACCAGATTTCCTCCTCCCCGTACATCAAGAACCACGTGAACAACCACAAGGAGTGTTTGGGTGTTTCTGAAATTACACAAATAATCTGGCTTTTGGAAATGTGTACTATCGTAGCTTGAAATTTGTACCTCACTGATCACTCGAGCACTTTGACAACACATTTCACTGCATTTGTATTATGGCTTCTACGTATGGATTTTAGGAGTCCTTTTCTAATTTTGAAAGTTTTGTTGATTGGGTATAGGTCTGCAAATCAATTTCAATTGTAAAGTAGTGTTGCATGTGTATAAAATTTTATTTGGGTTTTTCCAAGGAATTTATGAATAAGGAGTATAATTCACAGCTTTTTAGTTCTGCATAACATTATTTTGTTGGGTAATCCTTATGCTAGGTTGTGGACTGCTTTTAATATGGTGTGGAGTGATCTTTGATGATATGTATAAGATTTGAACTTGGGTCATGCCTGAATGTACATTTTTAATATTATATTGGTCACATTCAAATTACCCTCATTATTTATTATTGGATTTTGTCCCCTTTTGTTACACCACAACCTCGCCATGTCTTTTGGAGTTATAGATCTCTTTGCTCCATTGAAATGGATTTGAACCTATGTTATGTTGTTACGCTTGCCTCCATTGCGCTTATATCACAACCTCTTGGATAAAAGTTACTCCTTCACATGCATAAAATTCCTTTTTTGTAGTTTTGATGGTTAAAGGGGATTTATTTGTAGATTCCCACCCAGAAATTAATAAAATTTTAAAGAGTGGAGAAAATTTGAACTAATAATGACAATCAATGGTCTCCTCAAGAAGCAGGCTGAAAAAGAGATAAGATAGATATAAGATGTGACCTTTGTTTCTCAACATTAAGACAAAATTACAGTAATATGATTACCAATACAGTTTTGGGAATGTTTTCTTCAACCATAACCCTTTCCATTAAACTGGAACATGAATTCTATAAAACCAATGGAGGAAACCATCACCATATGAAGCAAACCGACTTTTGCTTTTGTCAATAACCAACAACACAATTGAAACTAAGGGGAAAATACAAGGGATGGTGGAAGTCCTCAACCGATAAAGCTTCCATCATCTTTGACCTTATCAAGTGTAAGAAAATGATGAAGAGAGATAAGAAATTAAGTAGTGAATATATTGGAAAAACAAACATTGTTACTGAAATTATACTGACATAGTTGAACATAGCTAAAGTTGATTGGACCTGAAGCGTCTCAACATCTAATAGAATATAGGTACAATATTGGTAGTAAAGTGGTCAAAATTATCTAGTAGAATGATTTCTTTATGCATCCCCCTATTGGTGAACTGGAGAAAATTGAACCTAGGAAGAAAACACGGAGTTCCTCCTCCATGTTTTGACCAGACAGTTCATATGTCCATTAACACCCAAAGCACTGAAGTTGAAAAATAGGGGGAAAAAGGTAAGCAGAATGTTGGTAAAAACTCATAAACAACCCAACTTTGTATACCTCCTCAGAAATATTCCTAAAGCGATGAAGATGATTCCTAAACTAAGAAACAAACATACCCATAGCCATGGGTGAATACTTAACTTAGGGATGCAAAAATCTACTTCAAGCTTTCTTCCAAGCCACAAATCATGACCCTTTGCAATGTGGCTAAGCATCGGTACGACTATTTGGGGGGTTTAATCTTCAAAATTCATGTTATCAAGGGGTTAATTTTCATTGGGCGATAATTCTACTTTAAAGTTCCTCCATGAAGCCATGTGAATTCGAAGTTAATTTGGTTGAAGCCATGTGAATTCGAAGTTGATTTGGTTCCGAATTTGCATGAGATTTATACAACACTTGACATTTGCAAATACTCAATTCTATGACGAACAATACCCCTCATATATCATGTTTTCATTTGGTTCTTGGACTGAATTTTCTCCTCGTACTCTCCAGCCAATGAACAAGTGTATGATTACCCCTTCTTTGTGGCAGCATACGGTCACCCTTACTTTGTTTGGCTGCGTTTGCTTTGTGAATGGAATTGACCCAGATTAAAAAAACATTATTTTTGTAGGGCTTATATTGATGTATTAGTTTATATTATGCTTTCTGAAAGAACCTTGACTTATTTCTCTATCTATAGCTATGGTTATTCTGAGAAAGCAATTGTTTGTTGCTCCTTTCCTACATGTTACGTGGAAGGCCTGCTGTGGTCATATATCTGGTAACGTTTGCCTTTTTTGGCCCTCTTTTGTTTTTTTTGTCTGGGAAATGCTCTTGTATGCTTAAACACATGTTGATATTGATCTTATTCCACTTAATGATTTTCACATGATGCGTGTTTCAAAGGATGCGGCCCAATATGAACAAAAAAACACATTTAGAAAAGCTTTGTTTGTTAGCCTATCTCAAGACAATGATGTGTGGTTTTCTAAATTATGCCACTAAACTAAAAATAAAATTGGTCCCCTTTGGATGTAAAATAAATGTTGACCTTAAACTAGAGCTCCCCTATAACTAAAATAACAACATGTTGTAAATAACATCATCAATTATTTACATGGCCTTTACCATGGAGTTGTGGTCACTTAAATCTCGTTGCAACGCACCCATTAAAATACATGGAACCTCTTCAATAAAAACCAAATACTTCGGTTCATATCAAAACTGATAGATGAATCCTTTCCCCTATTCTTGGTAAAAAAGAATTAGTGATCTAAGTTAACAAGTAAAAGAAAAAGGCACATCCACCATCTATGAATTTAGGGGAATGCATTTGTATAAAACAATGTCAACCTTTCAAATTACACTCCACAAGTCATCATTTTAGGTTTATATTGAACAATTAGTTCATTCTTATTTTGATGATGGATGATCACTATCGAAGATTTTTAGATCGACATTTAAAATTTTGTACTCCACGATTCATCAATGTAGGTCTGTAATGAACAATTAGTTCATTCTTATTTTGATGATGAATTATCAATAAGATTATCAAATATGACTGTAGGAGAGGAATTTTTCGTTTAACCAAAAATCATGCTTGTAACAAAATTTATAATTTATTTTAAAGAAAACAAAAAAAAATAAATAATTGAAAAATATAAATAATTTGTTATCAAATTATACTACTTAGAATCAATTTAAAGCGAAAGTTGCAGGGGAGACTGTAGGGCTCCTGTTTATAATTTTTTAAGTTTAGTTTGTAGTACTTAGATCAGAATATTATAGTGATATTGAATGAGTTATTGACCCCAAATTTTTATATAATTGCTTACATGAAAGCTTCCTAAGTGTCAATATGATTAAAAGTTATGATTTATTTCGCATTATATCTCAAGATAAACTAGTCAAAATAGAAGGTACACAAATTGTTTGAAAAAAATCATTAAATAAATCTGCTATACAAATTGTATCTGAACGGTTTGACAAAATAATCTGAAGCCATTTTTAGTAACAAAAAAATGATTCAAATGCATTAACCTCTGACAAAAACTTATAAATTAGTTTTACTTCTTAGATACTCATAATTAATTAGTGTATTTATGGTAAAGTTGAACAATGATTGAGGAATTAATATGGGTTTTCCCCTTTGCAATTATTGGGCATAAAACGGAACTTACAATGGGATCTTCGTTCATGCCATGTAATTATTCATACCTCCCTTCAAGGAATGATGATAGTTTGAACACACACAATCTAACAATGTTATCTATGTGGAGAGGAAACCTTGATTGTCAGCCTGTACTATCTCGGCATGCAATCCTAAAGTACATTGGAAAATAAGCTTCTAAAGTGGAACAACAGTCATAAACAAAACACCAAACACTTTCTACAATATCAAGAGATACAAACCCTAATTTTCCTACACATGCTGCCATCAGAAAAATGCTAGCAGAGAGTGTCGTTGAACACGACATTAGTGCACAAGAAACATGCCACAAGCTCTTGAATTTATGGCTTGTCATATGCAGTCATTCTTTGGTCTCGTTAAATGTTGGTAGAATTTATTTGTGATGATTGGTTGAAACAAAATGTGAGTCTCCTAAAACATCCCTTCTTTTAGATGCGTACAAGGTCTATCCTTCAGATATGGAGTCCCTTCCCCTCATCGAAGTTGACCGATACTCCAGTTATAGTAAATATTACATGGGAAATAAGTGGAAGCTTCGCTTGTGCTTTGTAATTATTCATACCTCCCTTCAAGGAATTTTGATAGATTGAACAAACAAAATCAAACAATGTTATCTATATGGAGATCCAACATCGATTATAAGCCTATGTTATTTCGGCATGCAATGTTGAAGTGCATTGTAAATTATGTTTCTAAAGCGGAACAACATTCTGAAACATATCATTGAATGCTTTCCAGAGAGATTCATACCCTGATTCCCCTACACATATCACCATCATAAAAAATTCTAATAGAGAGTGACATTGAACACGACATTAGTGCACAAGAAACATGACACATGATCATGAAATTAACACTTTTCATGTGCATTCATGCTTTTGTCTCGCTAAATGTTGGTAGAAAAGTTTTACGAAGATTGGGTGAAACAAAATGTGAGGCTCGTAATATATCCCTTATTTTGGATGCATACAAGGTTCATCCTTCAGATATGTAGTTTTTTGTGCATTCCCCACATTTCCTTGCATTCGTGCACACACATCGTCATCATTCAAACTTTTTGGATGGTCCAAACTGCTGTTGTGTACATCCTGTATCAGTAATAGTTTCTACAGATATTAGGTCCCCCTAAGAATCATTCCACCTAGAATATTTTCAAGAAAAAATATAATCTGTGATATATTACCCGATCTTAAAACAATTCATATGTTGCTCGTCTATTTCAGGATTGGGAGGTCCTGATGTCAAGAATAAATTCTTGTCTTTCTGAACAAGAAATCATTGAGTTCGAAGAATCTCCCCATATTTGGGCTAAAAATGACCTGGTGGACAACCACAACCTTTAAATATTAAAATCCCTTAACTCCCTTGTTGATCCATTACTCAACACACCATGTGTGCTGATGACGATCAATTGCAACACAAAGTTATTCTCTACATTAACTAGAAAATCATGCTTGCCACAAATTTTTGTGTTGAAATAAGTCTTGTAAATGGTGCTACTGGCTCTATCGTCAACATTTTTTACAAAAATTCCTCCGGTCCACTTGATTTTCCTTTATTTTATATTCGATCGATGTATGGGGCCTCTTTTGGATGTCAAAAATCCTTTCCATATTTGAATTAGACCATTTTCCATAGGTCGATGTATGCATTTACCACTTAAACTGGCTTCAGCATTTTCAATCCATAAATCTCAAGGGCTTACTTTGCAAAGTGCTATTATTGACATTGGGGGCTTGAAAAAAGAGGAACTTACCTTCATAGCTATTTCAAGATTTCCCTCCTTGTCTGCCCTTCCCATTCTCTCCTTTTGTTTTTCATTTTCCATGTATACGTATCATATTTCTTTGTTGTGTTTTTCAGTTTTTTTTATATTGTCTCATATTTTTGCTTTCGGCGTGAACATCGCACACCTGACGTGCGATTGCTAGTTTAGACAAGATTTACATATTTGTCGGCTAGTTGATCTCCTACAAAGATGGAGATATAATTTAACAAATATTTAACTAATTCATATTATAAGTTGGATGTTATAACCATCTAACGTACACTCACATGCTTACACTAATATATGATTACTTCTGACATTCCCCTTCTTAGTGTGAACATGGGAGAAAAACTTTCATATTTTAAACTAAGCAACATGCTGCTCTATAGCTTGCACGTGGTCTCGATCATCACCTTGATTGTGGTAACTACATCATTCATGAATACAAACCCGTCGACATATTATAGGGAATACACGAATTAGGACTCATCGACTAATTAACATCAAACAAACTAGTTGAGATATCAAGAACACTTCCATGATTTAGTATATGCAGTCTAGATCTCTCCATCCTCATACAAACAAGATAAACAAAATCCATATAGTACACATAAACATGAATTCTATCTTTTGTTCTTATTTTTAATTACACACAAAGTAAACTAGATTGTGTCACTAAAGAAACATGTGGCCTCTGAGGTAGTGACGAACTCGAGGACGTTGATCAGCCTGTTGCCTCTGTTGCCTCCATCTTTCAATATCATGCTTCTCAGTTAGAAAATTAGATGTTGAATCTCTTCATTTTTCACATTTTAATTTGTTTTAATCCCCCCTAAAATTAATTTTTATATTCAAGGCATTGGTTAAGCTTGAGATTTAAGAAAAATAAAAAAAATGTTGGAGATACCATGGGTTGAAGCTGTGTCTAATCTGGCGTTGAGCACAATGACAAGACTTTTTCCGTAATCCTTTTTAACCAACAAAAAGAATAATGGAATCGAGATTCATAGATTATTTTTGTGATGTCTATGAGGTACTTCAAACTTTATACCACACTAATGTCCTAGTGTTTGCAAATTTAATTGAACACAATGTAATTTGCACATAGATGTTACAACATGAGTGATATGATCAATGTGAAGACCCACCTTTGAAAAAAAAACAAGAAAAATATTCCCTCCTTAGATGTTCAAAAGTAAAATAAAAAAAATGGTGAAGAATACATGGATGATTATGATTTACAAAGATTTGGTACACGAGTTTACACACAAAGTTGTGCAATCAACATTGATGATACAATAATTGATTTTATTTTCTTGTGAATGATACACTTTGATTAGTATATTGTGTGCTTCTTGAAATTTACAATTACATCCTCTTTGACTTGCAATTGTATGTATACAATATTTTTAATAAATGCATTATGGTGTACTGACAGAACAAAGGGTCCCACAATGAATAATTAGAGCACTTATCACTACTATATAAACTCAATATAAAACGGATATCTCATTTACAAGGGCAGCCATTAATTTTGAGAAGCCCCCTAGTAATTTTAACACTCCATGAAGAAATCAAAAAAACAACCTACTCTAATTATACCAAATGAAGTCAAAATAACACATTAGCATAGGAAAAGTACTTTGTTATATTATTATTTTGACAAGATTTACATATTTATTGGCTAGTTAATCTCCTACAAAAATGGAGACAATATTTAACTAACTCCTATTATAAGTTGGATGTTGTAATAATCTAATTTACACTCACATGTTTACACTAGAACATGATTACTTATAACATGCCCTACTATAGACTTACACATCAGGCTGCACAAATAAGTTACAAATTTCTATTAAGATCAAGGGCCTTAACAACATCTACATACACATTCTCTACTATGGACCTTGTATAATCTTTATTGGATCTTTACAAACTTGGTGTAATTCCTAAAGACCTAACCTAGGCTGGTTTAACTCTTCCTTGGAACGACTCTCTCCTTCCCAACTCTTTCCATTTTATTTAGGACAACATGAATTATGATAGTTACATCGAAAGGCTTTCTGAATAAGAATCAGAGGGGCCTAATTCTAAAAATTATCAAACATCAATGATCAGGATGCATTTGATCATTTATGTACAACGAGAATTTGGACATCCCTCCTAGATCCAACTACACCTTTCAAAATATGGAAAAAATAATCAACTAGGTTTTCACACACATATAATTGAGGAGTTTGAAGAGGAAGATCTAGAAAATGTTGGGCATTGTGTCAGTGTTGTTGTCATTGATGTCAAAGGGTATCAAGGTGAATTAGAGAGAGATTATGATATTTTTTGATGTCAAATGAGGTGTTAATATGTATGATGTGTTTCTTTGGTGAAGTTACATGGTGTCTAGGTGTGATTGCATGTTATTGGTGCATGGTCAAGAAAGTAGGTGTCATATATGGGATTCAAGAGTTTCTTTAAGGTTGATATGATGTCTAACATGTTCAATATGTTGTGTTAGAGGTGTTAATAGGTCTATAAGGTGATATCAAGGTCAAATTACTTGAGACGTTTGGAAGGAATCTTAACAAGGCCTAATCCTAAATCTAGTACATAATAGATGACATGATAAAATGAGAAATGGAGTAGAGAATAATAATATAAGTATGTGAGGAGTGAATTTCCATGATATAACATGTGTATATGGTGTAATAGGTCACAGTTCAGGTGTATGATGCAAGTTCAAGGTCTTTTGGAAGTAAGGTCATGGATACAATGCTACAAGGCATGGGTAAGTCATGGTGTATGGAGAGTTTTAGATGTGTGTAAGTATAAATGAGAAAACATCAAGGAGGTTATTTTATATGTGTGGACCATGTTTGAGGTCAGGAATTTGAAAGGAAAGCAAGAAAAAGTGTTTTGAGCTCTACCGAGCTCTTAGAACTGGATTTCCTAGCTCGATAGGAAACTCTGAATGCTCATTCACATGTGTGAGATGTGCATGGGAACTAGGGACTTTTGTTGATGTTAGGGAATGGAGCTAAGAAGTCTTCACAAGAATAATGAGCTAAAATGGACATCAGGTTTTTATGAACCATTGCTAAAAAGCAGAATATGTTAAAACCCTCTATAAATCATAGTTTCAGAGTGATAGAGGAGATTTAATTGGTATGGCTATAAAATGGCATATGAAGGCTAATAATATGGTTCATAGGTGTAAAGTAATTTTTAGATCTCTTGTTGTTGGTATTTATAGGTTCCAGAAGTGGTGACAATCTACAATAACCCCTTATTTTGTGGAGTTTTTCAGGTACAGAGATGTGTTGCATGGTTCACGATGAAAGACCAATTGTGGGAGCTATCTAGGGATGTGCGCTAAGTGTTCATGAAGTTATTTGGACATGTTCTATGGATAAAATGGATGAAATATCTCATCCAAGTGTGCGTACTACTTTTAACCTAAAGGGCTAAAACTAGTCATGGAGGTTTGAAGTTTACTTTAATGTTTTGCATGGTTTAGCAAGGATATTTATCCATGACAACTTGCTGAGGTCCCATATTATGTGTTTGATATTTTGGAATGGTCTGAAGAGGTGTTTTCATGTTGATGTAGTCTTGGCCTAAACTACCCTATTTAGGCATGTTAAGAAGGCTTGTGGATTAGGTATTTAAGTGAGGTTTTCTCCATGTGACATATAGTTGTGATTGCTTGAGGAGGTTTATCAAGTTGTCCTTGAAGTGTTATAAGTGGTGGAAGATTCTATAAGTTTAGTTGAAGGTTTTGGAGGTTGATTATTTCAAGAATGGTTCTTGATACCTAGGATACAATTTGAGTAGTTCTAGAGAAGGGAGTGTTTCAGAGTGTTGATCCCTATTTTGGTGGATGGTATGAGTTGTGTGAGTTTCCTAACATCAAGAGATTCTTGTTGATATGTCATAAGAGCCATGGTGAGGCATTTTGGTATGAGAATTTTCTTGATTTTTGAAGATTATTTTTAGGTTCTTGAAGACCTAATGGGAGTTCCTTATCTTTTAGAGTGTTTCATGATGGAGATGGAGGTTGCAAAAATTCTTGAGCATGTAGATGGTGTTGAGATTCTATAAAAGATGTCTCCAAATATAGAAGAGTCATAATGATTATCTTTTGTGCCATTGAAGCTCAAGTCTTGACCGTTGGAAATGAAGTCCTTATTTTAGGCCTAGTTGAAGGTCTCTTTAGGTGATTTATATGAAAGTGTAGAGTGTATTTACATGTTGTTCTAACTGACCTTAATGGTGCTATCCAACCCGTGGTTGTTTATGAAAAGAGTCATGTACAAGACATGTTATGTTTTCTCATTTGTAGTGGAGATTATGGTGAGTGAGCAAGAGGAGAGTGTAAAGAGTGTTGTAAGGGTTCGAGAGAGAGAGATAGAGAGAGAGAGAGAGAGAGAGAGAGAGATAGAGAGGAGAGAGAGAGACTAGAGAGAGGAGAGAGAGAGAGAGAGAGAGAGAGAAGCGGAGATATAGAGAGAGAGAGAGAGAGAGAGCGAGCTCTTCTCTCTCTCCTCTCTCTCTCGGCTGCTCTCTCTCTCTCCTCTCTCTCTCTCTCTCTCTCTCGCTCGCACTCGCTCGCGAGCTCGCTCTCTCTCTCTCTCTCGCGCTCTCGCTCTCTCGCTCTCTCTCGCGCGCTCTCTCTCGCTCTCTCTCTCTCGCTCTCTCTCTCGCTTTCTCGCTCTCTCTCGCTTCGCTCTCTTCTCTCTTCTCTAGAAGACTCTCCGAGAGCGAGACGCCCCAAGTACTCAAGTGATCTTCATATTCAAGTGGATAAGTGGGTGCTTAGTCATCTTAGTGGGTTGTAGCATATTTGTAGGGTTGATACCTTACTAAATAGGGATTGTTGCTCCTTGTGGGGTTGGTGCCTCACTAAATTTGTAGGGGTTAGTTCTCCTTGTAAAGTAGGTGTTTCACTAAATTTCTTTGTGCTATGTAATATATGTAAAGGTTTAGTGGGTTTTCTTCCCCTTGAGAGTTTCCCACATTATATCTTGTGTTCTCTCTTGCTTCATGTACTTGTGAATGATTGCATCATGGTTAATAAGCTCACATTGGTTAATTAATGTTGAATGATTAGTTTGGATGGTTAACACAAGAAAAATTATTTAAAGTAAAATTGTTAGAGGATTGATTCACCTCCCTCTCATTCATTGTTCTTACAATAGAAAATCCATCCATTTTGGTATGATTATTTAGCTAATAATTAAGAAGAAGAAAATTGTCATGCAATCATTCATGAAATCCTTGCAAGATTCAAACATAGAAGCTCTCAAGCTCTCTAGGATTAAATGTTTTTTTTTTACAGGGAAAAAATGTAAAGATATTGAAAAAGTAATAAATGTATTAGGATGTAAAAATGTAAACAAAGATCAATGATTTTTTATTAAAGTAGTGGGATTGATTCCTAATCCAAAAATTAATGTAGGGTGTTTCAAAGTTTTTTGAAGTAAAATTTTCCACCTAACTAGTGGGATATAGTTGGTCACACTTCTTGGTCTCATCAAAAGACATTTTCAAAATAAGAGTCGGAGGGGCCTATTTATGACAGTTGTTAGATTATCAATGACCATGATGTATTTGGTCATTGATGTATGACCAGAATTTGGACATTCAATGTGGTTTTGATCAGGTTGATAGATGGGTACCTTGTAAGGTGCATAAATTTGGTAGCTAGATAGTTATTAATCAAAAGGAAGTAGCCATCAAACATTGTTGTCCATGTTATGGAGGAGTTATTGAGGAGGAACTGTGGACGGTGTTTCCAAAGGTGGTGCACCATGTGATCACTGTTGAATTAAATTGCAGTTAGTCATATTTTTTTGGCTAGTGTGAACTCTAGAGGTGCTTCTGGAGGCGTTTTTGTATTGTGAAACCCCTTTATTATTTCTAGTAAAATAAATTTTACTTCTCAAAATCATCTTGTTGTAGCTTTTCATATAATTGATGAATATTTGGTATGGATTCTTTCAAATATTTATGCACTAAACACTTTTCATGGTAGAAGGCAACTTTGGAATGATCTGAAAGATTTGGTAGAAATTATGAGATTTTCCATTGGATGATCATAGGGAATTTCAACACCCCTCTCACTCTAGCTTCGAAAAAGGGGGTTCCTCTGATTTCACTGCTGGTATGGATGACCTTGTTAATTTATTTCTATCTCAAATCTCATGTACCTAGATTTAAATGAAAATCCTTTCAGTTGGTCTAATAGAATACTAGGGGATGATCATATTTAAGTAAGAAATTATAGGGCACTTATAACTTCTAATTGGATCATGAACCAAGGTTTTGATCTCTCTTCTCTCCCTAGAATTGGCTTAGACCACAATCCCATTGTTTTAAGTATGATTAATTTTGACAAGCCAAGCCACTCTTCTTTTAAGTTTGAAAAATGTGGTTTGATCACCTTGAGCTGAGGGATAGAATAAAGGAATGGTGGAGCTATGAGGTTGAAGGCACAACCCAATTTAGATTCATTTAGAATATTAAGAACGTTAAAAATAGAATTTGAATATGGAACAAAATGGTTTTTGGAAATGTCTTCAACAAAAATAAATATGTCAAAGATGAGCTAACATATTTGGAGAAAAGGGTAGCTAATGAAGGTATGTCTCGTGATGACTACCTTATGGAGAAATATCTTCTTTCTGAGTTTCATAACTTGTGTGATAGGGAAGAAGCATTTTGGAGACAAAAATCCATAGCTCTATGGTTAAAGGAGACAAAAATACTAAATTATTTCACATGACTACTGTTGTTGCAAATCAGCAGCACCCCCTAGATGTTGATCAGATTTCTAGTTTGATCATACTAAGCATCCAGTGTGATTGTAAAACATTGAATCCTTTCTCCAAGTGTGGGAATTACAAAATGAGAAAGGAATCTCCAGTTTACAGGCTGGTTCCTCAATTCCTCTAGTCAGATTTATCACTTATAAGTTGCAGAGGTTTATATTCCTAACCCTACCCTAAATTCTAAAGGAGACAGAGATAGAGAATGCAAAAAGCTAAAACTAATGCTAATAGGTGATGCACCAAAGGAGTGGTGAGCATTTCTCACTTTTGCAGATTGACACAATTCATAAAATGCAACAAAACAACATGCACAAACTGATAACTGTAATGAGGAATCAAAAATTAGTCAAACAACACCAGCAGAGGATGAAAAATTAATCACATGGCCTGTATTGTTATTTTAACATCAAAATCACTTGCATTACTAAATCTGAGAGGAAAAAATGAATTACAGTTCTTAGAAAAGGTCTTATATTCCACCAAAATCACTTCCAAGGTGAGAAAAGGAACTTGCCATACACAAAGAATGTTCAACCCTTTGAAAATGAGCCAAATCTGGCTTTTACAGTGCAAGGACGAGCCCAGGAGAGAGAAACATAGGAAAACATGGGAGAGGTTCAATCATTGACCAAAATTCATTCAAAATAGCATGGGCATCCTTACAGACCCATCCCCTAACATTTTTGCCATGCTGGGAGAGAATGCGAGGCATTCTTCATTAAAAAACGGTGGTTGAAACATCATTTCTGTCCATGACCACGTGCCAGAGGTGTTTTTTGATTTTCCTCTCTTCCACCTCCATCAAAATGAAAAAATGACCCCAGAATCTTGTAGATAATTTTCACCATATTTCCACTTATATAAAGAAACGCAAAAAAACTGAGCTTTAGATCGAAAATTTATGGCCATTTGAAAATTTAGGGCAAAAACAGGGCCAAATCGGCGCGGCGGGGCAAAAAATTTGAATTTTTTACCTTTTTGGTCATTTGGAAAATTTTCCAAAATTTCACTGCATGCTCTGCCCTTCCAGGCGCCACGTGGCATTTTTTTATTGGGCATAGGGCCTATCCTACTTCATTTTCCTTTGTTCTTTCCGCCTTTGGAAAATTTTCCCAAAATTCCCCGCTGGGGCCGATGAGGTGAGGACACGTGGCGAGTGCTGATTGGATGTGGGCTTGTCCTTCCTGAATTTTCCGTGGGTCTCTCTGATAATTTTTGACCTGGACAAGTGTCAAAACCCCATTCGATGTAGGTTTCACCTTTCAAAATTTCCTTGTGGGCATTTCCTTGATTTTTGGCGCCCTCATAGACGCGTGGCGAGATTCTATTGGCTCGCAATAAGGGGGGGCGGGGCCTTCCTCCTCTGAATTTTCCTTTATTTTTTCCTTGGGAAAAATTTTCCCAAATTCCCCCCTTACTCTGCCTCTCTAGGAAACATGGCAACATATAATTGGTGGCGGGCCCTTGGGGTAAATATTTCCTTTTGCGCCAACACTTTGGGAAAAGTTCCCAACTTCCTCCCGTGCTCCGCAGGTCCGAGCTCCAGTGACACGTGGCAAGTGCTGATTGGATGCGTAGGGGCAGTGGGCTAAAACATACCTTTTGAAATTTTTGGTGAAATACTTGGTAAAAAACCAAGTCTTCCTCTTACCTCCGCCACCTTTGACTGCATAAGACACGTGGCATGTCCTTATTGGGCGCGGGCCCTTTCCTTCAAAATTTTCCATGCGCCAACACTTAGCCAAATCTTTCAAATTGCTCCCCTAGACACGTGGCAGCACTTGATTCGTTGGTGGGCCTGTAGGCTAAAATGTTTCCATTTGAAATTTCACCAAACACTTGGTGAAAATTCCAAATCTTCCTCCGACCCCCGCCACTTCCATGACACGTGGCAGCATCTCATTGGCCGCGGGCCTTTCAGGGTAAAATTTCCCCAAAAAACTCCGTCGAGCCCTAACTTCAAAAATGCATGGAGTTAGGAGGAAAAATTTACCTTTCTAGAAAGATGAGAAAGATCTCTATCTAATGGTGCCATTTCCAGAAGGTTTTGAGTGCCTAAAAAGCAAAATATTATGACTAAGGCACAAGAGAGGTGAGAATGGAAGGAGTTAGCCACAAAAATGAGCAAGGGCACATTTTGGATAACAATTTTGGTGACTCAGAGGAGTCATCTGCCTGCTGGATGAAGTTACCAGTTACCTGAAGCAATCCATTGGGCATGCATTCATCATTTTCTCTATTTGATACCCCTACTGACTAGAACATTGCAAGGAGGAAGATGGAATATCACCTGATGGAGCAAGGCCTGCAAACACATTCCCAGGAACAGCAAGCCTGTGCCAAAGCACTGAGGGAAAGAAAACTAACCTACAATAGACCAATGTGCACAAGCACTTGGAGGAATGAAAACCTAAGCTAATATTTACAAGGTGGAAAATTTCCCTTTAGTAGCAATGCTTTAGATGGATTCCATTGACTGGAATCTACAGTTCTTCACCATCCAATGAAGAGAATTAGAAGGCATTGCTGTCCTTTACAGTTTGTGACCATGTATGGGCCACTCCAAATGGCATCAAATTTTGAATGCCTCCCCGGTTTTTCTCTATCTGCATCCCATTTTAACAATAGATCTCCAACTTGAAAATATCTATCTTTGGCCTTTCTATCAAAGGTCTTCTTTATCAAAGCCTGATCCTTCTCCATTGCTTGGGATGCCTGATTTCTGATCTCTTGGAGCTCCATCAATTCTACATATATAACTTCCATGGGCTCAAATTCCAACAACTCTAACTATTTCATGAGTTCCAATGTTGGCAACTCAAGTGACATGGGCAAAATTACCTCTCTTCCATAAACAAGCTTGAATGGAGAATTACCTTGTAGATCTCTTGGGAGTTATCCTATCAGCCCATAAAGTTGATTTCAATTTAGTATGCCAAGATCTCTGATTTTCATCAAGAGTCCTTCTAATGATCCTTAACAAGTTCTTTTTTGTAGACTCATCCTGGCCATTACCCTGAGGGTAATAGTTTGATGAAGTACTTAGGTAGATCCCGTTCTTGATAGCTCATTCATTCACCTTGGACCCGATGAATGCCAATGCATTATCTGATATTATTGTAGCAGGTACACCAAATCTGGTTGTTTTTCCCTCATAGAAGTCTAGGATGCTAGATTCATTTGCTTCCTTGAGTGCTACTACTTTAGTCCACTTAGTGAAGTAATATGTGGCTGTTAAAATCCACTTGTGCCCTTAGCTTGAATTGGGATTAATGACTCCAATGAATTCTAAACCCCATTGCATAAATGGCTGGTCAACTGAAATTGGATGCAATGGAAGGGCAGCTAGCCTCTCTTTACCTGTGAAGAATGCACAGTTCTTGCACCTCTTGATCCATGCATAACAATCATTGAAAATCTTGGGCCAATAATAGCCAACCCTCATGATCTTTAGAGCTATCACTCTTGGTGCAAAATGACCACCAGCTGGTCCACCATGGAACTCTTCCAACACCCTATGAATCTGATTTGTACTAATACATGTCAGTAGTACTCCGTTCACATCTCTTTTGAACAAAATACCATCAACAAGGGCATATGGGACAGCCTGCAATCTGAAGTGTCTTCTTTGGGTCTTGTTCATCTCTGGGGGGCATAGGCCTGTGCTTAGGAAGTGCATTATACTTTGGGTCCAGCAAGGAGTGGGGACACCATTATTTTCCTCTTGAGTGCTTTCTTACTCATGGCTATCTTGCAATGCCAAAACAACCTCCTTTTCCTTGCATGCTTCCTCTTGTTTTCTCAAAGTCAGTTGCTCACACAATCCTTTCCCTCTGACCAACTTGGTGACTTTAATCTCAATGTCATACTCCATGACACGAGTAATCCAACCTGCCCTCTTTTCATTCAAGTCTTTGTTGAGGAGGAAATCTTTAACTCCCACATGAGAAACAAGCAATTGGACCTTATTGTTTGAGACTAAATGCTTGAACTTCTTCAAACTTCTGATTACTGCAAGAACATGCTTCTCAATGAAAGAATATCTCACCTCATAGTCCTCTAGGATTTGGCTGAAGAAAGCAATTGGCTACTCATCATTTTCCTTGTTTTGCTGTACCAAAATTGCAGAAATAGTATCATCACCCCCAAATGCATAGAGGATGAAATCCTTGGAGAAATCTGGGTTGATGAGAGTTGGGGCTTGAGAGATGGCTTCTTTGATTGCTTCAAAATTCTCCTTGCCTTCTGCTGTCCATTTGAAAGCCATGCTTTTCTTTAACATCTTGGTGATAGGTTTGACAAGGGCTGTAAAATCTGGGGCAAACCTCCGAACAAAATTTATCCTCCCTAAGAAACTTTGAAGGGCCTTCTTGTGGCTTGGAAATGGTAGTGCTCTTATGGCTTCAAATCTTTCTGGATCAATTGCTAATCCTTATTTGGAGACAATGTGACCAAGGAGCTTTCCTTCATGGGCTAGAGAAAACACACTTTTTAGGGTTCAAGGAGACTCCAAAATCCTCTTCATCTTTGAAACACTTGTCTTAAATGAAAGAGGTGGCCTTCTGAATTTTTTGAAAAAACAGTGATACCATGAAGATATATCAGCACTATGTTGTTAATCAACCCTTTGGACACCATGTCCATTACTCTTTGGAAAGTAGCTCCAGCATTGGACATCCTAAATGGCATTTTCCTGTATGCATAAGTTCCCCATTTAGTTGTGACGGTTCTCTTGAACTGATCTTCTTTCTTCACCATAATCTGATTGTACCTTGAATAGCCATCAAGTAGTGAAAACCTTTCAGAGCCAGCCATAACTTGCAAAATTTGCTCCATAGAAGGAAGTGGATAATGATCCTTGAGAGATGCTCTATTCAAAATCTCTGAAGTCAACACACAATCTGATTTTCCCACTCTTCTTTCTGACTGGAACCAAGTTGGAAACCCAACTAGAATGCTTAATATGGAATATTATTCTTGATTCTATCAACTTATTCAATTCTTTTCTCATGAGGGGATCCATGTGTAGATTAACTGGTCTTTGTTTTTTCCTAATGGGTTTTAGTACTAGGGTCTAATTCAATGGTGTGTTGAGCTAACACGGGATTGAAACCTTTCAAATCTTCATAGCTCCAGGCAAACACATCAGAGAATTCTTGACAAAGTTGTATGAACTCATACCTTTCTTGCTCAGTTGTCATCTTACCAATTTCGAGTGATTTTCCTTCTTCTAACTGAGATGGACACTGAATCTTCTCCCTTGACTTGGATGTTTGCTTTCTCATTCCTAAATTTATCATTAGGATTGAAAATGGACTCCAAAGTAATAAGTCCCTTTGGTATTTTGTTAGTTCTCAATTGCACCCACTTGGTCACCATACTGTTACTCCAACTTCCACTTTCTTATTTTTTGCTTGAGAATTCAGCCTCTTCTTGCAAGAAATGGATGATTTGTTGATCATTTTCAAACACTTGCAAGCTTACATTGTTGTCTAGCACTGAAGGCCTCACAATCACATGGATGTTTGGCTACACCTTGTCCTTTTGAATGCTTTCAACAACGTCAAAGGCTGTCCCAACTACTGCAAGCCTGTCAGCAGCTTGGTTCTCTTTTCTAGGAATGGATTTTATGCTAAAGCCCTCAAAATCTTCAATGAGGTCCCATACCCTTTTCTTTTAGCATTTTAGTAGATCATTCTTAAAAGCATGCTGCCCCTTAACTTGGTTGACAATCAACTCACTGTCCACCAAAGACTTGCAAGTTCTTTATCCCCCTTTTTGATTTACCAATGCAATCCTTGTACCAAAGCTTCATATTCAACAGTGTTATTACAGCATGCAAACTAAAATCTAAAAAGCTTAATAATACTTAATTCCTTGTGGTGAAACAAGCATAGCTCCTCCTCTTGCCTCCTTGTCTACTCCTTGATCCATCAAAAAACAACTTCCATAACCTCATTGTCATCCTTGTTGGTCTAGCTTGATGATGCTAGGGATAGGCTGATCTTCTTCATGCATGCAATAGAATCCTAACTCAGATTCTACTATTTCTTGATACGGATCAAAAGTATGCACCTATTTTGCCCATTCATCAAGAGTTAGATCTGGGATACTTCCTACATTGGTGTCAGCTTCATCAATGCTTGGGTGATCTTCTTGATCAAACGCTGAACAATTGACATTGATCTGACTTGGGGTGCAAGGCTCAATGTGAAAGTTTGCAATAGGTTCAGACCTGATTGTGGCTTTGGTTCCATATCTTGTTCTAAAAAACATGTGTGACCAATTAGTAGACAAGTAACCTCAAATCTTAGCTGTGAAATCCCTTGACAAACATAGGGCAAAGAGTGGTGGAAGGTATATTACTGAGACATCTTGCAAAACAACCACGTTGGGACAGGCATGCAAGGTAAGACTCAAGTTTTTTATCACTCCAACCGTTGTTACTGCTAATGTCCCATCTAATTGCACTACCCCTTTGGATATGGTTTCATACTGAATTCCCAACTGATCAGCTATTTGCTTGGGCATTACTGAACTACTTGCCCTGGAATCAATCATGCAATTGTGTACTAATTGATTTCCAATGATCAATGAAACATAGAATGGAGGGGGCTTTAACATTTTACCTTGTTTTCCTCCATGATTCTCTTCAGGCTGGGTAGCATTTGTGATCATTTTCTCTTGCATTTGGACTCACTGATTTGAAGTTGACCAGTCCTTCATGGCAGCTTGTAGCAAATCTCTTTGACCTGGGATAGATAGTGATTCCCACATTGATATGTTTACATTTGTCTTCTTCATCTGATCAATGATATTAAATGGAGATGAAGTATCCTTTTGCCGTCCCTTGGCCTGCACATTCATTCCTTGTGTATGGACAACAACAACTAGCATTTGGGTTGGCCTAGGAATTGTTTTAGGCAATCCTTGCGTGTTTGGGATTGCATTTTGTTTGCCAACATTTTGTGGGGTGATGGAAGGTTGTGAATTGCTTGGAGTTAATGGTTGTTCTTCACCCGTATTTCTTCCTTTTGATCTTGTGTTGGCTGCAACACTTTGGGAAACCATCTGATTCATGCCACAAAAATCTTCTGCCTGCTAGTTTACAAGTGTGGTATCATTTGGAGCCGATTGCTGCTGGAATGTTTCTTGTTGATGGTCATTTCTTTGACTACCTTCACCCTCCACAATAGTTTTTGTCACCATTAATGCTTGATTCAAGGCACTGTTGAAACACATGGATTGGTTATGAGGTTCATTACATGGGAAACACCAATCATAATCTTGAGCTATATTGTTTTGTACTGGCACTAATGCTTTAGATGCAGATGTAGCATTGGGATTATAAGGCTAAAATGGTCTATTGGCAGGAGGCCTTGCTTGATTTAGATTTACAGCTGAATTGGGTGGTCTTTGGGGTTGATATGGCTGCCTGTTGGGCTGAGCTTGGGGCTGGAAAGAAGGTCTAAAACCTTGGGCTTGCTGCCTCTTGATCATAACCAGCTCATTACCTAAATTTTGCAACTGCTTCATGACTTCTTGGAGTTAATTTGAGGCACTAGAAGATGAAGTAGAAGCTTCATTTCAATTGTTATTTCTAGGAGTGGGAATAGGGGCTAAATTAGACACTTGGCCAATACTTGGGCTCTCTAAACATGTAAAAAATGGCATTGGAGGCCTAGGAGCTAGTTTTCCAACTTGAATCAAACAATTTTCAGCTCTAATGGCAATACTATAAGCAATGGGGATAGTTGTGCCTCCCATGGATTGAATCAACATAGAAATATTAGAATTTAAAGCTTTAAGATAGTATAGAAAAGCACCTTCTACTATTGACCTGACTGCCACTGGAATTCTCTCCCAAGTCTTTTGAAATCTAAAATTAAAATCAGTCAACTGCTCGTTGGGAGCTCTCTTGATGGTTGTCAGCTGTTCCAAAAGGGACAAGTTGTCTCCCTTTTCTCCAGACTAATCATGGAGGGCTATACATAGCTGGTTCCAATTTTGAATAGAACCTGAGGAAAGACTCCTGAACCATTGCAAATCTTTCCCTTTGAATGAATATGCCAACAATTTGACAGCAACTTGCATCTCATTGATCTCATGGATTGTACAAATGTTAGCAATATCCTTGACATGATCACCAGGAGTGGTCTGATTCTCTCCAGTAAAGTATGGGATGTTCTTTAATGATGCAACTAGGATTGGGTTTTGTGCATTGAGAGTAAGTGGGCTGCTGCCAGTGAAATTGACATAGGGGTTGTTTTGTGCCATTCTGATTGGCCTTATAACCCTTGATTGATTGAATGAAAGGCCTACCAGGTGGAGGAGTGGAAAGAGTTCTGTTTGGTGGAGATGGAGACCTTTGAATTCTCCTCCCTCTTTACCTTCTTCTTTGACATAACTATAGATATTCAAATAGCACCTCTTCTTCTCCAGCTCTTGACCTTGTAGTGATTCTTCTCATGAGTTTTCAGGTCTGCACTGCTAAAACCAGCTGATTCTTCTTCCTTGGAGTCGCCAGATGTGCAATTTATATCTCTTTTAAAGCAAGAAACCTTGCAACAAATGAACATCAATTTTTTTGCAATGAAGATAAAGACCTCTAAGCTCCCACCGGGGCATGCCAAAATTGTTGTGGGAAATCAGCAGAACCCACCTGGATGTTGATCAGGTTTCTAGTTTTATCATACTAAGCATCCAGTGTGATTGCACAACATTGAATCCTTTCCCCAAGTGTGGGACTTGCAAAATGAAAAATGAATCTCTAATTTTGAGGCTAGTTCCTTAATTGCCTCAGGTAAAATTTATCACTTAAAAGTTGTAGAGGTCTATATTCCTAATCCTACCCTAAATTCCAAAGGAGACGGAGACAGAGAATGCAAGATAAATCTAAAACTAATGCTAATAGGTGATACACCAAACGAGTGGTGAGCATTTTTCACTTCTACAGATTGACACAATTCATAAAAATGCAACAAAACAACATGTACAAACTGATAACTATAATGAGGAATCAGAAATTAGTCAAACAACACCAGCAGAGGATGAAAAATTAATCACAGGGCCTGTATTGTTATTTTAACATCAAAATCACTTGCATTACAACACCTAAAAGGAAAAATGAGTTGTAGTTCTTAGAAAAGTTCTGATATTCCACCAAAATCACTACCAAGGTGAGAAAGGGGACCTGCAATACACAAAAAATATTCCACCTTTGAGAATGAGCCAAATCTGGCTTTTTTAGTGCAAAGGATGAGCCCAGGAGAGAGAAATGCAAGAAAACGTGGGATAAGATTCAACCATTGACCAAGATGTCATTAAAAATAACATGGGCATCCTTACAGACCCATTCCCTGACATTTTTAACCACGCTGAGAGAGAATGCAAGCCATTCTTCATTAAAAAATGGTGGTTGAAAACATCATTTCTATCCATGACCACATGCCAGAGGTGTTTTTTTGATTTTATCTCTCCAAAATCAATCAAACTGTAAAATTGACCAATAGAATCTTGTAGAGAATTTCACCATATTTCCATTGAAATAAATAACGTAAAAAACTGAGCTCTAGATAAAAAGTTATGGCCATTTGAAAATTTAGGGCAAAACAGGGCCAAATCAGGCGGTGGGCAAAAAATTTGAATTTTTACCTTTTTGGTCATTTGGAAAATTTTCCAAAATTTCCCCACACTCTGCCCTTCCAGGTGCCATGTGGCATGTTTTTATTGGGCACGGGCCCATCCTGCTTCATTTTCCTTTGTTTCCGCCTTTGGAAAATTTTCCCAAAATTCCCCGCCGAGCCGATGAGGTGAGGACACGTGGCGAGTGCTGATTGGATGTGAGCCTGTCCTTCCTGAATTTTCTGCGGGTCTCTCTGATAATTTTTGACCTGGACACATGTCAAAACCCCATTTGATGTGGGTTTGACCTTTCAAAATTTCCTTGTGGGCATTTCCTTGATTTTTGGCGCCCTCTGGACGCGTGGCGAGATTCTATTGGCTCGCAATAAGGGGGGTAGGCCTTCCTCTCTGAATTTTCCTTTATTTTTTCCTTGGGAAATTTTCCCAAATTCTCCCCCTTGCTCTACCAATCTCTAGGAAACGTGGCAACATAAAACTGGTCGATGGGCCCCTTTGGCAAGCAAAATATTTCACCTTTGCATCAACGCTTTATAAAAATTTCCCAATCTTCCTCCCATGCTCCCGCCACTGTCTGGGCTCCGGGTGACACATGGCCTGATGCTGATTAGTTGGCAGGCGTAGCGAGGCTGAAACACCTACCTTTTGAAAAATTTGGTGAAATACTTTTTCCAAAAAACTCAACTTCTCCTCTGACCTCCCGCCACCCTTTCTGGCTGCATAGGACACGTGGCGTGTTTTTATTGGCCGCGGGGCCCTTTCCTCCAAAATTTTCCATGCACCAACACTTAGCCAAATTTTTCCAAACTTGCACCCTTTGACACGTGGCGACTTCTGATTCATCGGCAGGCGTGAGGTGATAAAAATATTCCATTTTAAATTTCACCAAACACTTGGTGAAAATTCCAAGTCCTCCTCCGACCCCCCACCACTTCCATGGACACATAGCAGCAATGCTAATTGGTCGTGCGGCCCTCCTCAGGGGAAAATTTCCCCCACAAAAACTCCGTCGAGCCATAACTTCAAAAAATACATGGAGTTAGGAGGAAAAAATTTACCTTTCTGGAAAGCTATGAGAAAGATCTCTATCCAATGGTGCCATTTCTAGAAGGTTTTGAGTGCCTAAAAAGTAAAATATTATGACTGAGGCACAAGAGAGGGAAGAATGGAAGGAGTTAGCCACAAAAATGAGCAAGGGCACATTTTGGATAACAACTACTCTTAAAAATAGAGCTCATAATAGAATTTCATAAGTATCCTTGATTAATGGTACCGTCACCTCAAATTTGGACGTTATTAAAGAAAAAGCACTCTCTTTCTTTAAAAATCTATTAAATGATGACACTTGGTTTTATGAAGCTACTGTGGACACCCCACTTGAATCCATTCCTTATACCATTTCTCCAAAAGAAGACTTCCTTAGTCTCACCAAGCTAGTCAATTTTGAAGAATTACAAAAATATGTTTTTTCTCTTGAAGGTGACAAGTCCCCTGGTTCATATGGGTTCTCAGCTAACTTATAGAAAAAATATTGGGGCATTTGCTCCACTGATCTTCTTAAGGCTGTGAATGAATTTTTTAGAACTGGAAATATTCTAAAAGAGATTAATAATACATTCATTATATTGGTTCTAAAGAAACCTGATGCTAAGGATTTCAAGAATTTTAGGCCCACAAGTCTTGCTAATGTTTTATACAAGATATTTACGAATACTATGGCTTCCCAAATTCAGAATCTTCTTACAAATTTGATCTCTAAATAGTATGGTGGATTTTTTAAAGGTAGAATCAACCAGGATGGGGTGGTTATGGTCCATGAAACCATCCAATCTATGGAAAAATTAAAAAATAACGTATGGTCATGAAGTTGGACATGAACAAAGCTTTCGATAGAGTTTCATGGACGTTTCTAGACACAATTTTAGAGAAATTTGGTTTCAGTACTCACTTCAGGATGATCGTTAGATCTTGTATTTCCACTCTTAGATTCTCTGTCATTGTAAATGAATCTCTAGTGGGGTTTTTCACCATCAATAAAGGAATTTGACAAGGGGAGCCTATTTCTCCTCTCCTCTTCATCATAATGGCTAATAGCCTTAGCTACACCATTACTAGAGTAATTTGTCTGGGTTACCTTAAAGCTTTCAAACCCACTTCCCTAGAGATTATTGTTTCTCATCAACAATTTTCTGATGTTACCATTTTTATTCTCTTTGCCTCTCTCCTTGATAATAAAATGATGAAAGTAATTCTTAAGCTCTATGAAGCTGCTTCGGGGAAACAAATAAACTTTGAGAAAATCCCTGTTTGCTTCTTCAACACTCCTCTCAACCGACAAATGAAGATTTCTCATATCTGGGATATGAGATTAAGTCTATCCCTAATACTTATCTTGGAATTGCTTCGGGAACTAACAAATTTTCTACAGATGTTTGGAACACTCTTCTTGATATGTTTCATAAAAAACTTGCAAGCTGGAAGGGATCTATTCTCTCTAATGATGGAAAATGTCTTCTTATTAAAAACACTTTATGAAATATCCCGATTTATATTATGTCTATGTTCTTCATCCCTATTGTGGTGATTGACATAATTAAGAAGATTCAAAAGCATTTCATATGGACAGGTAATGAGGATAAAAAATAGATTTAATCTTGTGGTCTAGGATAGGGCTTGTACTCACAAAAAAGTGGGAGAATTAGGCATCAAAAATATTAAAACTATGAATGCAACCCTCATTTCCAAAATGACCTGGAGACTATTAAAATAAGATCATCCTTGGACTGGTATTATAAAAGTAAAATATTTAGCCCAAGACAATGCTCAAAGTTTTCTTAACTCTGAAACCCTTCCTTATGGCTCAATATTTTGGAATAATCTCATCAAAACAAGAAGTGATATTGAGAAGGGTTGTAATGAAGACATTTTATTCTGGAAGGATAATTGGGTAGACTTCCCAAATCCTAGAATCAGCTAAAAGACAACCTAATTTCTGAGTTTTGGCATAAGGTCAATGATTACATAAACTGTGACAATAGAAGATATCAGTGAAAAAAAATTCATTATGAGATGCCTCAGTATGAAAAAATCATTGCTGCTCTTCAAAAACTCATCAACAATATCCAGATTAATCAGATTCAAACTAGGGATGAATTCATCTAGACTATGTCTTTGGATGGTTCATACTCAGTTAGGACTAGGTACCTGATACTCTTAGGAGACATCCATTGTGATTTTGAATGGAGAAAAATTTGGCACAAAGAATTCACCCCTAAAATAAATCACTTTCTTTAGCTGGTGTTGAACAAATGGATTCTTACCATTGATAACCTGATCAAAAGAGGGTATACACCATATTTTCCTCCATTTCCCTTATGTCTCATGCTTATGGGAGCTCATCCTTTCAATATTTGGGGTATACTGGTTTTTTTCAGAGGACATTATGCAGGATTGGGAGAAATGGCATCCCCCTTTCAATCATAGTATTCTTAAGAAGCTACGGTGGCTTGTTTTTACTCTTCCATTTGGAAAATTTGGAAGGCCATAAACTCTATCATCTTCAGAAGCTCAAAGATTACTATTAATAGACTACTTAAAGATCTTACTATCTAAGTTAAAGAAAATATCCTTAAGTTTAGGCCTCTTAAGAACCAAAATTTCCATAAAGAGGAGGAGAAATTCCTATTGAATTGGAATATTATTCTTGAGGATATAAAAGATAGAACTCCTACCATGGAGTGCTCCCTCATTCAATGTATTCCTCCTAATAACAGGTTCAATCTTAATTTCGATGGTGCCTCGAAGGGAAACTCAGGGGCTGGTGGTGGTGGTTGTATTATCAGAAATCCCATTGTTGATCTCATTATTGCTTATGATGGCCTTATGTGAGCTCAATCCAACCATTATGTTGAGGCACTTGCTGCTCTTTGGGGTATAAGAGCTGTAAAAAATCACAATGTTACTAATCTTATCATCGAGGGTGACTCCTTAAATATTATCAATCACCTTAATGGTAATCAGCCTCCTAGCTAGACTATTAGAGAATTTATTAAAGAGGCCATCAACATTAGAAATATACTCACAAATTTTAAATTTTGTCACACCTATAGAGAGGGAAAGAAGGTGGCTGACACCTTTGCAAATTTTGAGGTATCTAGCAATCAAATTTATTTATTTTTGATTGGAGGTAAAAAAGGGTTGAGGGGACCCTACCCCATATAAAGTATTAACAGATAATTACAAAGAGGCCAAGGGATTTACCATTGAATCCCAACCAAAATCCAAAAGCATCATGAACCAAACAACTAGGAGAAACCGCCACAAAGTAAATGTTTCTAAACAACAGAAAGACATAAGAAGTAAAATAACTAACAACAGAAAGACATAAGAACTAATATCAAAACAACAATGAACTAACAACAGAAAACCTTTATCCCATGTTTCTTCATCATTCTTTTATCATCTGCCCCATTGTATTCATACAACCATTCCATACTTTGACAAGGGAGGCGATAGTAGATTTCCAATACTTGTAGTTAGGCTCAAGAATCTCCACTTTGGGGCCTTTTCCATCTTTTAATTTTTCCTTTGCAAGTTCCATAGAATGAATCATCTCAGCTAAGAGTTTGAGGTGGTGGATGGTTCTTTTAACATTAAGGAGATGAATATCATGAATTTGAAGAATGATTTCTTTCATCTTCAACATTTCCTTTTCCATATCCAGGCTTCTTTCATTAGCATTTTTGAGTTGTTCACTAAGAACAATAGAAGATAATTTTTCCAGTTTTTCAGTTAGTTCCCTCAGGTGCATGGACACCATATTGATCTTATGTCTATTAATATTAGTATCTAACCTACAATTCTCAAATTCCTGTATGAAGGCATGTGATTTGATAGCAAAGTCCTGGGTGGTAAACAATTCCTTTTGGGCAGTTTTAAGAGCATGACGGATTTCAATGGCCTCCTTCAAGTTCTTTGAATGCTTTCCTTCAGAAGTATCTGGAGATTTCTCACTCTCCATATCATCAATGCTTTCCCTTCAGCTGCATCTTTATCCTTACTGGAAATAGAATGGGTCAGGTTTCCTTCTTAGTTCTTGCCCGATTCTAAGATAACCTCCACTTCCTCAACCATATTTGGTGCCTCCTCCACCCTTCTTCATTTCTTGACGCCACCTTGACTTAGGTTGGATTTGGTTCTTTTTTCAATAGGTTTTCTAATCAGATCCCCACTAAAACTTCCCTCCTTAGGCTCCAAACATTCAACAACTGAAGCCCCAAATTTTTCATTTTTTCCAAAAGGGGAGTTCCCATCCTGATAAGGGATTTGATGAGGCATTGGTGCAATGGTAAGGTGAAGGTACCTTTCTTGACCATGGAAATAGATTTCGAGAGGGAAGTATACAAGAAGAAGGGGAAATTATAAGGCTTAGCATTATGTACATGGTTCAACATAGGGAAGTGATATCTATATATCACTTTGTAGCGCCCTTCTAAGGTAATGTAGGTCATAAACAACTAAGCAATTTTTTCAAAAGGAGGGGGCAAATTTCTCTAAGCATAACCATTATGGAGAGAGACATGAACCCCCTTACCTTACATAAAGCATTCAATTTCCAGGCTAGAGTCCGAATTAGGTTTGTAGATGCATCTTCCTTCTAAAGATAAACCTATAAATTTGGTAATAAGCTTGGGGGTAATGGTGAAGGAGAAGTTACCGACCCAAACATGGCCTTCTTTCCAATTTTTCACCACAACTTCACTCAACTTTTCATCAAAGCCATCAAAAATGTTGAAGAAGGGTAACATTCCTGCCTTTTCAAGAAGGATCTCAACTTTTTTGGATATCTCCTGTCTCTTGCTAGGTTCAATTCACACTAAGTCACCCCCCATTCTTCTAAACCTATTCTTCTTTCTGTTATGAGAATCGTTACCTTCCCCAATCTTATTTTCCTACTTCTAGAAATAAAAAATATCTGACCTACCCTTGCTAGGATTTGAAAGGAGATTTTTTACGAGTTAGGGAATCATGAGAAAGTGATGTCACGATTCTGAGAAATTATTGCCTCCTTATTTTTAGGTGTATTATTAGGGATACCTTCCCTTTTCATGATTTTTTAAAATTTGCCTTACATATTATTAGGATCCTCTACGACCTGAAGACCCCTTGTGTCCACCCCAATATTGGCCATAAAATAATCTAGAGAGTTTCCTTCACGATACACATGTTGAAAGGATATAACCTCAAAAGAGGATAATAAAAGGTTAGTTTTATTTATGAAGTCATCAATAGAAATAAAAGTTTGGGATTTTCCTTTCAAACATGAGATGATATACATAGAGTACCCTTCCACATCAAGGTGTTTTAAGCCTTTCTCCTTGGCTAACTTCACACCCTAGAACATTGCAACTGCCTCTGTAACATTGTTTGATTGAAAGCCCAGGTCAAGAAGAAATCTTCCTTGAGAATCACGAAAGACACATCCTCCCCCTGCTTTCCTAGGATTACCTTTCGCTGCCCCATCAAAGTTGAGTTTAAAGAAAACTTCCCTAGGAGTATTCCACTTAATCCCCACAAGAGGATTGATCCTTTTGGGTTTTGGATCGCCAATAATGTTCCAATTTTGTAAGAAGTATTGTTCATTGTCAAGAATTTCCATTTCATTTTTCCTTAGGATAGAAAAATTGTTTCTAAAATCCTGTAGGAGTTTGTATATAGTCAACCTAATGGGAAGTTTTTTGTTTTTGAAGATCCTTCTATTTCTTTCTTTCCATAATTCCCACTAGAGATGACCCAAGCTCATGACCCAGATATTTTTTAGCCCTTGACTGAAGAAAGGAAAATTCCATTAATTCCAGGCATCCTTGATCTCTTTGGGGATTACCCAGTAAATTGAGAAGCATCATAGAATAGAAGAAAGCATTAGATGAGCAAAAGGACATTATAGGAACAGGTGATTCATAGTTTCCATATTCACTTCATAAAGAACACATCTATTGGCCATATGGAATCCTCTTTAGAAAGTTTTATTTAAAACTGAAAGCCAACTGAAAACATTAACCTTAGGAGTTATGTTCTTGTTCAAAATATTACCAGCATTTAAATCTTCTTCTCTAGTTTATCCCTCAAATAAAAGGGAGTATGAAAATTTGATAGAGAAATTACCACTGTGTTATTTATCCCAAACAATTCTTTCTTGGTCCTTGCTGTTAGAAGACACATATTTTTTTAGAAAATCATTGAGCCTGCTCAAGTGTTCATTGAATTCTTGTCTATCCAGTTCCATGAGTTTCCATGTCTGAAAGTTGTCTTCGTCAACCATATAGTTATTAATTTTTTCCCCATATTTATCTTCGAGCTGTCTAGAAATTTGGGGGAATTGGTCTTTAAGGAAAAAATTCTTAGCCTATTTATCTTTCCAGAAGCATATCTCATTTCCTTTTCCTATTTTCCACCTGCTTCCCCCTAGCCACAATTTATTTTTCTCATTTAATAGTTTCCATATGCATGAACCATTGAAGGATGCCTATTTAAAAATCCATCTATTGTCATTAACATCCATCCAATATTTTTTCTTTAGAATTCTTGTCCAAACTCCATTTTCTTTTGTTAACCTCTACTCAATCTTTACAAGAAGGGATTTGTTCATTTTTTTCCAGTCTCTAAGACCAAATCCCCCTATTATTTAGGGTTTACAAACTCTGTCCCAAGCTACCAATGGGATTCATTTTTTGCCTTCTGTGCCACTCCAAAACAAACATTTTTGGATTTTTTTCCATTTTTTCCCCAACACCTCTAGGAAGTTGATAGAGGGACATGACATACACCAGGAAACTCTGAAGAGAACTAATGAGAAGGGTGATTTTCCAACCTGGGATAACACATTAGCTTTCCATTGAACAAGTTTTCTTTCAAACCTTTCAATTAATAAATTCCATTCCGAACAAGAAGGTCTCTTGTCCCCAAGAGGGATTCCTAAATAAAAGGTAGGGAAAGATTTATAGTCACATTCCATAATTTCAATTATCTTCTTACAACGACTGTCCATGGTGTTAAGGAAGAATACAAAGTTTTTATGAAGTTTATCATCTATCTCAAAACTTCCATATAGTCATCTAGAAGAGATTTTATTTTCTTAGCTTTGGGATCTGATGCTTCCCCCACCAAGAAAGTGTCGTCAAAAAAATGTTGGTGTGACAATTTTTCCATCTCCCTTTCCAGGGAAATCCCTTTGATGAAGCCACTTTTAGTTTCAAAATTTAGTCTTCTACTTAAAGCTTCCGCCATAATAATGAAGAGGAAAGGGGAAATGAGATCCCCTTGCCTCAGACCTTGAGAGCTAGAAAAAAAAATGAAAGGGGGACCCATTAATGAGAATTGAAAACTAGACATTAGAGATACATGCCTTAACCATATTTCTAAAGGACACATTAAAGGCAAACCTGTCAAGGATTTTGTCAAGAAAGCACCATGAAACCATGTCGTAAGCTTTGGCCATATCCAGTTTTAAAAACAACATTGCCTTGTTACTGAGCTTAGCCGAGTGAATAGTCTCTTTGATTGTGATGATCCCATCTTGGATTTGGCACCTAATAATAAAAGCCCCTTATTGATAAGAAATGATAGAGGGGAGTAATAGTTGTAGATGGAGAGCAAGAAGTTTTGTGAAAATTTTATAGGATGTATTGTAGAGAATTATAGGTCTAAAATCTTTTAATTCCATGACATTACCACATTTCGCAACCAAAGTTAGAAAGGTACAATTCATGTCTTTCAGCATAAATTTCTTTTTGAAAATTTCCTTCACAACCTCAAAGACAATCTTTTTAAATTATGTCCCATAAGTGTTGAAAGAAGAAGGCTTGGAAACCATCCGGACCAGGAGCCTTGTTAGGATTGAGGTGTTTGACAGTGAATTCCACTTCCTCCATTGAAGGGATCGCTGAAAGCATCAAATCATCTTCATCAAAAACCAGAGGAATTCACTGTAAGAAGTCTTACTCTTTAATCAAATCTAGATCACAATTATTAGTAAGTAGGTTTTGGAAGAAGGAGATAACCTCTTTACTTATTTCTTATTTTTCTTCCACCATAACACCCTCTTCTTTTATAATTCTATTAATTCTGTTGAAGCTTCTACGTTTTAAAGTAGACAAGTAAAAGAATATTGTATTTTTATCCCCTTCCTTTAGCCATTTTATTCAAGATTTTTGTCTCTAGAAGATTTCCTCTTTTCCCAAGATGTTGTGGTATTCTGTCAAGAGTGAACGTTCCTTTTCATGGCCCTCTATATCCATCTCAGAATCCCATCTCTCTGTCTATCTTTGAACATTCTGCAGTTCAGCTCTGATTTCCGTTTTCCTCTGAAAAACATTTCCAAATCTTTTTTTATTCTAGGCTTTGAGGTGAACTTTAACATTTTGGATTTTTTTAGAAAGTCTATACATAGTTGTTCCTTTAACCTTTAGTTTCCACCAGTCATTAATGAGGGCATTCAATTCCTCACTTTGGAGCCACATCTGAAAATGGAAGGGGGTTCTTCTTCTAGATGGACTCTTGATTTGTAAGAGAATTGGGTTATGATCAGACCCTATCTGAGGAAGAGAGAAACGAAAGATATCCTGGTTTAACCACTCCTCTGAGACCAGAACCCTATCTAATCTTACTTGAATATGTTGGGTTCCAACTCTTCTATTAGACCAAGTGAAACTGTTGCCTTTAAGATCAATATCATGGAGCTGTGAGGAAGTAATAAATTCATTAAAATCCTCCATGCCTACTGTAAACTCCTTAGATCCTCCTTTTTTTCCATGGATCCTAGGGGTATTGAAATCCCTCATAAAAATCCATCCTGAACCTTTAATAGAATAATTAAATGAAAGGAGGTGATGCAAAATAGTTTTCCTTTCTTTATGAAGGGTAGGAGCATAAATGTTAGATAAAACCCATATATTTCTATTTTCAAGATCTCTCATCATCACCGTAAAATGATTATCTCTTTTGACCAAAAGAGTTCCTTCATAACGGGCCGGATTCCACACCACAACTAAACCTCCAAATTCTCCTTTCAAACTAACAGCAAAAACTTTTTAATTATTCCAAAAATACTCGCAAGAACTTAAAAAAAGGTCTTCTTTCATTTTAGTTTCTCGTATAGCTAACACATCAATTTTTTGTCTTTTAATCATGTCTTTGAGAATCCTCCATTTCACAAGGATATTGAGCCCTCTACCATTCCATGAGATACAATTCATTTATGAAGATTGGGTTTATTTTTCTTAAAGACCTTTTGGTCTAAACACATACGTTTCCCTAAATCTATATCCTTTTGGGTAGTTGTTTTCCTTGATTCAAATTTGCTAGGCCTGCCTTGTTTACTACTAACAACTTCCACATTTATAGGATTATAAATATCCTCAGATTTAGGAGGGCAGGATATTGAGGATTCCCCCCTTTTCCCCTTTAGATCCACTTTTCTTTTTCATGAGAGGTTTTTTCCCCTAGAGATTCCTTTGTTTCCTGACGTTATTTATTCTTTCTTCTCTTCCATCATTTTGATTGGGGACATATTAACATTCATAATTTCCTCCAAGGATAGGTTGCTTGAATTTATCCTTGTCATCCCCTCACCCACATGGGAATCCAAACTTACCTTCTGCCCCAGAGTTTCTTCCCCCTTACTCTGTTCCTTTACAATTTCCTCCAAAACATAGTCCCCCAACTTCCATTCTTCCTTTAAATTTTGTTCAATATTAGCCAGTTCCTTGAGAGTTTCCTCATTCCATCTTGAGGTAAAAATATCTATCTTCCTACCCTTCATGAAATCCTTAACAGTTTCTTCCATGTTTTCCCCTACCTTAGAATCCGAAAAGGACAAATTTTGATTTCCTTTTATTGACCACCAGGGTGAAACCATCCTCATCCATTTCTGTGGAAGATTTAATTGGAGTTTCGTTAACCGCCTTTTCCTTTATTTGCAAAGGAGAAGAACCTTTCTCAGGTTCTTTGGAGAAAGATTTCCTATGATTAGCAACACTTTGCATTAGGCCTTTCCCTTTTCCCCCTTTACTTTCATTTCCTGGCACCTGAATATATATTTTGGATACCTTGAAATTACAGTTCTGGGAAGAGTGACCCAAACCATTGCACTTTGAGCATTTCACAGGGGAAATTTCCATTTCAATATTTTTCTCCCAAATCCAAAGATGTGACTTTAGTTTGATACTGTTGGGGATATCCTTATTGCTATTGTATAAATACAAAAATGAGCATAAATAAGTCTAGTCATATGTTTGGTTGCATCATCTATTATGACCAAATATCCCAGGAAGTTCGCTATGCCTTTGACAATGTCTTCATGCTAAAATTCCAAAGGAAGGTTAGGAAGGAATATCCAAACAGGAAATTGGTTCAAATTTTCCTTTTTCAGGTTGAAAGTAGGTTCCCACTTACTAAGATACCAACTAGATTTTCCCCAAAACCAGGGTCCTTCTTCCAGAACCTTCTACATATCCTCTTGGGTATTAAACCTAAAAAGTAAAAACCCATTAGAAAGAGAACTTAACTCTAAGTTTCCTTTTATAATCCACTTCATTTTAGCCCATCTTCTAACAACATCAATATTGGGTCTCCCACCTACTAGCTTCCCCACCAAAGATTTGTTTAACTTTTTAGTAGTATGTCACAGAAGTAGGTTTGGGATTTTAAAGAGTACTTCCAGAAACCTCCTTAACCACTTAGAGAAAAAACTTTTGGTTTTTCAAGGCTGATCCACCATTTCTAACTTTATTCGACCATGAATCTAGAGATTTTGTGGGAGTGCTCCTATCTGCTTGATCATTGCCCCCATCTATCTCTCCTTCCTCAAGATTTTCCATCCGATCCTCTAATCTGGGCATGATTTCCCTTCCATCACTTTCCCTCTCAAAAAAATTCAAAATATCTTCCCTGTTATCTTCCATCAAGTGTTGGGCAAGTTATGTTTCCGTTCATTGAGGTAATAATCACAAATAATTAAGATATCAACCTTTACTTAGGTCTGATTAGTTAGCAATCAAATTTATTATTGACATGATAACGATGAAATTTCCCAAATCTCTAGTGAAATAATTTCCAAAGAAAAAGTGGTCAGCTATACTAAATATTATTACTAGAAATCAGAGGGATCATGTGAGAAATGGGAAATATGAATACTTTGCATGCTTGAGTCGTGCCCTTTCTTTGTTGTTTAATCAAGACACAAAGATATTTTATTATCTCTTTAATTTTTAGGATGTTGTGAAACATTTATATTGTCGTTATAAGAATATGGGGGATTTTTTATTGAGCAGTCATCTATCTTACGCAACCATGGGTGGAGCTCCGTGTAGAGTAGAGTTGGGTTGGGACCTAAACTGGAAACAAAATGAAGAACTTTGGAAAGTGTTGAATGTTCAGGGATTTACAAATTTCATGAAGTAGATCAAGGGCCATGATAAAAACAGATCAGTGTAATTTGTAAAAAATGGAAAGATAGGGTTGTTACGTATAAAGGTAAGGAATTTCCCATCATCGAAAATTTGATTTCCTTTGTTACTAGGTTGGGCATGGATGTAATCAAGTTTTTTAGGAATAAATTTGATAAAGAGGCGAATGAGAAGAAGTTTATTAAAGGGTTTTAAAAAATTATTTTTACCAAAGTGGGCCTTGTCTGCTCCTCCATCCCTGTCCCTTTTGATTAATTCTCCCCAATGGTGATCCATTATATCACCCTTAAGGGTCAATTTACTACCCTTTCCTTGCATCACCTTGTTCTACTAAATCATTTCCACATGTATCTTAAAGTTAGCCTACCATATTATATTCTGCAATCCATGTAGAAATCCATCCTTGAAGTCCACTCCCACTAATGGGGTCTTCCTCTTAGTTAGGGAGTTATCCTTATTTTACACCAATATTGCTATGATATCATTAAAAACATTCCCCCCATCCCATTCCCCCTGCACAACCCCCTCTACCTCACAAGGTGAAGACCAAAAATCTTAAACCCCCCTCCCCTCCATGGACCAAAAAGGTTCTTCATAGTGGTGTTAAAGAAAAAGAATTGGCCATTTCTAAGAGCCTCTTTTCTATCAGTAAAACTTCCCAAGACACCACTGGTAATCCTAATATGAAGGCACACATAAAAAATCAAGCTGAGAGAATCAAGATCCTAGGTAGAGATGTGGCACACTTTCTCAATGAGGTTTCTAAGGAAAAATAGGTTCCCAATAATAATCTTGCACTCAAGGCAATTTTTTTTGACATCTATAAAAAGTAGAAGGATATGGAAGAGGTAATGGAAACAATTTTCAAAAAGCAAATGGATCACTTTTCCATTCATAAAGACCTCCTAGACTTCATTGAAATCTAGTTAAAACATGTTTGTGAACTCAGTGACATTCCTTTAGGGATTTGCAAAGGAGGTAAAAAGAAGAAAATTACAATTTCCACCATTGACAAGGACCCTTGTCAACACATTACACTTAATCTATTCAAAGCTATGGAGGAGGTCAAAAAGGTCTTCAACAAATTTCTCAAATGAAGGATGTTCAGTTTCCTACTCTGTGGTCTATTTTTTTGGGTATTTTGTATATGTATAGATATTCTGATGCTGTAGTGATGCCATTTTTTTACTTCATGTTGGCAGATTGTTCTATGCCTTTATTTTTATATTTTTATCTAGCTGCTAGGTCTTTTTCTCTGGGGTGTGTCATCACCAATCCGACACTATAATAATTCTTCACTGGGAACTCCTCGTGCTATGATTATTTACTAATGCACAAATTTTAGTTTGGTGGATGTAATCTGGAAACACAATAACAAACATAACACAAGAATACCATAGACTATGATAAGAAGGAATGATGATAAATATGAAATATAAGTGTAAATTATAATATCAACATGAAATTGTTACAATCTCACCCATGAGGTACTTCAAGTGTTACTGAATTCATTTTCCTTTCAACCATAACTATGGGAGAAACTTCACAATTACACCTCTTAATGGATTCTTTAACACACCTTCAAAATGATGGCTTCCTTTACACACTTACTCATACAATATTTCTCACTACTTCCTTATATGCTAAATGAGGGGGTGGCCTCTCTATTTATAAAAATTCTAGGCTTATCCATCTTATCTCTAAGATATGATAAGAAATCTACTTTGAAAAATCATATTCCATACCTTAACTCTTATTTGTACATGTAAGCTTATCTTTTAAGATAAGATAAACCTTATCATTTCACATGGGTTCCACATTTTTAGACGTTTTACAAATAAAATACACAAAATATTTATGACCTCACTCCTTGTCCTTATTACCAATATAATATTTCTAATTCCTAATAATGTAGACCCTACTTCTTTACTTACCCTAACTTTGACATTTTAACATTACCGGACCACTTACGACAAATATTTACTTTTTACCACAACATTCCTATTATACTTTTGACTATTACCATACTATACATTATTGGCGGTGTTGTACCAGCAGCGCCGTTATCTTCTATCGGACGCTACTACTAATTATACTTAACAACATCTTATTCCTAATACATACATTAATAAAATAGAAATTACGGAGGAAAATTTTAATGTCGACATTTTCCCCCTTCCTAGCTTCTACTTCATCCTCGGAGTGGACTCTTATAGACATTATGAAGCTGGTGCCTAGAAAATCTTTAACTTGTCGTGGTTGACCCATTTCATAATGGGAGTGCCATCCAATTCCTCCAGTCGGTATGTACCATTTTCATGCACAACTGCTATTTTGTAGGGCCCCATCCATTTTGGAAGAAATTTTCTGTCTTCTTTTTTTGTATCTAGAATCATACACTAGAACCAAGTCATTCACATGAAATAGAGACCAATGAATCTTTTGATCAAAGTATTCCTTCTGCTTCATTTTCTTCTTATAGCTTGTATCCTTCGCTATTTCCAGCAAATGAAGATGTACCAACCTTTCTTTTACTGAATCACTTCCATCCATCCTTTCATTTTTCATAACTCTCACATTGGGAATATCAAACTCAATAGGAAGAACTAGATCAATGTCATAAGCCAACTGAAATGGGGAGTATCCTGTTGCTGACTTTGATGTTGCCTTGTATGCCCATAATGCTGCATGAATCCTTTTATCCCATTTATGTACCTGCAAGGCTGCATCTTTTGCTAGAATTTGACACAACACAAAATTTGTTTGTTCCACTTGTCCATTTGTGCTTGGCTTGTATGTTGTTGCCTTCCTGTGCTTAATAAAAAACTTGTTGACTAGGGCTTCTACCACCAAATTAATGAAGTGGCTTCCTTGATCTGTTACAATTTCTAATGGGCAACCAAATCTTGTGACAATGTGTTCATATATGAACCTTGCCACTTCATCCATGGAAGCTGTTTTCAATGGCCTAGCTTTAAACCATTTGGTTAAATAATTTGTGGCAACTACAATATAATTATTTTGGTGTGGGGTAGTTGGAAGTGGACCTATAATGTCTATTCCCCACTTTCCAAAGGGACCAAGTGGAAGAATATGGCATAATGGAGTTGATGAAGTCTTACGGTTACCATGTGTTTGAAAAATATCACATGTCTTACAATAATTATAACAATCTCTAAAAAGAGTGGGCCAGTGATAACCTGCATCCAGATCCTTCTTGCTATCAGCTGTCTAGAGAAGTGTCCTCCACATGTACCATTGTGGAATTTTTCTATCAACTCCTTCCCTTGATCACGTCCAACTTCTCTCTTGTATTGTCTATTAGGTCCTATTCAAAATAATACTCCATGTAGAATAGAATATGGACAATTGGCTTGAGTAATCTTCCTCTTAGTCTTTGCATTGGCACCATCAGGAAACTTGAATTCATTCAGATAATTCCAAATATCTATGTATTCACTAGGGATTGTGTCAAGGGATAACAATGCTACATATGGGAAATCATCATCATCACAAAATGAACGTAAACCATAATAGGTTTGAGAGAGTGCATTTGCATTGACATGATTCTTTCCTAGCCTATCTATAATATCAAATTCAAATTATTGTAGCAAAATTATCCATCTTGCTATCCTCCCTGATGGGTTAGGTTTATTTACAATATATTTTAGAGTCTCATGATCTTTTACAACTATAAATTTCTACCCTAGCAAGTAATTTCTAAACTTCTTTACAGCAAAAATGATAGCTAGAGCCTCTTTTTCAGTTACAGTATAATTTACCTTAGCACTGCTCATTTGTCTACTCCCAAAGTAAACTGGATGATCATTCCCATTTTCATCCTTTTGGCTCAGAGTACTTCCTAGTGCTACATCTGAGGCATCAGTATACATAATGAATGGCTTGCTCCAATCTAGATTCTTTAAAAAAGGTGAAGACACTAGGGCTTCCTTTAGTTGTTCAAAAGCTTCATGCGCCTTATTTCCTGGTTCATAAGTAACATCCTTCTTTAAGAACTGGGTTAGTGGCTGTGCAATCTTTGAGAAATTCTTGATGAACATTCTATAGTAACCCACATGGCCTAAAAATGATCTCAACTTACTTCTATTCATAGGAAATGGTAACTCTTTGATGTTTGAAACTTTATCAGGATTAGTACCAATACCATCTTTGGATACAACATGCCGTAACAAAACACCTTTACAACATCCAAAGACACACTTTGTAGGGTTTAGTGAGTCTTGTGCTTCATCTAACCTTTGAAATGCCATCTCCATCTGGTGCAAGTGGTCCATCTTGCTCCCATATATTTAAAAATCATCCAGAAATACTCTGATGAAGTTCCCAATGTAGGGTTCAAACACCCTGTTCATCAAACGCTGGAACATTGCTGAAGCATTACACAACCCAAAAGGCATAACTCTATAAGAAAACGTTCCCCAAGGAGTGGTGAACATGGTCTTTAACTAATCTTTCTCCACTATACGAACTTGGTTGTATCCACTATATCCATTAGCAAAACTCTAACACTCCTGGCCAGCTACTTCGTCCAAGATTTTATCTGATAATGGAAGAGGGTAATGATTCTTCTTTGTTGCCTTATTGAGATTCCTATAATAAAAAAAATGCATAGCTTCCCATTATTTTTTTATTGAGATCACAATGGGAGAAACCCATTATGAATTCTCCAAAAAAAATATGAATTCTGCATCAAACAACTTATCTATTTCTTCTTTTACAGTCTTGGAAAAATTAGGATTCATTCTATATGGCATTTGCTTTATGGGCTTAACACCATCTACTAGCTCAATAGAATGTTCTACCCAACTTACTTGACGGAGTTGTAGACACCTAAAATTGGTTATCCAATTTAGTGTCCCCCGTGTGCGTTTTCCTTCTCGAGTAACCTGGGGCACGTTTATATCACCACTTCTCCCTTAGGGTATTAGTTAATATTTAATTTTAACATCTATCCTAAGTTTATTTCACCCCATTATGTTTTACCCATAGATAATTAAATATTAACTATTTAATTATACTTTTTACATATATCTTAACCACTTATTTACCCCATATCAATTCCTAACCTCCCATATCTATTTTATCCATCTATTCCCCCTATTTCTCCTCCTCCCAAACTGAGCAGCGGGATATTTCCCGTATTTGAGGTGGAAGGATCACTTTCATATTTCTAAAAATCACCCCTTTTGGCCATTTCAGGAGTCTGTTTCATGATCGGTGCCGACTGGTACTCGGTTAATGTCGATTTTTCAGAGCGGCACCAATTTCATATCGGTCGGCACCAATTACAAATAAAGAGCCAGAATTCAGTTCTAGCTAGGCAGAAAGAATGATAGAGAGTTTTGAGCATCAAAGTTTGAGCATTATCTATCAAGTGAAAGTGAATTCTATCCAAATCAATCCCTGAGAGGAGTACCATTGATCTGCTCCTACCACATTGACATCGTGAGCCTACATTGATCTCTTGGTGACTCTGTTCCTACATCCGGTGAAGGTGGAGCCTTGTTAGTATCCCTACAGGTCTTACAGATCCAACGTAGATCGATGATCTAGCTTCCACTATTTGTTTCTCAATCTTCCTGTAATTTTCCCCAAGTCGATGCCGATCGTACCCAGTCGATGCCGATTCTCTATAGTTGATGTCGACCTATATCAGTTGACACCGATTTTTTTGATCGACGCCGATCTATCTGTAGATAGGTAAAATAATCCAGGGAACACAAATCTAGAATTTTTTTCACACTTTCCTATTTTCTATTGGTTTTTTTCTACTGTTTACATTATTTCTATCATTTTTAATAAAAATCTAGACATTTACTTACATCTTTTTATCATGTATGCTTCTTTCCTTAATTCAAAATGTGGACTGACATCCACCGAGGGAGCTTATCTCTTCCCGGACCCACTTTTTGGGCAGTCCACCCAAATATCTTTTAACGTGGTCTTTTTCTGTCAAGCATCTGTGTCTCACAGGTTTCTTGGATCTACTTTGCAGGATTGCTTGTGTGCACCCATCTTGTCTACATCGGCTTTCTTTTCCATCTACATCTCTGGATCTTGTCTTATCTATCAGGTATCGATTTCATTTGAGTTTTTCAGGGTTATTGTGTTTAGTTTGGTACATTAATTTGGACAGGTAACAAGTGTGGAAATTCTTGATCTACATTCTGGCACTCCCGGTGGGACCTAACCAAAGTCCCTTATTAGTAAGTTCATTTCTTTTCCAGTTTTGAGCTTTTGTTCTATTTCTTCACTGCTTTTTGTCAGTTCTCAGTAGCATTTCCTTCATTCATTTTGGTCTTGCTTCTTTCACTTATAATTTGCAAAGTTAAAGTTTATTATTTCTTGTAAAACTAAATTCCAATTCCTATTTTGAAGATCAATAAATCTTTCATTTGATTTCAAACTTGCATCCTTGATCCGTTTCTTTTTACAAAATTGTTATTTTCTTGAAAGTTTTCTAGTCCCTTAAATATAAATCTTTGTTCTACTATTATCTGGATATATCTTTCTGGAGTTGTTGGATGTTTACTTAACCTTTTCTTATAGAGCACATTGCTTGTTCGTGGGATTGTTTGAGGGAAAGAGCTCAACAATGCACTTTTTGAAGTCCACACACCTTGGAGAACTAAATCTATAGGTATTCCTCTTTTACGGTGCTTTCTCCTTTTTAAGAACTTAAAAAGAACTTGTTTGTTTGTTTTCTATCACATTCAAATATTTTGATTTTGGCACTTAAAAATAATTTAATCGCATTTGGGGAAAGAATTTGTTTGACATGTCTTCATCGAAATCCAACACTTTGTTCTTAGTGCTTAAAAATAACTTTTCCTTTATCATTTATGCTGTATGCTAATCATCTAGTTTTCTAAATAGGCTGGAAAAATTGATCAAAATCGGTAGTGACACTATTTGATTTTTATTTTTCACTCTTGCACACAAAGCCAAAATCACTAGGTATAAAGCATCAAAACAAAAATTCCTCCCATGGCCTCACCTACTTGGAAGTGATATCCAAGAGGAAGAGCCTATGCAGTACTCGGGACACACTATAAATTCATGGAAGTTCTGTATATATTGGCAAAGCACCTAACTTCCTTATCGCAGCAGTGTGTGAATTTTGGGGGTAGGCCCCTATATCAAACCACGTACTGGTCTTTTATTGAAGTGCCTTCGAGACTCCTCACCAAAAAATTCCCCAAACCATCCTTAGTTTGGCTATCTGAGTAGTTCCTGTTCTAAAAATCCTTCCCTAATATTTTCTTTCTTAAAAGTAGGAAAATTTAAAAGAGATAATCACCTACACTGCTTGAATTGTCTGTGCATTAGTTAGGTCAATCTTCTTTTTCTATATTTCTACTTGTTTATGATGGTCATCACTCGGTTACAATCTAGAAAAATGGCTTAACTGGCCTCTTCTTCCTCAGAGATCACCACTAGTGTGGATGTTTCGGCACCCCTCGGGTCTTCCTCGGGACCACTATTAGTTGGTTCCCCATCTTGGTCATATAATCATTTCTATCAGCCTAAAGCAATCCCATCACGTCTAACTTCCTCCAGTCCTTTAGAAATATCATCTGCTTCCGATATAGAGTATGTTCCTCACGGGGATCCTGAATTTCAGGCAGTCCTTGATCGTAATCTGGTAGCTCTTATGGACTATCTAGTACATAAGTCCGTTCGAATATCTGATCAAGGACCACCAATTCAGCAAGTTTACGATTTTCCTCGTGAACCATCCCAGGATTTTATAGAACAGTTAGCGTATTTTTTCTCACCTCGAACCACGGAAGAGGGTGGCACACCTGTGCCTCCTTTTTCTCTTCCACCGACCATGTTGACTAGTTCTCAAATATTCTTGCCTATTCCTAATGCCACAGTTACCTCAACTATTCCACAACCTACTTCTTAGAAGTCCTCTTCTCTTGCTATAATGGGTGCATCTGTGCACCCATAGATTGCAGTTAATTCTTTTATGCCATCCATTACGTCCCAGGTTAGTACCTCTTTACAAATCAACCCCCTTCTACGAGTCAGTTGGTTCCTACTTCTCATCCTCCAGTTGGACTTTCTTCCAATGCTCCTGCGATAGTGACCTTCACCCATCCTCTAGCGTCGGAACCCTTAATAGCCAATATAGCAGTCAAAAGCCTCATTTAGACCTTGTTCCCCACCATGTCCAATCAAATTAACACCCATGTTCCTCAATCCATTCCGATTCAATCGACAAGTGTAGGAGCCCACCAATCACAGGCTCCATCTTCATTCAACCACCTTTTTCTCAACCACTTGTCATCTCATAGCCTATTTATACACAGGCTCCTTCACAACAAATACCTCACTAGGCATCACCCAGAATGCCTGGTTATTCCTCTTTACATCCTGTTAATGAACAGATGAATCCCCCGTTGACACCTCAAAAAATTCACCATTCACTTCTTATGTAGGACATACCAGTATGCCTCCTCCTCAATCTGACGTGGTCCAAATTCTTTTCAAGAAAATGGTAGACCTAGAAGCCTCCACCAAAGGGGATCGTCCTTCATACTCTTTTGAAGAAGTGTGTAATGAACTGATTCATCCATCAGTGGCTTTTAAGCCTTATTCTCCCCAACGGGAACTTCCTAAGTTCTCAAAATTTCATATTCGGGAGGACCCTGAACAACACCTATGAGAATTCAAACATGCTTGCTACCTTATAGTCTAGGATCAAGAGCTTATGCTCCGTACTTTCCCTATGTCTCTAGCAGGGCCTACTTTAGACTGGTAAAATAACATTCCCCAACATTCCTTGTTTTCTTTCTCTCAATTGGCCCAGATGTTTATTGAAAAATTTTCAATAAACATTGCACATAAGATCTAGATTACAGATCTTTATAACATTCACCAATTCGATGATGAATCTATTACAAACTTTGTCGCTCGTTGGAGAAGGATAATAAACCAATTATCTTTCTCCCTTCCTCAATCTCAATAGATCGAGTTGTTTACTCAATCTTGTGCTAATCATATTTCTTCCACTTTAAGGATCCAAAATTTTCATACATTTGAAGAAGCCTTTACGATGGCATGTAAACTTGAATCCCGCGCCATTGAACAAGGAAAGTTAAAACTTCATTCTAAATCTCAACCAGATTTTTTTTGGTTTACAAAAACAAACGCTTCCTCTTCTAACAAAGACAAGAATAAGGGGTCTACCAGTGCTATTGTATTAAAAACATCATGAGCCGACAACACTTCTAATGAAAAACTTCGGAGAGACTCCTCATCTTCTTGAAAAGGACCCTTGTCATCTTGATCTTTTACCTTTGTTGGGGGAATCATATGCTTCTATCTTAGGAAAAATGTTGGAAGTTCACATGACCGAACTTCCGCCTATTAGAAATTTTGATGAGAACCAAGAACGTCCATTCTGGTATAGGGAAAATGACTTCTGTCATTATCATAGAATGAAAGGCCATGACATTGAACGATGTCAGACCTTCAAAAATCTTGTCCATAAATTCATTGATAAAGGTGAGCTCATTTTGGATAACCCAAATGATCCCCCAAATTAGGTGCTTGATGTTTTTAAACAACCTTTTCCCAATCATTCCCTGAGCAATGATGCTTCAGAGTCTTAAAAACCAAACACTCATACTATCAGCTTCATTTCTACTGAAGAATCTTCTTCTAAAACTAAGCCATCTGCAAACACATCGACCGAATCAGAACCTCCTTCCACTTCTCCAATTGCTAGGATTCCACCATCTTCAGACAACCCATATTTGAATATTCCCACATTTTTAGAGACATATTCATCTCACTTTGCCTCTTTATCTGATCTTCCGTCCATGCCCGAGACAGTGTCATCCTCATCTGTCTCATCGTCATATATTCTTTTGATGCTTGAGGCATTTACATCCCTTTGAGTTTCCACCACGAAAAATCTACTGTTGTTTCTCCCATTTTTGCTGTGACTATGCCATTGGTAAACATACCTATAGTCGTACCAACTTCGACGGAAGCATCTTTGATTTTGAATCTTCCTGTTTCCTTTCCTATAGTAGTTACACCCACAATTACTGTACCAGAAGTATCTCCCTCGCAAGGAACTACTCCTTCATCATCCACTTCTTCCATCACCAATACTATTTTTCCTATTAAGGGAAAATCTAAAGAAATAGCACCGACACCTACACTCTCGTTTCCTGAACTTAAACCGAGACAACTAAAGTCTAACGTTACATCATCAGTATCTCCTCATCTCCTTCCTCCGAAAAGGCTATAATCACCTTATGCGGTTGAAGGTGTCACCATCCCTGAAAAAGTAAAACCCATATTTTAGACTATTAAGACTCTTGGTGCTTTCCCTCAAAAATCTCTCTCTACACCTCATAAAAGATTGGATTTATCAACTGGGAAGGCGTCTTCTTTTACAATACCATCAGAACCATCTTCTTCTTCTACAACACCTTCTTCGCCGGTACCTTGTAAAGTGAATTTACCCATTAGAAAGGCATCACCTCTTTTATCAGGACCATCATCTTCATCACCAAAAGTCAAGGCACCCTCTATTCCTCCGATCAGACCTATTTTGGTAGTTCCTCCCTCATCTAAATCGGCATTATCTAAATCATCATCTGTTTCGACCAAGTAACCTTCCTTATCTCTGAGGACCACAATGCTTGTCACATGTTCATTATCTTCAAAATCTATCTTAGGAGCTCCTCCTCCACATAAATCAATCATGCCTCACTTGTTTCCATCTCAAGTGTCCAAGGTTGCTTCTCCTAATGTTCAAAAAAGTAAAACGATCCCTAAAAAGACTATCAAACCAGACATGCAGGTTCTTTTACCTCGGCAGTCTGTGGTGGTAAAAGAGGCACCTCCGTCATCTCTGTCCTCATCTTTGTCTACCAGATTCTATACTGAAATTATTCGCCAACTTATCCAATATTCATCCATATCCCTTCCTCTGATCAAACCCTATAATCCTAAAGGAGTAAAACCTTCCTAGTTCAACTTTGATTTGATTTGTGCTTACCATCACACTCCAGGACATGACACCGAGGGATGTAAAGCCCTTCAATCTATCATTAATAGTCTTTTGGAAGAAAGTGATCTTCTGCTGGAAGAAGAAGAGGAACAAGTACCTCCTGTCATCTCAACCACATTTGAGCCTCAACGATCTACTCAGGCCTCTAGTCCTATTAATTCCACTCTAGATGGTCTTCCACCTTCTCAAATCGACACGATTCATATCACCACTAGAACACAACAATATGATAATCTATCATCATCTACATCTCAGCCACGGGTTATCATTTCTGCAACCCCTGGAGGCATTCCTCTTTCCACATCAACCTCGAGACCTAGGGTCTCTATTCGTGCTTCACCTTAGGCTCAGATTCCTGTGTCAGTAGAGGAGAGTGTTATGAAATAACTTACCCATGCTCCAGTCAAAATGTCTCTTTTCGACTTCATTCAATCATTTCCACAGCATCATCAGGGTTTGATTGATAATCTACGCCGTATCGCAGTGAATTCAGATGAGCCCCAACCTGTTGAGATGATTGTTGGATTGAATAAACTGTCAACCACCATTTCCTTTGAAGATTAAGAAATTCCTTCCATTTCTTCTGAGGATTTGGAGGCTCCCCTCTTTATCATAGTTCAAATCAACAACACTACGTTAAAATGCACTATGATTGACAGTGGTGCTACACTCAACGTCATTTCCTTGCACACATTCAAGCAACTTAAGTTACCAAAGAATGTAGTGTCACCCCCACCTTTTTCCCTTTGATCATTTAATGATCAGCTGGCAGTTACTTTAAGAACTGTTGTCCCGCCCATTCGAATAGGTAAGAAGCTACTTCACAAACTCTTTTACATTGTTGAATGGGAAATTCCACTACAATATGATCCTTGAACGCTCCTGGATTCGTGCAATGCATTGCATCCCATCAACCCTCCATAAATGTTTAAAATATCAATATGAGGGCAAAATCTATACTCATCCAGGAGATCCTTTTCCTTCTGCACAATGCGACATGACCATAGGGTCTGCCCCTCTAAAGGAGAATGCTTGCTCTCCTGACGAAGCTTCATCCTCTTCCATACCTGCAAAAAACCAACCAGATTTACAAAATCTAGAAGAGATGTTGAAGCGTTTCTCACTAGGAGATCTTCCTCTTCTCTCCTTTGACTCCCATCTCAAACCTAATGAGTATGGTAGACCAGAAAAACAACCTGAATATCAGCCAGGTCTCGGTCACGTCATCACCATTGGTTTGCCCAATCAACGGACTAACTTTATTTACGGTGGTCTGGATACACCTCACTATCACCCAGATTCTTCTCCTGGGGCCAAACCCTCAGCAGGGTTTAATTGTCTATAGAATCCCACGTTTGTAAAAACTTATTTATATTGATGTGCGTGGAAGGGTTTTGGCTTGGGAAAGTATGAACAGGGTGTGCATGACCTCATGTCCATTCCAACTCTCAAACCACATCAAAAATTTGGTTTAGGATTTATACCTCTTTCAAAAGCCACCATCACTATTCTTGATGAGCCTCTTCCCATTGAGGAACCATCTTCTCCTGCTAGGTCAGAAGCATCATTTGATGTGGATGATGCCATTTCCATCCCGTCTAATTTTTTTTTTAGTCAATACCATTTCCTTAGGGCCGTTGACCTATAAAACTAATAACACATCCACTTCCATACAATTAGTCTTCCCTGAAATAGTTGGAGACAACTCTCCTACTATCAACACTATCCACTGTGTAGATGATGATTCTATCCTCACCTATCTGGGGGCAGAGGATTCCTATCTTCCTAAAACCATTCCTTCTGACACTTCTATGCTTATTAACGAAGCCACTGTTGACCTTAATATAAGGACTTCTAAAGACCCTCACATCATTAAGGTTGGCCAATCTCTGAATCCATAGGAGTTAGGAGAATTTACCACTTTTTTGCTTGGTCATATGAGGATATGCCAGGAATCGATCCTAATATCACGGTCCACAATATCGTTACTCTTCCAGACATCAAACCAGTTAAGCAAAAATTGAGTAAAATGCACCCTCCCGTAGCCTTGCTTGTTAAAGAAGAGTTGCAACGTCTTCTTTCTGCTAGCTTCATCCAACCCATTGATTATCCAAAATGGGTTTCAAACATAGTACCGGTAACCAAAGCAACTGGGAAAATTCAAATTTGTACCGATTTCTGGGATCTTAATCTTGCTTGTCCAAAAGATGATTTTTCTTTGCCTAATATCGACCAACTCATGGATTTAACTGCAGGTCACGAGATGCTTTCTCTTATGGATGGTTTCTCTGGGTATAATCAAATTCTCATCACACCAGAGGACCAACATAAGACTTCCTTCATAACTCCTCGGGGGAATTTTTGTTATCGTGTCATGCCTTTCGATCTTAAGAACACAGGAGCAACCTATCAGCGAGCAATGACCTACATCTTCCATGATCTCTTACACAAAACTATGGAAGATTATGTTGATGATCTCCTTGGTAAATCCAAACACTGTTAGGATCATCTTTTCAATCTTGCACCTCTCTTTGAGAGGCTCATTCACTTTTGTCTTCGCCTAAATCCATCTAAGTGCATGTTTGGCGTTCTCACTAGTAAAATTTTAGGCTTTATCATTTCTATTAGGGGTATTGAAGTGGACCCCGCAAAAATAAAAGCTATCCTTGAGATGCCTCCCCCTTCTAACTTAAAGAAACTATGTGGTATTCAAGGACGCCTTCAATTAGTACATCATTTTATCTCACAACTGTCGGACCGTTGTCAACCTTTTCATCATCTCCTCCATAAGAATGTTCATTTTGAATGGGATGAGCATTGCCAAAAGGCCTTTGATGATCTCAAAGCTTATCTTCTTTCCCCACCTGTGCTTACACCTCCACACGAGGGGGAGCCATTATATCTTTATATTTCTATAACTGATCATGCTCTTGGAGCCATGATATCACATTGGGATGCTAACGGTAAAGAACATGCCATATATTACATCAGTCGCACTCTTCATGAGTATGAAACATGATATTCTGAAGCTGAAAAGCTGTGTTGTGCTCTCTTCTTCACAACTTCTAAGCTTCATCATTACCTCTTAATCACAAAAATTACATTGTCACAAGTTTCAATCCACTCAAGACAATGCATGTAAAGCCTTATCATAATGATCGTATCACTCGTTGGCTCATGCTCATGACAAAATTTGATCTCGAGTTTATCCCGCAAAAATCTATCAAGGGTCAGGTCATTGCAGATAAATTAGCTGATGCTTCTCTTCTAGAAACTCAAGTCCCCTTTTCTCAATTCCCTGATGAATGTATCCAACAAATTGATTTTGGTCTTTCTCCATTTAAAGTAAAACTCTTCTTTGATGGATCTAAATGCCAGTAACGGGGAGGTGTAGGTTTTGTTATGATTCCTCCTTGGGGTGCACCTATCCCTGTCACACACAAACTTAACTTTGAGTGTACCAATAATATGGCTGAATATGAAGCTCTTGTCTTAGGTCTTCAAAATGCCATTAATCTTGGCACCCACCATATCGACATATTTGGTGACTCTAAACTCATTGTTTATCAAGTCACGGGTGTCTATCAATGCAAGAATGATATCCTTCAAAAATATCATGATATCATTCTCTTTCAACTTCAATATTTTGATAAATTTACTATCCAAGCTATTCCTCGCACTGTGAACCAATTCACAGATACAATGGCTTCGTTAGCCTCACTTATTCCAACTTTTACCGAAGACTCGTGACTTTCTGTGGTGATGCAGCATTTAGACCAGCCATCTCATCTCAAGCAGTTGACTTCAATTAACGTCATCGCAACCAATACTCAAGATGAGTGGTATTAACACATCATTGATTATCTATCTCATTCAGTGCTTCCTCCAGATCTGACTTCCAATGGTAGAAGATCTTTTATCCTACGTGCTAATCACTATACTATTCTAGGTGGAATCCTCTACAAATGTGGTTTTGATGGTATTTTACTTCGGTGCCTCAAAACCCCTAAATCATCTAAAGCCATCTAGGAAGTCCATGATGGTGTCTATAGTGGAAATTTTAGTGGCGTGGCCATAGCTAAATGCATCTTACGTTTAGACTATTATTGGCCTTCTCTTAATCGAGATTGTTGTGAATACACTAAGAAATGTGTCAAGTGTCAACAATATTCCAATCTCACACATATCCCCAGTTAGGATTTGCAACCTGTAGCAGATTTGTGGCCTTTTTAACAATGGGGTCTTGATCTCATCGATCTCATCAATCCCCACTCTTCATAGCGTCATCATTCTATCATTACTACCATAGAATACTTTACTAAGTGGGTGGAAGCTATTCCTCTTTCATCGACCAAAGCTAAACCCATAGTTGATTTTGTCTATCAACACATCATTTGTCACTTTGGTGTTCCCCACAAACTCATCATAGACAATGGTAAATCTTTCAAAAACATTGATTTGTAGAACCTCTGTGATGCTTTCAATATCAAACTCAACTTTTCTTCTCCATACTATCCCCAAGCTAATGGCCAGGTTGAGGCTTCCAATAAAACTTTGCATAAGATCCTCACAAAAGTAACTAGTCGAGCTGGTAGGGATTGGCATTTGCATATCCCTTTTACCCTCTGGGCTTATAAAACTAGCATTCGTACTCCTACTGGTGCTACTCCCTTCTCTCTCGTTTATGGGTCTGAGGGTGTTATTCCTTTGGAAGTCCAGATCCCATCTCTTTGTGTTTCTCTTAGAGAATTTGTTTCTGATGAGGACTATCGTCAAAATCGTCTAGCGCAGCTTGAGTTGCTGGATGAGCGGCATCTCAATGCTCTTGAACATCATCAAGTCTATCTTGAGTGTGTAAAACCTGATTATAACAAGCACTTGCAGCACCGTGACTTCAAAGTTGGTGATCTTGTTCTTAAAGAAAACCAAAATGTCAGTACGCTAGAAAGGAGTCAGCGTGGTAAGTTCGCTCCTAACTGGATGGGTCCGTACGTAGTCACTCATAAATATGGGTCTGGGGCTTATCATCTATCTTCCATAGATGGTGTACCTGAAATGGAACTTGTCAATGCCTTGCATCTAAGGCCCTTCTACTGTTAAAATCTATCTTACGCGGTCTTAGTCACAAAACAGATCCTTCATCCATCTAACTAGTCATATATTTTCATAGTGATTTGGAACTATGTGGTTCTCCACGTTATGTCTTTTCTACCTTAAATATGAGTATCGTGGCTCTACTCATGGCATTTTTCTTATGGATATGTTCCTCCTTCTAGTAGGGACACCTTAATCACTTCTTCATCTATCCCAAGTATCTATCTTAATCGAATCTACTCGGGGCATGAGTACGTGCTTTTTATATGTTTTCTTCCCCTCTATCTGATCTATCTGGTCTACACTCAGCTTCTTTCAAAAAAGATCCAAAAGCTCCAAAAGAAAATGGGTGCTATCCTACAAATTCCCAAAAGATAGATTGATCCTTCGAAGGACAACTATCTATGCATTATCAAATGAATCAAAATATATAGACCATGCCCTTGAAGGATGGCTACATTTGAAATATAGACCATGCCCTTAAATCATGGCTATATTTGAAATACAAACCGTTCCCTTGAAGGATGGCTATTTGTTTACTTCTTAGTATCATTGAAAGACTTCTTGTATCGATCAGTCTTTCTATATCTAGCAAAATTCTCGCATTGTTCAGTTTGCTCTTCTGTCAAAACAAAAATCATGAAGCTGAGACATAAGACCTTTTGTTGATCATATGGAGAACCCTATTTTCCCAATGTGAGCATATATTTTGTCCTTTGTAAAATTTGACAAGATAAATACTTACTTCTCCTTCCATTTACCTCCTAGATCTGGTTTGTGACTAGCTAGTGTCAGGTTTATTTTAACCTCATATATGACCTTGTATGCATGGTATTTTTGTTTCCTATCAAAGTCTCTATTTATGGTCGGTTAGGGGCCTAGCTTATCATTATTTTTATTATCTAGGTGTATTGCCTTTATTTCTAATCAAGGTCATTTCATTACGTCCTTTGCTCTCACAGAGAGCATTTCCCATTATTATTTGTTATTCATCCAATTAAATTGACATTTAACATGTTAATTTAGTCAAAATCTATCATCTATCTATATTCATCTTATCTACTTTGTCCAAAAAAAAAAAAAAAAAAAAAAAAAAAAAACATATCAAAGCTTGTATTGCAAAAACATGTGGATCTACCTATCTATTTTCATCAAAATAAAATTAACGTCTTAAACATATCAAATCTATCAATCACATCTATCCATCTATCCATCAAATCATCTAAAAACTTGTACATCTAAGTTACACTACATCTATCTATATCTATTTTTCATCAAAATTAAATCCACATATCAATCACATCAAATCACATCACATCTATCTATCCTCTATGTCTATGTCCATCAAATCACATCTATTTGTCCTCTATCAACATATGTCTATATCCATCACAAATACGCTACATCTATCCATATTTATTAAAATTAAATACATGAGTACAATCATATGACACAGGAAATGATGAATCTATATGTATACATGAATGTCTGTACAACAAAGAATGGATGGCTTTCAATCAAGCCATCTATATCATACATCAAAATGCCTTCAAATCGAGGCTACATCAATATGTCGATACAAAAATATAACATATCTATATCGTGAAGTCCGATAGGTGGAAGACGCTATCTCCTCCATCCTCCTCTAGTCAAGGCTGTCTCTCATGGCAACCACCTATCGAGCTAGAGGCACTTGTTGCTGGGGGGCTGCTACCACCTCGGTCTCTCATAGTGCTCCCTCCCTCTGATGCACCACTAGCTGCAACTATCGTTGATATCCTCCTCACACCGTAACGAGGCACATCAGGGGCATGTTGTGCTAGGTCATCCTCGTAGTATCTCACCTCAGCAAGGAGAGATTGATAAGTACTCAGGCTCACCATACCAGGTTCTTGTAATGGCTCTGCTGGTGCTGCTGGTGGTGGCCCTCCTACGGTCGCACCCTATGACCCAGACTCTGACATAGTGCCTGTATCACCATATTTGGCCCTGAGGGCCTCTTTATGCCGATGGTAGCGATCCCTCTACTGGATCGCTGTATCTCACTCCTAACGAACTATGTCTCTCTCTAATATCAGTGCATCCCTCTCCTCTATTAGAGCTCTAATCTCCTCGAGGGTAGCCTGGTGTGTCTGCACCAGGGTGGCATGCTCTCCCTCCAGCCTCTCCAGCACTGTGGTTATATCCTCCTCGTCTGCATCTATAGATGCTAGCAGGTGTCGTGGTAGCTCTGTAGAATACCAGGACACATAGCCATCATCCACTCTGACATCATCATCACTGTCTGTAGAAGGTGGGGCATCCCTCAATGGATCTGCTAGGATCAAAATCGAAAGATCAGTCTCTCTGTTATCTCACCTGCCTGTATGGCATGTAGGTGGTCAGAACTATCTGTACTAAGCCAAATTACCTCAATACCCGTATAAATGATATGCTCTCCCACATATTTAGCCTGCGGCCCCTAACCACCCTGCTCTGTATCAACCCCACTAGGTGAGCCTCCTGATTGGCCCATGTCGAATAGACCCAATATGGTCTCCAAATGACCTGCTCTGGTGTCAGTGTCCTGAAATGCTCGGCATACCACTCCGTAGATCTCCCTGTATCTCCTGGGGCCATGTCAGCCCGCCATCGCCAGAATCCATAATCGAGGGCCCCCACTGCTACTGGCATCCATGGAAGCTTGGATGACCTGATCACTGCTATGTGCTCATATGCCCAGCAATGGAGCACAAAGCTAACATCGATGCTTGTCCTCCTACCGGTGGTGTACATCCATAACTCATAATATATCTGAGCTATTAGGCCATCAGAAAACATGAAAACTTGTCTGAACTGCAGGATGTCACAAACACAGTCTAGTAACAGCAATGGAAATATCCCACCTCCTGAATCTGATAGAGAAAAATAGGAGATTGCCATCTAAATCAGTACTATCCATCTGCTCATGGCATCATCCCGTCTATAATGAGAGGCTATCCTCACTTCCCTGGACACTATCTCTAAATCATCGGCCCTGTTCCCATAGAATCGTCCTAGGGCTCTCTGCTGTTGCTCTCGTGGAGTAATCTCAATCAGGTCCCTGGTGATCGGCAACCTCAGGATCCTATATATATATCCTTGTGGGTGATGGTCATCTCACCCATCCTGAACCAGAAAGTGCATGTCCTGCTATCCCATCGCCGCACTAGGGCTAACATCAGCTCTACATCTCGCAGCACCTATCGATAGTGTAACACCCTGATTTTGTAAGTTATCTTGGTGAATATCTTTCATACTGTTATAACTACTGAAATGAAGGTAAACATGTTAAGATATATTCTGATCTTAAAGGAATGTGTTGCTAACTTGGATTCTTGCATGCTGTAATTTATTGCATGGGACATCAGTTATTGTTACTTGTGTGTTTGCTGATGTGACGAAAAATTGTTGTATACTTGCTAAACTCTCTTTGCTGATTAACAACACACCTTGAATCAATTCCATTGATCCAAAGTATGCTATGGTCTTCGTGTGATTGCTTTGTCGATTTACTCTTGAACCGAGCTGGAGGTTGATATAAATGTGCAGCTCTTGATTGCAGGTATGAGCAGCTGGCATACAAATGCCAACGACAAAGGTACGATTCTCGAACCATGCACTGTCGTACTTAAGACCTCGTGAGGTAGGAAATGTCTGGACACGGGTGGCTCTGGCATGTGAAGCAAAGGATGAAACGTCTTGCACAACATTGACATGAATGTCAGTTGGAAGACTGGATTGGAGGTTGATTAGTGTTAGTGGTTGAAAGGAATTAAATCCTAAGCTAATCCTAAGTTCTACCATACATCCTAAACTACTATCCTAAGTGGATTTTTAAATTATAAAAAAAAGAAAGAAAGGGAAATAAACCTAAGTCCTATTAACCTAAAAACTAGACTATGACCTAGGTTGAACACTAATATACATCCTAAACTAATCCTAACCTAAAGGGGATGCGCAAACCCTTAGAGGGAGAGGATAAGGATGAAGGGGCGTTTAATGGCATTAATGGGGAGTCCATACGTGGACAGCGCCAGTTTGGCAGGGACAGGTAAGTGGCAGAGGTATCTAGTGGACATGAAACTAAATTTGGTTTTGCATGTAAAATTCAAAATTAGGAGTTCACCAACTCAAGTTGGTAGTGGCGTGGGAAATTGGGAAAAGGCAGAGCCTTTAATGCATTAAATTTTCTTGGTCCTCATGACCAGTTCGCCTTGGAAAGTGTATGAGGGGAATTTGATTGTTTATTGTGTCGATTCAGATTTTGTGAAGTTGCTCTGCATTTGGTTTTTTTTTGTTTGGTTTAGTCGAACCAGTTTCATTGGGTTTATCACTGTTCTTTGGAAATTTGGAGGCTGTTGCTGAGCCTGAAGAGGAAAGGATTGTTGGAAAGCTCATGCTGTCGCCATGGAAGGAAATACCTTTGGTAGACGCGATTTTCTTCGAGTTTTGAGGAAGAATTTATAGGCATGTTAAGCCCTTCTCTTTAAAAATACTTTCTTTGTTTAAACGTCTCATTAAAACAATCCTGCTCTTGGGTTTTGGGTTTATGTGATTGTTGTCGTGTTGATACAATTTGGGGTTCAGTCGATTCTTGCTGTCATTTTTGAAATGATAGGTAAAATCATTTCTGGTTGTTGTGATTTAATCTGTCTTTGCATGAATTGAGTTGGAATAAGAACTTGTTGTATTGGTTGATGATGGTATTTGGGAATTCGAGATGGGTTTTTCTCTGCTTAAATGTTATATAAGAACTGTGCAGGCTGTGTGGGTTGTTTTCACTGTTGTGCGATTGTTATTTTGTTATATGATCTTTTGTGATAAAATTGTACAGGATTTATGAGTTGCATGATTTCATTTCTATACTGAAATTTCTCTTAAAGGAAATAAAACTTTTCTTTTCCTTCTGCTGTTTTGGGATTAGAAGGAAATAGCATTTTTGGATTTTAAAGGAATTGGCATTAGAATTTTATCTGAGCATTACGAACTCGGTTAGAAGGAAATGATAGTAATGTTTTCATTTTTGTGCTTCTTCTTTTATATAAATGGATGAATACAATTTGGGTATTCGTGGAAGCTAGAAAGGAAATTGTTTTCTTCTGAACTTATAAATGATTACATTCTTTCTTGTTGGGATGAAAGGTTGATTTCGTTGTGTTTATGGAAACGAATTGATCTTACAGTTTGGACAGTAGTCGTGAAAACGAGCTTGGCTAGTATTTCTGAATATTAAATGAAATATGTTGATTCTTGCTGAGGGGGTTAGATGATTTGTTGTGTTTTATTGATGCTGTTCGATCTTTTACTTCGGTATGTCTTTGTGAAAATGCAATTTACCTTGGATTGCTGTGCAAAAGAAGAAATTCTTGGGAAGTTGTCTTACTGTTGGACCTATTTTGATTATACTTTGTTGTGCATCTAATATCCTATGCGGGTTTTTAATAATAAGGGTATTATTGTATGAAAATCACATTTTTGGGTTCTGTACATCATTGTGAATAGAAAAATGGATTCGGGTAGAAACATTTATTGGTAAGGAATTATTCTTCTATCTGCTGTTTTGATTTGGTAAAATCAGTAGACGGATGGTTTATTGAACTTGTAAGTTCAGTCTGTATATAGGATAGTGGCATTTAAATCGTTTCCTAAGTGCTGTGTTTTTCTGTACAAATGGAATTTTGAATGTTTCGTGTGGTCTTCTGATTTTTGCACTGTCAGTCAAGGAAAAATGAAACCGGCATGAATAATTCTTGTTGATTTGAAGAAAATGGTTGTTTTCTTATTTGAGTAGTTAAAGAACGAATACTTCTCTTTTGCTGTTTGAATTCTGGAAATAGCATTGAAGTCTTACTATGCATTATGATTGGTCTTGCTGTAGGTAACAACAATGAATAAATTTTATTTTGAACGGAATGCGTTTATAGAATTAGGAAATCATGTGAATAATTGACTGCATGATTGTATAATTGTTTATCTGGTTTACAATACAGTGAAAGAATTATGGATTCTTCTAGTACAGTAAATACATAGTATGCATCCTTATACTATTTGATCTATGATAAATACGATGTTGTACTAACCTGTTTTGGATATTCATATGAACCCGATTTAAATGAAGTATTGATAAGGAAGATACATTCTTCCTTGTTTTCGTTTAAAGCTGATTATGAATGAAATTGCTCTTGCTGCTGGAAAATGAATTCCGAGTGGATTTTGTAAGTTTCACTCTGAACTGTTATCTTGATTTGTGTCTCGTTTGGATTCAATTTTGGGACAGTCATGAGGAAAGAAATAGGGATATGGATGAATAACTTGGAAAAATGATCTTTTCTTCTTTCATTCAGTTGGAAATCTGTAATTCGTTAATAATGAATCTTGTAGTGCATTAGATATGAGCAACTATGCTCAGTTCATTGAACTGACCCGTGCAAATAATTTTGCAGATGGAATTTGATTAGAACGAAGACATGGATGTTTTCTGATGCTTCTTTGATTGTTTGAAGATGAATTGTATTTGCTTACTATTATTCCTCTTCGAGGAATTGTGAAAAGAAGAAAGTACATTCTTCTAACTATGAGTTGTAATGATGATTTATTTAATCAAAGTCCAGTCAGTTGGATTGGCAGATGTATGGATTATGAAATGGATGATGAATACAAATACAAGTGTGATATTTTAAAACTATATCAGTTGATATTGTTGATTAAATTGGAAATATAATGTTATTTCTTGAATTGGATTTATTTAATTGTCCTTGGATGGACGTTAAAAAGAAACAGATATCTATTCTTACCTTAATGCAACTTTTAAGTTGAAATACGCAATTAGTTCATACTTGGGTAAAGATGAATTTTTAATTGACATTAAAAAGGATTAGGAAGATTATGATTCCATAACTGATAGGTATTCAGGATTAGCTTGGAAGCTAAGGAATATCAATTAACTTAGGAGTAATCGAACTTCGCTTTCGAACTCCATTAATGACCTCGTATGTTGAATTCAGAAAGAAAGGATATGGGATAAGTATATCCATAACTAATGGACCTTAACTATGTAATGTTAAGGAGAATAAATGAATACATTTATTGGGAATTAGACCTCGTTTAAATGACGTCTAATAAGCTAGAATTCTGAATTTAGTTACAGTTGGGAAAATCTTGGTTAAGTTTAATAGATTAAACTTATCACGTCCGTCAGTAACGGGCTGCTTAATCTAATGATTGAGAAGAAAACAAAGTAGAGAAATGCAGCCCTTCGGTACGAAGGAGAAGATGCATAGGAAGCTAAAGGACGGATTTAGTCTCTCTTAGAAACGTACAACTGTAACGGGAACGAGGATAAAGGATCAGCACGGTTGCTGAAAGTTGATCTTAAATATTAAGATCATATCCAAATCACTTGAGCAGGATGTGTACTCTCGATGGGAGGATTCCGTAGGACATTGACATACACCAGCTACAGCAAGGTGTCTTAATGAAGACAGGGTCTTCATGACGACACAATGTTATAGCTGACATATTGCAATGCCCTCCCGAATTAAAACATCAAGAATACATAGGCTGAATGTGAAGTTCTTGACTAGGGATGGGAGTATGATCTCATATGCGGAGTGACTCTGGAGGAATAAAGATAACTAGACACACGGAGTCCTAGGGAATGACACCGTATGTCTGTGTATCTTTAGTTACTTCGAGTGCCTTCCTATATTCGTTCATATTGCTACTTGGAAATTAGAAGTTTTAATCCGACCTTAAACTGAGAGGACTGGTAAGAACCAGGAAAGACCATTCTAGATAACAGGTGAAGTGAAGTGAAGGACGTATTCCATTGATGTGTATCACATCCAGGAATATGATCATGCAAAGCATGTGAAAATCTTTTGCCAAAGTATTGCAAGTGCTGGTTGCATTGTCCTTATCACTTAATTTAAGATGCAGGATGTCAAATGAATATCAATAACAAACATTCAGATAGGCTTCTTAAATGGATCACTTTGATAACTGGAAACGGTTAAGAGAACTGGTATATATAATATACTATGCATAAACGAACATGAAGGATTAGTTGTTGCCGAGTCATGAAATGAAGGATCGTTGAAACTCTGAGCCATGAAAATGGAAGATCGGCAGTTCCTCGAGTCATTTACAGTAGCATATAGAATCTGTTATAAGATTGAATGGCATTGAATGTGTGTTCCATATTGTAAATATGTGAACAGGGAACATTAGTTTTAAAAAGAAATTGTGTGATCCAAACTGTGTTTTTTGGGAAGAGAACAATTATTAAAACTTGAATGTGTGTTTAAATTTTATAATTCATAACAGAGAACGTTATCAATTTTTTTTTTCCCTTGTTCTAGTATCTTAAAATGGGGATGTTACAGATAGTACCAGAAGCCCCCGAGCCCGACTAGCTCTAGGTGACGCCAATCCATGTCAGTCACATCAGGGAGAATGGTCTCTAGAAGCTCAGGAATAACATCTTGCATATGCAAAGCCTCTCATGCCTGCATCACACGACACCATGAATAGTGTTAGCTACTTACTTATCCACATCCAAATATCACAAAAAATACATTCTATCAATTTCTTAAATCTAAACATTGCAATCGGCGTCGATTAAGTCAAATCGACGCCGATCTAACTAAATCAACGTCGATTGTTAAAATCGACGCCGATCTAACTAAATTGGCATTAATTGTTAAAATCAACACCGATCTAACTAAATTGGTGTCAATTTTAAAAATTAACGCCAATCTAACTAAATCGGCGTCGATTTTAACAATTGACGCCAATTGTAAGGCCAAACGCCCCGTAATGCTCTGGTCTCTCATTTATCTAGTTTTTTCTTAAAAAAATTGACATCCTAATATGCTATTTCATTAAAAAACTATATAGGAAAGTTTGGGTAGATCCACTTACCCCCGGTCATGTCCTCTTCCGCTTCTGACTACTCCCAGAGGCTTCCATGGTGCTCAAAACCAATTTTTGACTCTCTCTAAATCAATCGTCACGGTCTAAATAAATCATTCACATTTTCCTTTTACATATTTATATGTCATCAGTACGGTCGGTGCCAATTTGTGTGGTCAGCGCTGATTTTTATGGTCGGCGCCGATTAATCTAGATTGATGCCGATTTAGGCCTACTGTTGCTGATTGGTTGCACTTCTACTTCTTCACCTCGCTTTCTCCCATCTCCTAATATTCTTGCCATTGTGTTGATGCTTGGCTTATTTATCTGGTCATTACTATGCCTTGAGTGTTGCCTTTTGGCACATACTTTCGATATTATCACCCATTTCGAGCCTGTTCCCTATACATGGGACACTCACATTTTTGGCAGCTTAGAGTTAACAGGTTTGTAGGCACTAACGTCGTCTGCTTCGCAGACCATCTGGTTGTCCCTACCAATGTGTCTCTCTTTAGGTGCTACTATTTTACAGCCCTCCTTACACTCACGGGTCTGTAGGTACTAACGTCGTTTCATGTGGAGACCGTATAGTCTGCCCTACCAATGTGAGTTCCTTAAGTTGCTGCCTTTTTATTATTTTTATGCATCATTAATAATCGGATCTACTCCAAGCATCTAGCTGGGGCATCCTACATTTTCATCTATCTTTTTCAAACTTGGGATCAGTTGCTCTTTCGGGGCCAATCCCATCCCTAGTTTAAGGCTTATCACATCATCACTTATTCTTCCTTTCTTCCAATTCCTTGTTTTTGTCTCGCAACTTTGCTTATCGCAAGTTACTTGATAAAAAGGGGCAAAATGTAGACACCTAAAATTGGTTATCCAATTTAGTGTCCCCCACATGCGTTTTCCTTCTCGGGTAACCTGGGGCACGTTTATATCACCACTTCTCCCTTAGGGTATTAGTTAATATTTGATTTAAACATCTATCCTAAGTTTATTTCACCCCATTATGTTTTACCCATAGATAATTAAATATTAACTATTTAATTATACTTTTTACATATATCTTAACCACTTATCTACCCCATATCAATTCCTAACCTCCCATATCTATTTTATCCATCTATTCCCCCTATTTCTCCTCCTCCCAAACTGAGCAGCAGGATATTTCCCGTATTTGAGGTGGAAGGATCACTTTCATCTTTCCAAAAATCACCACTTTTGGCCATTTCGGGAGTCTATTCCATGATCAGTGCCGATCGGTACTCGGTCGACGCTGATTTTTTGGAGCAGCACCGATTTCATATCGGTCGGCGCTGATTACAAATACAGAGCCAAAATTCAGTTCTGGCTAGACAAAAAGAATGACAGAGAGTTTTGAGCATCAAATTCTGAGCATTATCTATCAAGCGAAAGTGAATTCTGTCCAAATCAATCCCTGAGAGGAGTACCGTTACTCTGCTCCTACCACATCGACAGTGTGAGCCTCCATTGATCTCTTGGTGACTCTGTTCCTACATCCGGTGAAGGTGGATCCTTGTCAATATCCCTATAGCTCTTGCAGATCTAGAGTAGATCGAAAATCTAGCTTCCACTATTTGTTTCTCAATCTTCCTGCAATTTTCCCCAAGTCTACGTCGACCGTACCCAGTCGATGCCGATTCTCTATAGTCGACGCTGACCTATATCAGTCGACGCCGATTTTCCTGATTGACACTGATCTATTTGCGGACAGGTAAAATAATCCAGGGAACACAAATCCAGCATTGTTTTCACACTTTCCCATTTTCTATTGGTTTTTTTCCGTCGTTTACATTCTGTCTGTCAGTTTTAATCAAAATCTAGACATTTACTTACATCTTTTATCATGTATGCTTCTTTCTTTAATTGAAAATGTGGACTGACATCCGCCGAGGGAGCTTATCGTTTCCTCACTTTTTGGGTAGTCCACCCAAATATCTTTTAACATGGTCTTTTTCTGTCAAGCATCTGTGTCTCACAATTTTCTTGGATCTACTTTGCAGGATCGCTCATGTGCACTTGTCTTGTCTACATCAGCTTTCTTTTCCATCTACATCTCTAGATCTTGTCTTATCTATCAGGTATCGATTTCATTTGAGTTTTTCAGGGTTTTTGTGTTTAGTTTGGTACATTAACTTGGACAGGTAACAAGTGCGGAAATTCTTGATCTACATGAGTTCCTTGTAATCAAAAGTGAATAGGTTTATGTATCTTCAAAAGAGCTAGAGGTAGCATTCCTTCTCACTCTCCATCACAACATCACCAATCTTTATTTTTTGGAGATGATCATCAATTTCTTCTTCAGATAATTTTATGGGTTCATGAGTCGATGTGACTGGAAGTATATCCATGACCAAAACATCAACCTCACTTTCTTCATCTTTTATGTCCACTTCACTGGTACTAGAGTAATCAGAGGATGTCCAATTATCAGTTTCATCACTATAATCCACAGGTTCTATCTTATGATGCCTAGGGATCATGTTTATCTTCACCCTCTCTCTACCATGTCCAAGTGTCATGAAGCCTTCATTCCAGTAGTTTCTTGCATGAACTATCCTTAGCCATGGTCTTCCCAACAACATTGGGTATGCAACAGTACCATTTTTCGTCACCTGAAAGTATACCACACATACAACACCCATAACAGATATTGCCACATTTGAAACAACACCTTCTGGTTTAGTTTTTCCCTTATTTAATGACCTTAACATAAGTGTTGAGGGGTGATCAAATTTTAAATCCAAAATATTCATTACAGACTCGATCATTACATTAACTGTAGCACCTCCATCAGCTAAGACATCATGAATTGAAATACCATTACATAATACCCCAGCTTGTGGAGCATAGGGATCTGCCTCTACCTCCAAAATAGGGACCTCAACCTCCTTCCTTCATTGAGCATTGAGTCCACTTCGCAGCTCCCACCTCTTCTCAGAAGACATACCCAAGAGTTGACCATATGTAATATTTGTAGGCCTTTTGGGCAGATCTTCTAAGATGGAGTATGGTCCTTGTCCCTGTGAAATCAAGAAATCCTGCACACCTAACTTTCTTCTCCTATGTTTCTTACTAGTTTCTCCTTTCATCTTTTTAGGATCATTTTCATCTTGGTTATCTTTTTCTTTATTTCTTTTTGTTACAAACACATCTGCTTCATTATTTATACTCTTATCTACTACATCAAAAGAATTCACAGATACTTTTCCTTTATCATTATCTCTTGTACTAGATGTAGAAGCTCTATCTAGACAATTATACTTATAATGACCCTTTTTATGACAACGATAACATACAACTTCAGAAATATTTTTTTTTGGACCTCTAGCTCCTCCCTGAGAACTAGATTCTTTTCCTTGAAGAAGATTAATAGTTAACTGACCCATCTTCCTGAGCAGATCTTCATACTCAGTAGATGTACTAGGAGAAATATTTGTGCTCACCGAGAGTGGTTGTGGATTCTAGAGCAAAGGTGCTAGTGTAGGCTCTACTTTAGCAAAAATTTCTTTGGGCTCCTCTTTCATGCTTTCTTCTTGCCTTCTTGCAATCTCCTTTGCTTGTTCAATGGTAGCTAGGTGGTCATACTTCACTCATTTTATGATCTTTGGCTTCATCCCAAGAATGAAGTGCTTACAAAGGAGATTATCCACGCCATTCATTAACCCATCCACTAATCCTTCCTTCCAGATTTGGGCATCGAGCTTCCTCCTTAGCTCTAAAACATGAGCATGATAATCCCTTATCTTCTCCTTCTCTCCTTGGGATAGCTTTGTGATCTCGATCATGAGATCTGCATATTTCTGTTGTTCACCAAATTCTTCAAGAAAACTTTCAGTTAATAAATCCCATGAGTTTTTAACATTATCACCTAGTGTTTTAAACCACATAAGGGCTGAACCATCCAAAAAGATAGGAAAAAATTCAGTCCATTGTTCCCTTCTTATAAGGCCATTACAAATACAAGATCGTTTAAACTCTTGAATGAAAGAGGAAGCATCTTCATTAGATTGGGCTGAAAAAACATGAATCTTCCCCATTTTCAAAAGTAACCACAGTGAAATACCAACCCACAAGTACAATCAACAAGACTTATATGCACAAATAATTGGAATCATTATAATAGAAAATAGAAATGACCATGGTAAACTATGGTAAAACTTGACTTACTGCGGTAAAAATTGACTTTACTGTGGTAAACACTATTCACAGTAAAAAGTGAAGTTACTATGGTAAATACTTTTCACGGTAAAAAGTGACTTTACTGTGGTAAATACTATTCAAGAAAAAAAGTGACTTTACCATGGTAACTACTATGCACAGTAAAAACAAGGTTACCCTCCAAATGTTTTCTGACTAAGTGGGAATATCTCTCCAGAAAATCCACCAACGAGGAATGGTCCCGACAATGGAACCAAAATGTCATCACCAATCCGGCACTATGATAATTCTTCACTGGGAACTCCTCGTGCTATGATTATTTACTAATGCATAGCTTTTAGTTTGGTGGATGTAATCTGGAAACACAACAAAAATCATAACACAAGAATACCATAGACTACGATAAGAAGGAATGATGATAAATATGAAATATAAGTGTAAATTATAATATCAACATGAAATTGTTACAATCTCACCCATGAGGTACTTCAAGTGTTACTGACTTAACTTGCCTTCTAACCATAACTATGGGAGAAACTTCACAATTACACCTCTTAATGGATTCTTTAACACACCTTCAAAATGATGGCTTCTTTTACACACTTACTTATAAAATATTTCTCACTACTTCCTTCTATGCTAAATTAGGGGGGTGCCCTCTCTATTTATAGAACTTCCAGGCTTATCCATCTTATCTCTAAGATAGGATAAGAAATCTGCTCTAACAAATCATATTCCATACCTTAACTCTTATATGTACATGTAAGCTTATCTTTTAAGATAAGATAAATCTTATCATTTCACATGGGTTCCACATTTTTAAGATAAATTTTCACTAAAAATGGTGGCACAATGTCAATCTGCATGGAGTCACACCATCATCATTTCCCGAATGGATATTTTTTAAATAAACCTATAAGGTGCAAAGAATAATTAAATATAGGTGAAATTTTCATCTCCATTTAAAAAGCTTTAGGAGATCAACGACTAGATCCTACAATACTAAAGATTTTTATTCTTCTAAGAAGAATATTTTTTAGTAGCCATGCAAACTATCAATGTGTAAGGGTAGCCCTTGGTTCCACAATGAGTAAGAATGAGGCATCAAGTATTGCTTAAGGACCTTGAAGACCCTAAGAAAGAGTCATTTTTATGTGTTTTGCATGGATAAGAAACACCTTAATTAGGTCACAAAGCATATAATATATTATTTTTCCAATGTAGATTCTCTAACCATTTTATTTTTCTTATTCATATGGTTACTACTAGACACACACACACACATAGATTTATGTTCATAATAAAATTGTCTTCTTCTTATTTCAAAATTTGCTTATGTTTTATAGGGTTTTGGATTGATTCACTCCATAAATGGTGGAAAATCCTTGTAGCTATATTTTATTTCTAACATTGTTAAGTAACATGAATCACCAATTCCTATGTAGATAGGTCATGAATGTTTGGCATGATGGCATGCCTCAACATCCTTAGTTGTTACTCATATTCCATCAAACATGTTGTTATTAATTTATTTTCTACTCTTAAAAAGATTGTCTATAGGCCAATGGATGCAAATAGAAATTGATGTGGAGTCCATGAAAACCTTCACGTGGTGATGTTGTAAACTACAATGTCCATTACAACAAGACTTTTTAGGTTGGTGGTTATTAAGACATATTTAATTCTCAAAAAACATTTGTATCGATTATTAATATCTAAGTTTGTAATGGTGTTGTTATAATTTAATTTTAATCTAAATCTTAGTGTGCACATGAGGAAAACAATATCCAACTCAAACAAATGACACATATGGCCACCTCAGTAGCGTTCCTAGCATAAATGTTTGGATAATGCCTTACTACAGAGTTACACATTGAACTACACAAATAAGCTGCAAATGTATATTAAGATCAAAAGACTTAACAACATCTACATATACATGCTCTGTTATGGACCTAATAGACTCTCTTTTGGATCTTTAAAAAATTGATGTACTTCCTAAGGACCTAACCTAAATTGGTTTAACTCTTTGTTGGCTCAACTCTCTCCTTCCCAAATTTTACTATCCCTATTCTAGCCTCTCAAATGGTGAACTTGACCTCCTTTTATAGTCACACATTTCTACTTATCTCTCCTCATTTGAAATTTCATTAGGCAAGCTAATTCCTTCTAAACACTTCCTTTATCTTCCCACTCATATTTAAATTTAAACATATCTCATTTAATGCTTTGAGCTACCTTTTACATTTAGAAATTTCCTTATGCCACATCAAGTCTAGTAGTTGGGATTAACTGACAGTTGCATCCTCATCACACTGATAATTCTCCAACTCTGCCTACAGAACAAGGTATCTCCAAAAGTTAAGACTTTTGAGTCTATATACAATCTTATTTTGTCACTGTCGAGCGTCATAAAGAATTGTTCAAGAATGAATACAATGTCAAAGAAAATAAATAATTTCTACTCTCGAACCTCCATACACCAATTCATCCCAAATAATTTCTAAACTATGATCACATGAAAATTGTTACAGTTTTCAAGAGTATTCACACAAACCACATCAAAATTTACAAATAAATTCATACAGGGAACTATAACAGAGGTATGATCTTCTTACCAACTTTTTAGATCTTTACCCAAGAGTTACACAACTACACACATTTACTATAAAGATACAATCATTAAAAATGCACAATATCATAGTCACACCATTACTTTACAAACCAAATCTCTCAATTTCTTGGAGCTTTAAACTCTCCTTGTTAGTGACCATTAGAATGATGGCCTCAAGGTGATTATAAATGAGTTTATAAATGATTCTTTATGCTTTTCTAACCGACTCTTGGCTTCCTAGAGCCTTCTTAATACATTTAACATTCATAATAGTATGCATGACCCCTATAAGGCTTAAGATCTTAAGACCAAGTCCTAGATTCAAATTATGTCTTTAATATAACCTTACTAGGACCTCATTAAACCTTGTTACATGAATTGGTACTCCAAGCTTACATCCAGACCAATTCCAAGCCAAATTTTTTATTCTAAATTCAAACTGGAAAATTGGAGGGAAAGTACCCAATTCAAATTTATGAAGATCTTACACAACACAATAATTCCTAATAGACCCTAGATGACCCTTAAAACATATAGACACACTTAGAAACCAAAATTTTATTTTATCAAGCTATATGCATACTAGGGAGATGATGATGCTCTCGAGTCATACTCTCAAGGGGAAAATATAAGCTTCCCCATACTTGTGCTTGCTCTCTTTGTTCTCCTCCTTTCTTTCTCCATTTCCAATTGAAGATGCCCGATTGAAAATGTTCCTTCACTAAATACACACTCTGATCCATCCTTATCAATTGTCCTTTACCTTCCATAGACTGACTCTTCCTTGTAATTCTCAAATTCTTGATCAAACCATTGCTTCTATGAATGTATATAGTCTCTTATATCTCAGGTTTGAGTATATAACCCTGGTTTATGGGTAAGTATGCTGTCTCTCTATTAATCATGGATGTTAAACTGGTAATCTCATCTTCATGCTGTCCTTTTTGAACTACTGTCCTTGCAATTTCATGAAATATTAACTCTAGATGGTAAGGATCATATTTCTTTGAGTTTTCTTCTTTCATATGAGTTACTGCATTTACATATTCATCACCCAATAAATGATGATCTTGACAAAATTGATCTTCATTACTCTAGTTAACCATCCTTTTCATGCCTGATTTATCTCTCTCGATTTATTTACATTGGGTTTCTACTAGGATTTGCAAATTACTATCTTCTAGGATTGTTTTTATATACCTTTCCTTGTTTAATCCCTTAATTCCAATTCTTTATTGCTACATACCTTTGTCACATTCTTAATTTTATACTTGGTCTTCATCTTCCTAGACATTCACACAATCTTCCTTTTTTTCAATTTATCTCTGATATTGTTCTTGCAAATTACCTTGAATCTTCCTTGTCCACTTTGACTTCACCATGTCCTCCATCAATTGATCTTCACCTTCATTTATTCCCCCTATACCTACAAAACCAATACTCAAAGTAGTGTTAAAATAAAAAACAAAAAGCTTCCATGTCTCATTCATCTTCCCCATGTTCTATTTTTCTTCCTTTCCATTTTTGAATTATCCCAATAACATTTTCTTGTAATCTGTCTCAACTTCATCAACTATTTATCTATCCGCTATAACTCTCTGCTAGTCCTCAAACACCTTAACATGTGATTCTCTTCTCACTCTGTCATCTCTTTCCTCTCTCTCATCATCATCTTCATCATTCACCTCTTCTTGTACCAAAACCATCTCAATTTCTATAAACACATGACATATACACTATCAAAACCCTTGCTCAAATATGAATTATGTGGCTCAATAGCCCTGCATAGTATCTTTTCACATAGTTATTTAGTCTCTGTCAAGAACTTCTTGGCTGCCATCATCTTCACTAGTCCTTTTTGTGCTTCTTTTTCACCTTTGATAGGTAGAAGAGTATATATAACTCCAATTGATAGAATGGTATAAGTGTTTTTATTTCCATTGTGGACTGTTTTCCTATCATATTACCATGGTATACCCAAAAAAACTTGAAAAACATCCATATGTACTAAATCACACATCACTTTATCCTTATATCTCCCAATTTAAAATTCAACCTAACATTTTTCCCTAACCAAGATATGGTGTCCTTTTTGCATCCATGATACCTAATATGGGTTAGGGTGCATATTAGTATTCAGTCCTAGTTTTTCTACCATACCCAATGAAACAATGTCAAAGAAAATAAAAACTTGCTACTCGCAAACCTCTATACACCAACTCATCCCAACTAATTTCTAAAATCTGATCACATGTAGACTATTACAATTTTCAAGAGTATTCACACAAACCATACATTTTTTTGCAAATACATGCATACATGGAACTATAGTAGAGTTGTGATCTTATTACCACCTTTTTTAGATCTTCACCCAAGAGCTACATAACTACACACATGCACTATAAATCTACAATCATCAAAATGCACAGTATAATAGTCACATCATTAATTTGCAACCCAAATCTCTCAATTTCTTGGAGCTTCAAACTCTCCTTGTTAGTGACCATTTGAACAATGGCCTCAAGGTGGTTACAAATGAGTTTATATATGATTCCTTATGCTTTTTTATGTGAATCTTGGCTTCCTAGATCCTTCTAAGTATATATTTAACATTCATAATAGTCTCCATGACCCTTATAAGGATTAAAAGCTTAAGACCAAGTCCTAGATTCAAATTATGTTTTGAATATAACCTTACTAGGACCTTATTCAACCTTGTTACATGACTTGATACTCCAAGTTTACATCAAGACCAATTAAAATCCAAAATTTTTCTTCTAAATTCAAATTAGAAAATTGGAGGGAAAGTGCCCAATTCAAATTTATGAATATCTTACACAACACAATCATTCCTAATAGATCCTTGATGACCCTTAAAACCTATAGACACACTTAGAACCAAAATTTTATGTTATCAACCTATATGCAGACTAGGGAGATGATGATGCTCCTACATCACATCCTCCATGCTTCCATTATGTGTTCACTCTGTCTCTTTTCCCATTATTCCTTTCTGAGATATTATCTCATATTTCCTTCTCTTTACCCCTATTGGGGCACAATCCATACACATCTACCTGATTTGGATCTTCACCTTTCTACGTGACCAACACAATAACGAGCCTTTATCTGCGCATCCTTCTCTTCATGGCTTCTCAACCATCTTAACTCCTCTAGTTCATTCCTTTTCTTAGATGCTCTCATTTGTTCATTCTCTTCTAGTTGTATACCTTCTTCTTCACACATTCTTCTCTTGTGGTTTTGGGCCACCTTTTCTCTCCTTCTTCCTTAAGTAACTTTACTCTACCACACACACTTTCCTTAGTGAATTCATTTTTACCTTCTTTCTTGAGATCTTCATGGATTTCCTTCTCCTCTATTGTGCTCTATTTATTGTATAATTATTTTACATCCTTCTTCAATCACTAATCTTCTTATATTGCATTCATGGTAACCTTAACTCCTTCACATCAGGGTTCATTTTAAGACACCTCTATAAAATAGTAGGTGGAAAATACCTGGTGAATATCCTCGGAACCAGTTTCAGCGAAAGGTGAATTTGACAGTATTCCAAAACCAAATTTTCACCTAGTTTTTCCTGGCTGCATCATTGACGAGTGACAACAAGCTGTCAACAATAATCCTTGACGCGCGTCAATAAAACGTCAACAGACTTGGCTAACGCACGACAACAAGACGTCAATAACATTCTTGACGCGCGTCAATGGGACGTCAATGGTATTTGTTGACGTGCGTCAATGAAAACAGTTATCGTGCGTCACCGCGTTTAGCTGACGCACGTCATTAGATACATTTGACGTGCGTCAATGCACTATGTTGCAACGTGTCAACTTAATCTATTGATGTGCATCAACAGGTTTTATTGACGCACGTCAATAGAATCAATTGACGCGCTACAGCTGGAGCCATTGACGTGCGTCAATTGAATCTCTTGACGCGGGTGAACATATTTAGTTGTCACACGTCAATTGGTTCTATTGATGCGTGTCAACTTGAGCTGTTGACATGCTTCAACTGGAGCTATTTGCTGTTGACGCATGTCGACTAGGACTGTTGACGCGCGTCAACTGGGACTGTTGACGCGCGTCAACAGTATTTGTTGACGTGCGTCAATAAAACCAATTGACGCGTGGCAATTGGAGCAATTGACGCGCGTCAGCTAAGATCATTGACGCATGATTTAACCTATAAATACCCTTCGACAGGTCATTTTCTCGTTTACACCTTCCCGCTCTTGAATTTTTGCAGGTCTCAATCGTTGTCAAAGAAGAGCATCCAAGCACAACTATAATGTCAACTTCACATGCTTCCCAACTGCAAGCTCAGGAAAAAAATCGAGAAGAGAATCTAATTCAATCCATGGCCAAGATCATATACAGGAATCCCTTATGCCCTCACATCCATAATGTTTTAAAGATGTCTTCAGAATATAAAGATTTGATGGATACGTGTGAATTTATAGGGCTCGTTAATATGCCCCATTTTGAAACAGATACGAATATTTTAAATTACCTTCTATCATCCTATAATTCAGAGGATGGCCTTTTTTATGTGACTCTGAATGATGGCCAAATGTTCCAATTTAGTATCGAAGCAAATGACATCCATCGGTTTACGGGCCTTCCGTTCAGGAATTTACCAATTGTTACAACCAAGGCAACACTCCTGGAAGAAGACAAGAAATTTCTCGAATCAACGTTCGGTTTCCATGTTGATTGTAAGTATAATTAGTTTTAATTCATATTTTTTGTTTTGTTTTTTATTTTGATACAATTTTCACTGTTTATACTAATTTTCACTGTTTCACATTTGTAGCCCATGTTAATAAATCCAGGCGTGGTGTGGATACGCAATCAATTGCACACCACTTTCTTGCTGCAGTTATTTCATTTTTTCAATCTAGAATTGTTTTGCAGGGTCACCAAACAGATATACCAAATTGGGCCATTACATACATTGTTGCCACTATCTCAAAACAAAAATTTGATTGGTGCACCTATCTATCCAAAAAAATAAGAACAGACCTAACAAATTCAAAACTTTCAGAAAAACCTGTCATTTGTTCAACAAACTATCTCCTTGGCCTTTATTATGAGGCACTTTTAAATTTAAAAGATAAAAAAATTCCTACTTGCACTGATGAGGAGTTGATGAAGTTGTCAATTCCATTTGAAGAACAACAGGTATAAAGTATTTAGTTTATATTTCAATTTTCGACATTACACTGTGTAATTATTAACACTTAAATTTTAATTTTTTGTAGAGAAGATTTATTAAATCCCTTTCCCGAAAAAAGGCGTTATCGAGAGGAAGAGGCCAACAACACGCTGAGGCTTCGAGGGAATCCCAATCTGAAATGGAAGCTCACTCCTCTCCAAACCCTCAACAGTTTGAACTTGTTAAATGCCAGAGAAGTAATACCTTCTCATAGATTATTTACAAATTGCAAAGTTGCATATTTATTTTTCAATTTAAATTTTAACCAAATGAATTGACAACATTTAATATTGATTAATTGCAGGGAATTTGCAACATACACTTGTTTCAGAAACTCAACCTTCTTCCCCAACTCACTCCATATAGTTGCATGCATTCATATCTTCTGAACAAACCCTGAATACAAATCCTACAAGGCCACCCTTAGCACCGAGAAAAACTACCCCTCGACAAGAAGGTACAACTTTTCGATAGTACGTTTAATTTCGTAGTTTTTGCCTTTTTGAATTGTTTTCTTATTTTTCATTTTTTCTTGTACTTTTCAGCACATGTCAGTCTTGATCAAACCGCAGCACCGACACCCACTCAACCAATAATTTTTAAAATGTCAACCAGAGGAACAGTGAAAAAGAACATTGGTAAACACATGCCACTTGCTCCGGCCCCTAGTGGGACACTAAACATTGCCTTCTCCTTTCAAATTCCAAATCTCTCACTCAGTGGCTTGCCCAGTGCAACGGGCATATCAATTTTGAACAATATAAATTTAGATGAAGATTATTTGGGCATTGATAGCAATGACACAACTGGTTTTTTCAATACCCGCGAGATGATTCAAGGCCAGCAGGTATACTTCAAATTTCAATTTAAATATGCTTTACAATTTTGAATTACATTTTGATTTATATTTATTTATCTAAATCTTGATTTATTTTTTCACAAACAAGATCAGTCCACCCAAAGGCAGAAACAACAAGCAGTTGATCTTGCTGAAAGCCCCCATACTTCTCCAGCAAGATCATCTTCATCAGATTCAGATAGTGAACAGTTGCTACCTTTTCCTTTGGAGAACTTAGTTGGTTATGATTGTCAATCCCATGTCAGTGATTTTATTCTTCCTCATATCAATCAGCTTATAGAATGGGAGAGAAGGGCTAAAGTTCTTATAAATGAGATTATTAGTCATTATGAAAATTATTGGCAGCGAGATAGTTTATACGCTGCAATCTAGAATCAACCTGCGAAGATGGATTCCTTACTTACCCAAGTAAGAAGTGGGACTGTCACGTATAATAACAACTATAAAGATGACATTTTAGATAAGTCATTAAACAAATTGGAAAATATTAGTGCTGAGGCCCAGGCATATTTTAACAAATGGTCCAAGGACAAGGATTTGGTAGCAATTGCAAATGCCGAAAGAGATAGAGCGGTTGTAAGTACTATTACATTCAAACAATCATTCTTGTTGATTTGAATTTTTCATTTTTTAGTAATATTTTGAATTGACATTACTCTTTTTGTGCAGTTGAAATATGAAAATTTGAAGAGTCAGGCAAAGGTTTTGCAAGTTCACTTGGAAATAGCAAAGAACAGTTTATCCACAGCAAAAAATTTGAAGAAAAATATTGTTTTGGTTAACAAACAAAACAATACACTAAAGCGGATAATTAAAGAGCATGGTTTTGACCCTGACATATTATTCAAAGCTAAAGCAGTAGCTGATCCAAATTTGCTATCGCATGGAGATGTGACAAATCAAGAAGAAAGAATTTTTAAAAATCTGGACAGTGTTGTGGAAGATCTTATAAGTTCAGGGGTTATTTCTGCTGTTGGGGAAAGGGGTACAACCACATTTGAAGAAGCCGTTGGGGAAGAGAGTAGAGGAGTACAATTGGATAAAGAAAAAGAGGGTTGAAAATAGAAAATTTTATTATTGTGGAAAATTTAATTATTGAATTTGAAAACTTATACTATTGAGTATGGTATTTGAATTTAATTATATGGATTTATATACAATCTTTAATTTTAATTGCATTAGATGGTGATTATCATGAATTATATGTATGTTTCTTGTTTACTTTCATTGTCATGAATTGTATGTGGACGTAGATGATGAATGATGATAATTGATAATTAATGATAGATGATGATGAAAGATGATGAATGACGATAATGATATGATATATATGGACGATGATCAATTTAATGTGGACGTAGATTTATCATCAAGCACAGTAATTCTTCTCTAGACTTTTGAACTTGTTTTAAGATAATTATTCTCTATAGTTGTAACGATATGATCATAATGTCATTAGAATGGATATAGATGATAAATAAATGGAATGTGTTATAATGGATATAGATGACATTAGAACGAATATAATTGTAATGATATGATTATGAATTATTTTTAAAAAATGGAATTGTTTTAATAAATTTAAATTAGATAAATAATCATGTTAATAATAATTGTAGTGTCAGGACTCAGGATATGATAATGATATGGTGATGATATGATATATATGGATGATGAGGGATTTTATGTGGACTTATATTTAAAATTGTATAATGATATATAAAAAATACATTAAATATAATTTTAAAAAATCAAGAAAGAATCATCACTGGTAAGAAATTAAACATAATTGCAAATATGATAGGGTTTAGCTTACCTCTTACGTATTAGATTGTTGTGAAATCATGAACGGTAACATGCTAGATCTTTGTTTTACCTGACATTGTAGATAGAGGGGTGAGTTGCCTGACATTGTCAGTCCTGAGAAGTGCCAGCAACATCTTTAAATATATAGACTAACAATATCTTTAAATAAATGTAAATATATAGAATTAGACCTGTAACATCTTTAATGATAACAAGAGATGAAAAAATGTAAAGTAACAAACAATAAGGTTATGTTGAAGAAGATACCTATTTAAAATTGAAATCATTACTGGTAATGTGTTAGATTTTGTCTTAAAAAAAAATTCAACACAAAAAATGGATTAGTAGATAGATGGGTGAGTTTCTTGACATTGTCAGTCCCGAGAAGTAATAGCTTCCTCGGACGGATGTCAACCCACGTTTTCAAAAAATAAAAAGATTTTATTTAACTAAATGTAAATACATAGACCTGTAACATCTTTAATGATAACTAGAGCTGAAAAAAAATGAATAGTAACAAACAATAAGATTAAGGGGAAAAAGATACCTCCTTAAAGTTGAAATCATCACTGCCACTGGTAATGAGCTAGATCTGTGTTTTAAGAAAACCCAACATGAGAAATGGATTAGTAGATAGGTGGGTGAATTGCCTAACATTTTTAGTATATAGACCTGTAACATCTTTAATGATAAAGATAAAAGATAAAGAAGATACCTATTTAAAGTTGAAACAATCCATTATCAATAGCTTCATCAAAATCAATGTTGTCTTCTATAGAATGTGACGATGAGCCAATTACACTCTCAAGGTTGGGAATATTTGTACTTGTAGCTGTATTATTCACAACTCTTCTTTCGTAAAGGGAATTCCAGTGCGCAATTGCTCTGTCGAACAGAAATGTTTCGATGGAGTATCGAGAAACATAACACCTCATACAACTTTCCAGATTTTTATCCAACCTGTTTCTCAGTTTTGATTTTATAAATTACAATGCACTGAAAACCCTTTCATCCTCCACAGACCCCAAAATCATTGTTTGGCATAACTCATATAATCTGAAATATTCACTGATATCTTCTTGTAAGATAGAACTTTGATAGATTCCTTGCCACAGCCTTGTAATAGCACCACTTTCAGAAGGTTGATCTAAATTCTTATATTGGTTCCTCATTGTTGTTGCAAAATTTGTTGATTGAAAGTTTAATAAATCAGCATTCAGTATACCTTTGATTTCCATACCCTTGAGCTCTGACGTCTTTGTAAATTGTTCCATTATTGTACTCATTGATTTATGGAAATGCTTTCTGACAAAGTTTGCATGACCACCTTCAGTATTCCAAAAATTAGGATTCATCACACCCATGGCTTCCAGAATTTTATCTTTACAGAAATGTTCCCGAATTTCTGATGACAAGGTTTTTGAATTTTTTTCAAGCTTTATTCTTGTTTCAACTATAATAGACTCAAACAAATTACGTGTCACGGGAACATCTTCTTGTTACGATCCTGTAATATCTTGACATTTTTGCAAAACGTGCAGTGGTATTTCCCTCCCATTAATAGTGATGCAGAGGTGATCGTGGATATTAAATCTCAAAAAGGTGTTAGGATTTTTAAGATCTAATAAATCTTTCCAATTTTCAAAAATAGGTGCATCAAAACTATCATGGGAACAGTACCAATATATCAAGACTTTGACATACCATTTTTCTAATCCGTATAAAATCCACAATATAGATTAATCTGCCCTATGCATGCTTCATCAGTGTATTGATATCCTTTAAACGATTGGAAGAATACCAACCAATGTAAGCAATGTCTCCAAATCAGTTAAACGGAACAACAAGTCCCTTGCCCTATCAACTTCATGACGGTATTTGTGCATGAAACTAACCAATGAAGGATACTCCTCACGAACTCTACATGCAGGTTCATACAAAGAGATCCATCTAGTCTCCACATCCTTCAGAAGTTTTTTTCCATCTATAATTCCAATTGCAAATTTTTGGAACTCGAGAAATCGCTTTGGGCTGCTTGACATATAGGCATGAAGTTCTCTTATAAAGTCTTCTAATTTTGCAACATTTTCGTGGTTTCTTACCATTTTATACGCTAAATTCATTCTGTGAGCCATACAGTGAATTGGTAGCATATATGGGGCCACTGTTATTTGTAATCTAACACAGAGCCCTGTTCGGTGACCCTGCATGATAGATGCACCATCTGCTCCAACGCATACCAACTTCGTAGCAATTTCATAATCAGTCATTCCAGTAACATCTTTCAAATGAGAAACAACTATTTTATATAGGTTTTCGGCATTGCAGTTTTCAACCATTTTCATAACACCTAATAGATGAGGTGTCCTTATATGATTTTCTAAAGTATAGATGTGGATACATACCCATGCGGTGTTGTCGACTGCTGTCACTTCATCAATTGAAAGAGAGATAAAGTTTTCTTTTTTTACATTCTCTTTCAAATATTCCTTCTCTATCATTGAGAGGCATTTTGCCATTTCCCATCCATTACTTTCAGACCAATGAGACTGAGGTACATTCAGCATTCCGTTAAATTGATACAAAACTTTGAAATCGAGGAAATCCGAAATAGCTCTTCCTTTTTTTAGCATTTGAAAAAGAGTTGAGAATTGTATGAATTTTGCATGTAGATTTGTTTTTTTCATCTTACCAATATGCGATGTGATCGTTCCTCCCTTTTCCAACAGATGTCTATGTTGTTTCTGCTCTGCCTCATATTCCGCTGTGTATCTAACATGCATGCATTCTTTTTCAGTTTTGTACCTATGTGTTTTGATTTTCTGGCCATCCGCCCCCGTTACAGATAAATATTGTTTTCCACAATGTTTTTCTATAGTTTCCAACTTCAGTTGCATTTTTTGTTGCTTTCCCAATTTCCACGTACATATTGTACATGTACATTCAGATGGGATCTCTTCAGAATTAGATGATTGTACGGGTTCAATAAACAGAAATTTAGCTTCCCAATCAAACTTGTATGTCCTGTCAATGGTCCACATATTCTTGTTCATTTTCAATGCTTTACTTTTTTGAGTAGAATTTTGAGCAATATCACAATCACCTGGTTTCCTCTTTCTTGGACCTGAGTTTGATTTTGATTTCTATCTTCCATTTTGCTAAGTGTTTGTATCTGTGATATCTAGCTGCACTTCTGGTTGCACCCTAACAGGAACAATATCTTCAAGATCTGGCATATTATCGTAGGTTTCATTTGTTTGACTTTGATACACAGTCAGTATTTTGATTCTTTGTGGTGGCATCTATATGATTGGTATTTACAATATCTGTATCCGCATAGTTTCCAAAATACTTGAAGAGTGATTTTTGAGATTTCTTACTTACTTTTAGGTTATTCGTATTATTTGAGCTGACACCTTCCATTATTATGAAGAGAGTCCTACGTCATCAAAAGAACCAAGTAGCAACTCTGTCTAGTGTCTGAGGTCTTGTCGCACGTCCCCTATCTGAGGTCTTTGTCACGTGTCAACTCTGCAATTGTAGTGTGTCAACAACCCATTTCCTGTCGTGCTTCCACTGTCTGAATATACTACGACGCAGCAACACTGCCCTTGTCGCGTGTCAACTTCTTTGCCCAAGTCACGCGTCAACACTTCCTCTATCGCGCATCAGTAAAACTCTTGTCGCGCATCAACAATGCCCTTGTCACGTGTCAACACTGCATTTGTCGCGCGTCAACAATCACAGGATAACAGTAATATGAATCTTTGGTGCTTAAGGGTATGCGAGTTCAAATTTCACAGTATTGGTAATTTGGTAAGCTACTTGAGGCATACTACCCGGTGAATCACCTAGGTTTTTATAGGAGATGTTTTCAAATGAAGGCGAAGCCGACCCCCCCAAAAAAATATACTATATATTTTAGGCGAACAGGACACCGACCCACTCCGAATAATTCTCCTTTTCAAATTTTCCTAAAATGAAAATTTCACCATATTACGAGTATTCGCCACTAAAATTATCCCTGCTTCACATAGGTCTTCAATGTTGTGCTCATTTGTAGGTTGTGGTTCTATGAGATATTTGTGGATCTTCCTTTCCTCTTGTGTGCTTTTCTCATTGCCCCCTTCCATGGTCTCCTTCATGGACCACTCCTCCTCTATTACTTAATGGAAACTTCTACTTTGATTCTATTTTATTATTCTGACAATGCATCGTTATTATTATGCATGCCTTCATCTGTGCACTCCTTTACTCCTTATCAGAGTGGTTTGTAATTGAGGATTATGAATAGATAGGATCAAATGCATGAAGAAAAAATATGTGTGGAGTAGTAAGATCCAAAAAAACTAAAGGCATGGTAAATTTTAAGAATCCTTACCAAAATCCAACCTAAATTTTATTTGGAAAATTGTAAAAATTAATTTTCATGTTAATGATGAATATGGGAAAAATGGATATAGAGAAAAATGTTAAAAAGGTATCCAGTCTTCTCTATGGTTATAAACACAAAAGGGCATATGTACAGGTTGCGTATACAACCAAGTGTTTGTATATGTAATTAGGAGGTAGTTGGGGAAACCACATATACATGGCAGATATGGAATCACATTTCCTTCAGACTATAATAAAGACAACATGATTGAGATTCATACCCTGCATGGATAAAGAAATAATGCTAACCAATTTGATTAAAAACCTAAATTTTCTATGCTTGAAATTCAAGTGAAGAAAATGAAGGGTCTAAAGAAAAATGGTTATCCTTGAATACCTCCACACAGCTGGGTGGCTATATGCAAAGATATAGTGGGGCGTCTGTGCATGAAACCACCCTATTACATACACAAAACTCCTTTATAACCTTAAAAAACCTAACAAAAGTCATGATGTATGCATAAATATAGTCAAGAGGCTGATTCACATATGCATATGAGCTACATAACCACACCTATGTAGCCATGCAACAACAATAACTGTTGATCTTATCCATACTAATGCATTCGGGCATCAATAAAAATGTAGCGCATATATATATATATATATATATATATATATATATACTATATATATATATATATATATATATATATATATATATATATATATATATATATATCTATATCTATATCTATGATCTATATTGATGAATTTACTTGATTTGTGCTTCAAGGCATCAACGATATACATGTATGTATATGAAAGTGTTTTTAAAAACTAGGTGAGACAAATCTCAAAAGTAATTTACACCCAAAAATTTTAGGTGAAATGATGCTCCGTACGACCCCTCAAAATCATCAAATGTAAATTTAAAAAATGTAAATATTTGTGAATTAGCCAAGAATTTCCACTAAAATTTGCCTTCACTCAAGGAAGAAAAAAAAATCCATTCATTCATTTTTGCATTAGCTAAAATATGCATAGGAGGTTACATTATATAGTGAGAAATTAGGTCACACAAAAAGGTAACCGACTCAAATCACAATTAAAAAATGACTTGAATTATATTCCCATAATAACCTATGATTAAATTAAGCAATCTAATTAAAATATATAGGTAATACCACATAGTGGGAAAAATCCTATAACATCACCCCTCTTAAGCGTAGCTTAGGTGGGTAGAAGTAAATTGGGTCCTGAAAATAAGGCCTGATGAGGTACCCACGTATAATGAAAATCTATCATAAAGTGGAGAAAATGAGAAAACCCAATGGAAAAAATCCTTCCCAAAGAGAGAAAAGAAATTATCTTAGGACTAGAAAGCCCCACTCGAAGTTACAACTACATGTAGCCACCCTGTATCCTACAAAGGATCCTCCTAGAGTGACCGTGGATCAGAAGGAGGAGAATTGAAGAGTGTGCTAGATTTTCCAAATCCTGGAATTATGTTCCAATACATAATAACACTATTTTATGGATAACAAGGGCTTTCGAAACAACATTGATATATTTTTTGAGAGGTACAAGGATAAGAATTAGATGCAGTGAAGAGTGGACCATCGTGGAAAAGTGAATGAATCCTCCACATGTACGATGGATCTCTACCCAAGGTGTGGTTCTTATACACATAACTATGCTCCTTATGAAAAGTAGAAGAGCCAATTGCCCCATGAGAGGATGTTGTATCTAAAGTAACAACAAAGAAGAAACATTGAAGGCCTTATAACTGTGTACTAGATTTCCTGGTGTCTCACGAGTCATCAGTCAAGGTGCTTACTACTTGAAAATTCAAAAGAGGAAAAAAAGTAAGTGGAACAAGAAGTAACTCCTCAAGATTTGGAAGGTGATAAGGAGATGATGGAGGCAATTCCCCATCACTAATGTAGTCATCTATACTAGAAGAGAATTCCTCATCATCAAAAATGTGCCTAGGATAAAAAATGTCATCAAGTATAAGTGAATCTAATGAAGAATTTGAAGGAGGGAAAAAGTGAGAGAAGGAATACAACCGAATTTAATGATCTACTACACCCACTACAATGATAGTGTCACTATGTAAACCTATGACATATACTAAATATGGAGTGAATTCAACCCACATGCCCTAACTAAGGTGATTAATTTGGAAAATTAATAGGAGATTAGCTGACAATGAGAGAGTATTAAGAACATTATTAAATGTTCCTCCACTCACTTCAATAGACCCTCTCCCAAAAAACCATGCAGAAGTGTCATCACCCAGATGTATAATGGACATGTCACATAGATCAAAGGAAGTGAACTCCATGTATAAAGAGGCTATATGATGTGATGCATCAGAATTAATAACCCATGTAGGATTTGGTGGTACAACTATAACTAGGACTCTCCCCTTTGTTTTCTCCTTTCATGATTATTTGTCTTTCCCTTTTCCATTGTCATTTACCTTGGAGGATTCATGGGTTGATGGAGATGGTTTGATATAATCAGGAGCACCTATGTTTTTCTTCTCAAGAAGACTCGTGAGGTGGTCAATCTACTTCTTCATACACTTGCTTTCATCATGCTTACCTGTGCAATACCCATATTTGATCCTCTTTCTTGGACTTAAAACTGGAAGAGGTAGTTCTGGAGTTTGATTTAGAGGTGGCATCATTTAGATGCTTCTTGTTCTCATGATCATTGTTATTCTATTTTTTTTTTTTGAGTCCTTCTATTTCTCATGTCTAGCTAGTAGAGTATGGGGTTTAGAGGACTTCAATGCACCCATTTAAATAATCTTGTCTTTCTCCTGAGTTAAGTATGATTTAATATAAATTGAATTAAATCTAATTTCAGAGTAACTAATAATGTAAAATTTGATAAAATACAGTAGAAGACAAATGCTAAGTACTCAAATAATGTAAAACTATAAGTAAATAGAAGAGATAGGTGACTTAACTAATTTTTGTGCAATCTGTAGATAATCGGGACAAGATATCTATTGGATATGGCTGGAAATGATGTCACATGAGTTCACTAAGAGTTATGGGGCTATGCACTGGTTGGGACAGGAGTGCCTACAAGAGGATAGGAGCACCTATATGCAGGTGTTTAATTTTGAGTGTAGGTGACTATGAATCTTTAGGATCTGATTCATTTCTTGGTCTAAAGGCCTACACTCTAATATCTACTTTGTATCTCTAAATTCACCATTAGGGTTTCGACAATACATGTACTTACAAAATAAAACCCTAACTACCTGCAAAAGCTCACAAACACATTAAATCTAAATAAAATATGCAATATGTGAAGTTGGACGGACCTCGATGGTCACACGATTAGTGAAATTAGTACCAAGCACTGCAATACATTTCAAACTCCATGTAGTTCTATTTGCTTGTGTGTGAAATAATGTTCTTTGGTTTCCTTCACACTAATGATGCCAATATAATGGGATATAGCTAGCTTTGATACAAATGTGTGGTACAAAATTCAACACTTCCCTTTTCTCTATAATGTATACAACCAAAAAATGTAATCCCTTTGATAGTAGTGATAGTATGTAGATGTGATAGCCCTTTTGAATTTCCATATTGAATAATAATGTGTATCTTGTGTATATATATGAATACATTATTTGAATTTCGACATTAGCGACACAAAAGAACGAATATGAACATGAGATAATGATAAGAAAATTAAAAAGGATGAACAAAAATGTCAAAATATGTAAAAGGAATAAACATGACAGAAGCACCCAAAATGGACATAGGTACCTGAGCGCTAGTGTCCAGAATAGGTGCTAATGTCCTGGGATCAATGAAAAAAAATGTGAAAAGACAGACATATAGGGATCCCTATAAAATAAAAGAAGTGGGGACAAAAATTTCAGATGTAGGAGAGAAATACAATATAAATAAATCAAAGAGCATATATGGACAAAGGAATATGTCACCAGTGAATACTTTTATTACTTAAGATTCATGCATATAAAAACATACTCACAACATATTAAAATAGTAATATATGCATGATTGTGTGTCTACATTTGTCCCCCTTTTATGCTATTTGAATGAAATTCAATTAGTGTAAAGGAAGTAAGAAACATACCTATATAGATTCCGGAGAAGCCATATTGCATAGTACAAATATAATAGAGGAGCTTGTAGCATGGTAAACCATGGATCAATGTATTGATCCATGTGGTGTAAGTGGAGATAACAAAATGTCATTAGGAGAACTTGGAAAAATATTTGAAATTATTTGGAGATTTTGAATTGTTGTCAAAGGCGATAGAAGAGGTAAGGAGTGATCATTTCCCAACCATATTTGTTTGATAATGGGAGTATTTGAGTATCTTACCACCAAAGGAAGAGTGTTGGGGAGAGAGGTTCATTTTTTCTCTCCTTCCATGATGCTTCCCCAAAAGGTCCTACCACTACGGATGAATATCGACTAAATTTAGTTCTAATTGTTCCTGATTGAAGAACCAACATAGAAGTGGTATAAAAGAGGAAATGATGTCTCATTTCCCTCATTCCTATAGTAACAGGTGTTATGATTTAAATAGTGTTAGATGGATTCCAGTTTAGGTCATCTGGAAGCGACAACAATGTAATGCGGCTCCCAAGTTAGGTCACTTGTGAGAGATAGTAAATGTGTTTATTGTACCAATTGATTGATTTGAATTGAGTGACAGGAGATTGCTTGAAATAATATGTACTTAGTAGATTACTCATGGAGAGGTTTTTCTTTGCCCCAAAATTAGGTCATTTCAGGGAGATAGATTTTAAATAACAAAGAGTATTGTATGGAATAATTGTAATTGTGCTTGAACGAGATCAGAGAAAGTTGTGATAGTATTGTATTAGGAGTATTGATTGATTGTATGTATACTAAGAGGGATTATAAGATGATCCCAATTGTATGCCCCCCTTTCGGTAAAAGGGTGAAGGGTGGAGAGATGAGCATTGAGCCGAAAGAAAGGTTATTAAAAGGTGTGATAGTAAGTGAGAGATAATATAGAAGATATAATAATATTGACAAAGTATGTGTATGTATTGATTAGTACATGTGCCAATGTTGAATATAGAATGATGCAAAGTGTATATTATGGTGGTAGGAGAAATCATGATCAAAATTTTGTAAATGGGGAGTAAAATGGATTAACAACAATCAAGACATGAGAGAAACTGTGTGCCATGTACTAGTTGTAACTAGTAACTATAATATATGGTTAATTGGAATTACTATATATAATAATATTGAAAAGTGAATAGTAATTTCATTTGTACTGAGAGCGAGTGGAATTTTGAGCTCTAAGTTGTGAGGCTACCATGTATTAGAGCAACAAGTTTGATGATATTTGAGAGAGTGGAAGCGGTCGTGGCTTCGCAGACAACCAAGGAATTGGTATGTGTGACTATTTTTGGAAAATTTTGTCAAATATGTTTGATGGTATCAATTGAAGTAAAATTTACATTTGTGTAGTTTTGGGTGATTCTGACCAGGACATAAGAAGATAGGGAATTTATGTCCTTTGGGACAGTAACTCCCATTTCCTTGTGCTAGTGACCTGATTTTGGATGCCAGTGACCTGCTCTTGAGCACTAGTATCCAAGGGAAGGGTTTTGGTTTAATTATTAAATATACGTGTATTCTGATTAATTTTATGTTGTGATGAGTGATTTTGTAGAATGTATGGTGTATTAATATAGGAATTTATTTACTTTTTGTGTTGTGAAGAGGGATTTACACTCTAGGGAGTTTCATGCAGGTTGTCTATTCAACATGTTACTTGTTTTGGGGTTGTTAGATGAGGAGTGGGATATATTAGACCATGCTGGATTGTAGTAAATTTATAAGTTGGGGGAGATACCCCATAATATGCCTTTATTAACTTGTTTTTTTGATAGATGGTGCATGGATACTTTTACATTCTAGTTTCTGATAAGCGAGATGACAGTGACACTAGAGGATGTATATAGGATATTACGATTTTCAATTGTGGGAGAGAGCATATAGATTATAGTTATATTGGATGCCCATAGTTAGATGAGGGAAATGCAGTGATATTTTATAGGTACTCGAGTGCAGACTGAGACACATATTAGCTTAGATGTGATTGTGATATCCAATGTTCCGTGATTTCCAAAATTTATCATAGTGGTTCTAGCTTCGTCGATGGCATTGGAGGGTAGTGGAGTTGGGATTTTCTACAAGATGCATGATATTTGTCGCAACATTGAGGAGCATGGTACTAAATATGTATGGGTACAATGTGTATTGGACCATTTATATAGGGATTTATACAGATTTAATCAAGAGGATCATGGAGGTGGATTAGGAGTGACTGCTTTATTGCATGTATGTGCATATGAGCATATAGCTATATTGAGGTCACTCAGTAGGCCACAGACTGATTGAGCTTGACTTGAGATATTTTTGGTGAGGTGGGTAGGAAACTGTAGTAGGAGGATGGATACAACCACATATAGGTCAATGATATATTAGATGGGCTTCATAACCATTATATGGAGTCCTTATAAAGACTAGAGGATGGTGTGGAGTTGTGGTGCATTTGGCGCACCATGTGGCTAGATGATCACTTCTTAGGGGTAACAGAGTTATTCTATGGTGAGAAAGTTTCTAAATAGTTTGGCATGGCCCAAGACGTTCCCCTGAAACCATATATATATGGTGTTGATCTACTAGGGCGGTCGGAGAAACAGGGTCGAGGGTAGGCTCGAAAGGAGCACAACTAGTGCATCCTGGTCTAGATGATTTGGATTCAGCCATAAAACCTATATTGGTTGATGATGTAGGGTGTACCCATACATATAGTGAGTGGTGGGAAACACTCTGATGGGTGTTTCTATTTCAAGTGGTTGTAGATATGAAAAATAAGCTAGTAGTTTGAGGAGTGGAGGGGTATGCACCTATCCCTGAGGTAGATGATATAATAACGACATGAGCTGAGTGTAAGTATCGTTCATTGTTATTTTTAGTTGTTGTTTGGTTGTTATAGTGGAGGAATGTAAAGAAGTGTAATAACAAATGTTTGATGTGTGATTATAGGCAATTCCTATTGGACATTGATTATAGATTCCTCTATATGCATGTTGATGCATAACATGCCCTTAGATGTGCTTATGGGAGGAGGGATGCTAGAGTGGGTAGATGTGATTGCAGGTGAGCACACCAATTTTTTTAAGCCGGGGGCTATACTGGAATCCAAGTGTACCATTTTTTTGAGAGAACACGATGAGGTTCATGAAGATATAAAACAATCAAGACATGTTATAGGAGGAGGCCTAGCTTAGGATGTATTTGTAAGCTGTGTGGAGTTACAAGGCTGATATATAGAGTATATGGCCAAGGTAGCTGTACTACAGAGTCATCTTGAGAGGTATAGAGGCTAAGATCAGTGACGTAGGGTGAGCGGAGAAGCCTCTAGTTCTAGAGCTCTTGTGATTGTATTTAGTGATAACAAGGATGATGTGTGATGCATTATATATGTTGTATTGATGGATGGGGGTTCGCCCCTAGTGATTGTATTTTGTAACAATGAATTTCACGAGATATATATAGTTGTGTGTTGATATACTATTTGTTTTGCATGTGCATTTCTCTATGATGTGATGATTGTGATTTACACTTTGGTTTGTTAGATTCTATGTGCATTGTTTAAATGGTGGTTATTATTGTTGAATGTTGAAATGTATTATGATGTGGAAAGAACAACTAAGTAGAAAATTAAATAGGATTTATATTGGAATTAGAGTGAAGAGTATAGTATATGATGACTAGAAATATATGTATGTAATGTGGTAGATAAGTATAATTGGCAATGTGATTTTAGAGAAGATAAGAGGATAAACGAATGATGCGTCAATATTTGTATAATGAGGAGTTGCAATACAATGTTTTTAATCAAGTGTGATAAGGATGAAGGGTGGGATAGAAGAATAATGCCCCCCAGTGTGAGAACGAGGTTAATTTTAGTAATAATTCCCTCAATAATCATGTATGAACCTTAAGAAGAAGAGTGCGTCATCGGATAATGAGATGGAAAATATATATCATCTACCAAAGATGAAGAGGTTTGTGAGGCATGGTAGGATCATGTGAAGAATATAAGTGCCAAATTATATATAAGAGGAAATGGTGATAATTATAGGAGGTGTGGTGGTAGGAAATGCAGATGCATGATGCTTAGGAAGCCGATGAGATACATTAGCAATTTGAATAGGATGGGATGATGGGGCTATAGGTGGGACAACTGGAGGACATGGATGAATGATGACCTTAGGATGTGGGCAGATGTTAACCTTAGGAGGAGGTGAAGGAGACAAGTTAATAGTGGTAGAATCTCACTTATATGGAATAGGAGAGAGATTCACGAGAGTGAGAAGAGAAGGTAATAACACCTTTATGTTCTAATTATTGTGATTTATCATGGATAATAAAAAATTCATTATTATAGTGGCCATTGATGTGGTGAAAACTATAGAAAGGGCAGCCGCACTGGCGGTGCAAGCGGTGAGGAGGATGATGTTGGTTGGAATGTAAATGAATTAAACACTTATCAATTGAGGCACACAATACATCACGTGGTTTAGCAACATGTGAAAATCGTAATGGTTCACGAGTGGGAGGTGGAGAAGACTTAGGGGTAGGATAATGCAGTGATGGGGAAGGAAGATGCTTATATAGAGGAGGAGATGGGAATCATGAAGGGGGGTCAATGGATGGAAGAGGATAGGAGATAGTAGGTAAGGAAGTAATAGAAGAAATATAAGGAGGTGGTATAATATGTTCCAAAATTAAGTATTGTTCTAAATTAATAACTTTACAACACAAAAGAGTAAATTAATCACATGTATCATGTAAGAGATTTTCTTTTAATGGAGGAATTAAATCATGGAAAAATATAAATTACATTTCTAAATCAATAGGTTGAAATAGTAATTGATGCATGCAACAATTGAAGCGTAGAATTTATTCTAAATTTGGTTCTTTCTTTCCTTGATGTAAAGAAGGGAAGCATTCATATGTAACTTTAGGACCATTGATAGACATAAAACATTGAAGAAATGCATCTTCCGTATCATAATAAGTACTAATAGATGCATTAGGCAAGTGAGTATACCATTAGAGAGCATGATCAAAAAGGCTATGATGAAAGGATTTGAGTAACAATCTATTATTGGAATGAGAGGCCATGGCTAATTGTAGACACAAAATCATGCACTTGGGTACATTTCTAAGTCCATTTATATGATTCCTAAGTGATAAAACTAGTAATTAACAACTATCGTTGGCATCTTTTATGTCTTTCTTGTTTCCTGTTTGGTCTTACACACCCTATAGCCCAATCTGAACTTCATTGATTTATCTTTCTTGACTTCACACATCAATTCCCATCGAGGAAACCAATGCTTAGGCACCTTATAGGTGCCCCCGACCTATTTCTATCCTTACTCGCCTCTTTTTTGACTCTTTTATCTTTTGGGCATCTTGTTTTCTTATGGGTTGGCCTTCCAGTTGTCAATTATGAAATTTAACCAAGGGAATCATATAAATACAGTGTTATGTGACAAAAATAAAGGACCAATCTCTAAACATATACTATCATCACCTAAGTTTTCATCTAAAGGCATCTAAGAACATCTAAGGAATCCATCTAACACTCATACAAGGGACACATGACTACCTTTTTTGCATACACTTCATAGGAAGGGGAAGTTCATTTTTCCATCCACACATCTAGTTACATTAGTAAATATAGCTATCATCTTGTATTAAGTGCATTTGTACAAGGGCTTCCTAGGGTACGATTTTTTCACATATGCACAAGAATTATATAGAGTCTGATATGTAGTGCAACACTTAGTCACAAGTTATCTCATGTGGGTGGCTATCGAGGTCAGTCCGAATCCCCATATTTCATATTTTATTTTTTGTATTTAATGTAGTTTGAGGATTTTACAGGTCATATTATCTTTGCAGGTTACAAGAGAATTTGGTGATCATTGAATGACATACAAGTGACCAACATTGAAGGTTAGAAACCACCTTATGACACCATAAAAACCAAGTTCCAAGCTCCTAGACAGTCACAACACCTAGCAGAGGTATTTGACACCTAGGTGCCCCAGTCCTATCCCAGGAACCCTGGTGTAGGATTGTTGGAAAATTACATAATTTCTTGAGCATAGTTGTGATAGTCTGCCCTTCATGTTCATCATTTTTCTAGTCCAACATACTTTGGGATCAAGTGCAAAATAAACTGTCTTCTACTCTCTCTCTTGCACTTAGGGTTTCATTTCATTATCTTATTTCTTGTGTCAAATATGTACTATAACATTTATTTATCATACGCGACTCTGCAATAGATATGGTTTAACATTAAGCCTAAATTCTATATTTTGTTAAATCATTTGGTGAACCCCACTCATGATTAGTTCTTCAGATCCTTCTCTTGCATACTATTTTTTGTTTCATGACTCCTAAGGTTTCTCAAGTATCGTTGCATCAATTTCTTCAAATTCACCCACATTGCAAATATGTTCTTCTAAAATACCTAGACTATATGTACCTTTCTAGTGATACACCACCTGCTCAAGTCAGTGCTATCTTCAATCATATTTTTGATGATTCTCTTGTTTTTAATTACAATCAATCTATTTGCAAGTCAATTCAAGATTTACATTCTTTATTTCAAGATAAATTTCGGGCTATGGAATCCACAATTACATCCCTCAAATATGAAATTCAACATCTTAAAGACATTTTTAGGCTCATTATTCTTTTACTCCTCATCCTCATTCTATTTCTTCTACATGTGCTCATATTAGTGAACCTAAAATATTACCACTCCCCAATGCCTCTCAAGTTTAATCTCAATGCTAAACAACAAGATATTCTTCCGCAACTCCTCACTCATTAATCGATCAACTTGCCATCTACTCATTTCTATCCTCCTTATTGGCTTGCACAATATCAAGGTCATCCTTATTGCAAGTATCATCGAGTCAATGGAAATAATGAAAATGATTGCTATGCTCTAAAGTAACAAATTGTCCACCTTAAGCATTATGTTCTTATCTTAGTTTTTACACAATATACTGCTACATGTTCATCTCTAATTACTACATCATAATGGGTTCCTAAATCTGATTCACCTATGTCTAATGACCATCATTTCATCGTTACTCAAGTTCCTTCTACAGTAATTCTAGAGCCTCCTAATCAAATTCCTCTCACAATCAGTCCTACCAAGTCATATGCATAATTACTAGCTTCAACTATGCAAAATAATCTAAACATCATTTCAACACCTTCTCCTACTAAGTCTTCTATAACGTGACAAAATAATTCACCATAATTCAAGGTCCCTCCACACTCTCCACTTTAGCATCCAATCATTTTTGTTAAAAAAACTACTCCTTATACTGATGGCCAAGTCACATTTCAAACTCTGCCACCATGGCATGGTCCTACTTTTGCTTCTGCCTACCATTGTGTTGAATCTCTCTCTTCTCATGACACATATAACACTCTTCCATAATGGCATGGTATCTCTCATTTCACTACATATCTCTCCACCATTGACACACTTGGGGGCATCGTACTTCCCCCCTTACATCACTATCATTTATATATAACATCTACTATCACACTTAATGCTCCACGCTTCATGTTTCATATTTTGAGCAATTTCAACCCCTTTGATACATGATTTGTATCATCATTATCCTATAATGCACTCTAGTTCCATGGTTCATACTCAACTGATAAGGGTCTAAATCGTAAATGAACCTCACCCCATTCACTCTTCACTCTCTGTGCTTCATGATATATCTTTCTAGCATCTCTTTTTCAAACCATTTATTGATGACGCACTCTTGTTCTATGGTTTATTCTTGATTGTTGAGGGGTATTTTATAAATGAACCTCATCTCATACACAAAAATCTACTTAGGAGGCACACTACCCATATCACATTCACACTGCATACCATTCCATCACATCACTCACACTCATACATATGCATATCTGGGTTGCACATATTATTGCCTGATTATACTCACATGTACACTTTACTTACTATGTTAGTCAAATATCCAATATGTCATATTATTTTATATATAAAAACATGTGTTCACTTGTTTTATAGTTATGAATGCCTACTTCTTACAGATCTTTACATACATCAATGATGTTTGGTGTAGTACCTTTTACTAATCCCACCAAGGCTCAAGGGGGCATATAATTTCTTACACAACACAAGCCTTATTGTTTCATTAGTTATTACTTCATATTCTTACTAGAACACTACTTATTTCATGGATACATACACATCTTGACATAAGTTTTATCTTTCTAATGTGCTAATGAGTGCTTCATGTGAAACATTTTGTTTACAAGACTATTTTCCACCATGGTTGTATGATTTATCTTACTTGCCATTGTTTTCCATTATATGCCATTATTTGTGGGCTATTCCCTTTGTCTTGTGTGCACATTATATGCTTTTGGCCGCTTCAGCCCTAATTGTCTTGTTACATTGTGAGCGATGTCCTATGTTTGAAACCCACTTCTAGTGGTCTATCTTGTTCTCTTTCTTACTTGATTGCACTTGGTCATATATATGCATATTTGTATTTTATTGTAATAACACATGTATCTAGCCACTTTGTTTGCATGTGCCTTGGTTTCTACCATGCAAATTCCCTCCCCCCCTACAAGGATCCATTTTAACATAGTTTCAGATCACTTTTCGGTCTTCTCCTTTGGATAAAATTCTCCTAACAATGTCACATGCACCCCAAACGAAGGGGACACACATTGGGTGAATCAGTCACCTCATATAGCAACTCAAATCTATAGATCATAGCCTAGTATAAAACCAACACATGTTACAATTTCAGAAAGGACCCAAAATATGACTTGGGTCATTAGTTTAGTACAAACACCAATTCCTAGATACAAACACAAGTTCCTAGGTGCTCTTGACCTTTCATGGGTGCCTATGACCAGGGGGAAGTTATAATTAATTTTTCATATCAACACAGTTCACATAGTAGTTTTCAAAATTCATGCACAGTCTTCGAGCAACCAAATTGCATTCTTTCTCCATTTCAACTCAGTACAACATGAAACTAAAATAGGATCACACCATTTGTAGTGGTGTATAATTCGGGAAGCAATCATGGAAGGAGAATAACACTAGACTTCTCTCCCTAACACTCTTTTGCCATGGCGTGAGATCACCCAAAAACTCGCACTTGGTGTGATATCACCCAAAAAACACGTTCTTGGTATGAGATCACCCAAAAAACTCACTCTACAAAATTTCAGGAAATTTTCTATGCTTTTCACACTTCATAGCTTAGGTGCACACTTTCGTTTTACTACTTTTTCACATTTACATGCTTTTACACACTTTTACAAAAAAAATCATATACACATATTGGATTACTTCTTTGCTCTTATTTTTCAGGTTCATCCCTAATATGCAACAAGAAGTAACCCTTCATCAAGAACAATAACAGGTATAACATAATACGACACCATATGCTTCACCCCTAGGGTCACTTCCTCTTTCTTAGCTCCCACACTTCATTTTTATGACTTCATGCTTTCACCACCAATCTACAAGTAAAAAAAGGTATGCATATTATAACTAATTTATTCTGGCACGACCGGTGGGATGAGGAAGTCATTCCATGAGATTTGAAGGCATTTTCAAGAAATTCAGACTTAGAAAACTATAGATTTCTAATTTCAGACTTTTCACCTGTCAGGTTGAAATTAGAAATCAATTTTTAAGGGCTTAACTTGCTCAAAACAAGTCCAAATTTCACCACTAGATAGATCGGGGGATAATATTCAAAAGAGTATTTTTAGTTTTTTGAAATTTTTATTTTCAAAATTTAGAGTTTTTTTAATTTTGGGTTTTGGGATTTCAGACATCTCAGGATTTCAAAATTTTGGGTTGCGAGATTTCAGGGTTCTCCAAACTTCAGATTTCAGGGTTTCAGACATTCAGAAGTCTCATATTTTAGGGTTTTTGGTACTATCATTTCAAAAAAAATTCCAACCTCCAAAATATCAAATATACAGGTCCTTCAAAGTTTCATTCTAATTTTTTCAAGTTCGGTATGTGACTTGGAAAAACCCTTATATTTTGAGGGTAATTTTGCAACACATTTGGAAAATCTGAAGGGATAGAATTATGTGGTGTAGCATCACATGTTTCTTGAGTACATGAGAATAATTCGAACTAGGTCTGATACTAGAGAAGAGGGCCTATTTGTCTACCCATAATTATCACCAGGTAGAGGAAGGAGAGGAAAAATACCACAAAGATCACATCTCCACCTAATAGGACTTTGTTTACACCTCCACTTGGTAGACCTTTTCTACAATCAACCAAGGTTTTTAGGCCAATAATAATGGAACATCTACAACAACAACCACCTCAAGGACCACCTAATCAATTTTTCAACTTCAAGGGTAGTAGTCCAATTTCCCTAAATGCTCAAAATCCAATTTTGGTTGTAGCACTAAAGAATATTCCCTATTTCACAGGATAAAATCATACTATTCCTATTGACCACATATAATACATTTTAAATGTCTGTGTGATTCACAAGATTAATGAAATTGATGTTGTGGTCAATTTGTTGGCTTCATCTTTCAAAGGTAAGGCCTTATAATGGTTTAGGAGTCAAACAACAGGGTCTATTAAGAATTGGAATCAATTGTGTTGAGCTCTTTGCAACCAGTTCAGAGAGAGGGTAGATAATCTATCTTTATTGGAACAATCGACAACAATTAAAAGGGCTCCTAATGAGAAAATTCTATTTCCAAAGGACATGGGACATGATTCTGAAAGTTTTCAAACCAATTGCTGAAGGAGCATTCCTTTACTTCTTCAAGGCTATAAATTCTGACATTGCTATGATGATCTAATAAATGGGTGGAACAACACTAGAAATAGCCTATGACTTAGCAATCAGAGTGGAAAAATATTTGATTCAAGCTGGTAAGCTAGCACCAAGGCTACCAATGCCTCTCTATCCGGACATGAGAAATCCTACAATAAGTCAAACACCTGAGTTGAATCCTATTCTGGCTCTGAGAAATCAAAGCAACAATGATGCATCAACTTCTTCAAGAACTTATAAAGAAATCTAGATAGTTATGAAGCAATTGCAAAAGCTAGAGAATGAACTAGTAACTTGTAAAATACAACAAGCTCATAGTTGTAAGCCATGTCAGCCTCAAACTCAGTATTAAGCTAGGCCCCCATATCAGCAAAATAGACCACCAACACAGGATGTAAATCAAAATATGAACCAAGGAAAACCTCAAGCTGTTAGGCCATTCAAACCATATGATCCAAATGTAGTTTCAACATCAAAATCCTTGGTTCCAACTCAAAACAACATGGCACAAGAGTACAAATGGTATTTCCCCTATAATCTACCTTACAATCAATCAACGTGTTTCAATGGTGCACTGAATCAATCTCTAATGGTGCAAACTGTCAGTGTGCCCCAAGAACCAAGTCAAAAAATAAGTCAACAACAAGAAACCCAACAAGAGGCACCTCCAATAGAAACTACGTTGGTCAATCAAAAAATAGAGGACTTCTGCAGAGTTAATCAACCTCCTTTCTAGGCCATGGTTACAACCACAAGATCGAAGACAAGAAACATAGAGGAATGAAAACCATCTAATCTAGTTTTTACTCAGCCCACTCTTACACAACAAGGAGTAAGTAGACCATTTTTTTTTTCCAAATGTATCAAATCAACCTAAGGAACCTATTGCATCAACACATATTCCTATTCAGGCTCTAGAAAAGGTTGTGCAAAATAAGGTGAAATAAAAATATAATCCATCCCCTTTCAACATTGTCGATCATATGAAGAAAATGCATGTGAACATTTCTATGTGGGAGTCACTGACAATCCCAGGACAATGAGATTTTTTGCAAGCTGCAATGGCCAACTGGTTTGCCTTGAATGGATCAAACCAAAGACATCAGAAAATTCTCACTAATGCAGGGCAATAAGATGAGGGTTAACCAAGTAATAATTTAAAGCCTCTGCCATTCTATGTGTCATTGATTGTCGGGAACCACTTAGTACATAGCTGCGTGATCGATTCGAGGGCATGTAGCTCAGTAATGCCAAAGTAAATAACAAATCAATTGGGTCTAAAGAATGAGCATGTGCTCAAAGGAGTGGTGCAACTATATGAAACAATAGTAGGAACAATTTGGGTTATCAAAGGGTTAAGCCTAACACTGCATGCATGTCCCAATATCATCGTCTTGCAAGATGTTTCCATAATTGACTTACCACCACTCTTTGCACTATGTTTGTCAAGAGAATTCACATTAAAAATTGGTGGATATCTATCTACAAGATGGTTGTACATGATATTCAAGACAAGGTATGGAGCTAAGGCCATAATAAGATCAAAACCAATTTCAAACTTTCACATTGAGCTCCATGTGCCTAGCCTAATCAATGCAAATTACCCAGCCTTTGATTAGGAAGAGTGTTAAAATGATATAGAAATTGGTACTAAGGTTGAGGGTATTCTAGATTTGACTCTGGATGAATGGGTAAACAAAAGTCATACATTTCATCCATACAAATAAATGGAAGAATTAGAATTGGGTGTATATTGCATGCACGAAGAAAATTCACCCATCCCATAGCCTCACCAAGCTAGAATATAATGATGACAATGAGGTATGGACAATTGTTTTTCGATGGTTCAAGAGAAGCAGACAAGGGGCCGAAGGAGGTGAAATGTTGGTGTCTCCACAAAATTTCAAGTATTACTCAGCTTTCCGTTTCCAATTTGCTTGTTTAAACAATGTAGCTGAGTATGAGGCTTTAATCCATGGACTTTATTGGGCTAGGGAAGATAGGCATAAAGAATTTGTAAGATGTTCAGAGATAGTGCAATTGATTGTATGAATCAAGTCAAAGGACAATACGCTGCAAAAAATGATCTCCTAAAGAGCTACAAAAAAAGGGTATGGGATTTCATGGAGGATTTTGAAGCATTCAACATTGAGTCCATACCCAGGAAGAAGAATGAAGCTACAGATAGGCTCGCAAGTAGTTGGAGCAACATTCAATGTGGTGAATAGTATGTCAAAAGAGATAAAACACAACCACATATCCATGTGATTGTAAGACTGAGTAGTCCCTAGATAACAGCACAAAGCTGGACAGGTATTTGAGAATGATCAATAGATCATTAATTTTCTTACAAGAGGAAGCAGAATTCTTCAGCTAGGAATCAAGATAAGATTAGAGCAACAATACGGATATCAAGTAGTGTAGTTACGGACAAACAATCTCCCAAAAGGGTTAGTGATGTTGGAATCAATCTTCAATCCTAATAATCAATTTCGGAAAGAGAAAGGTCCAACATACAGGTCAAAGGATAAGTATTTGGAACCAATTTCGAAGTTAGGGGAAGGTAAAACACTCCAAATTAGGAAAGTGAAAGCCACTGAAACAAGAGAGCTATGAGTTCATACAGCTTTGTCTAAGAGTTTCTGGATGTTTTTTCATGGAGCTACGAAGATCTGCGAGGATTCAATCCGAAGCTGGCACAACATACAATAGAATTGGATCTGGATGTATAAGCCCATCAGGAAAAAGAAAAGACCAGTCAACCCACACATTGAACCTCTCATGAAGCAAGAGCTAAACAAGCTAATAGAGGTAAGTATTATATTTCTAATCAAGCATTCAATTTGGGTTGCAAACTTAGTGCCAGTCAAGAAGAATGGAGAAATCTGGTTATGTGTAGACTTTTGAGATCTGAATAGAGCATCTCTCAAAGACCATTACCCATTCCCTTCAATGGAGAAGATCCTACAGGTGTTAGCTGGTTCATAAATATTTTCCCTCCTTGACAGATATTCAGAGGTATAATTAAATAATGGTGAAAAAAAAAGACCAGTTTCAAGACGGATTTCGCCACTAAGTGGGAGTACCTATTCCTACAGGAAGATTCCATTTGGACTGTCAAATGTCTGGAGCTACTTTCCAAAGGGCAATGGACATATGGCGTTCAAAGGTTTTATTAACAGGATGGTGCTAATATATCTTGACGATATCACTGTGTTCTCCAAAAATGCATGGCAAATCACCTCTTTCATCTAAGACTATGTGTTTCAAATGTGTAGAAGATTTTAGAGTTTCTTTGAACCCAAAAAACGTATATTCTTGGCCCACGAAGGCAAAGATCCTAGGACACATATTGTGTTAAAGGAAGGATTGAATGATTGACCCAGAAAGAGTTAAATAAATATAAGCATTGCCCTTGCCAAGTCACAAGAAAGATCCTTCAAAGCTTTCTTAGGAAGGATCAATTTTTTATGTAGGTTTGTACCAAAATTTATCGCTCTTGTGAAGCCGATAACACGGATGTTAAAGAAGAGCATGAAATTTAAATGGACAACAGAGGGTAAAGAAATTTTTGACGCTATCAAAGAGGCTATATCTCAAGCCCCAACTCTCATCAATCTGGACTTCTCCAAAGACTTCATGCTCTACGCCTTTGGTGGTGGGGACACAATTTCTGCAATCCTAGTGCATTGAAAAATAAAGATAGGGGTTTGAACAGTCGGTTGCTTTATTTATTCAGATGTTTGGAGGAACATGAAGTGAGATACTCCTTCATCAAGAAGCATGTCCTCACAGTAATTAGGATTTTACAGAATTTCAAACACCTAGTTTCAAACAACAAGATCCGAATTTCTAGTTTCTCGTGCGGGAGTCAAGGACTTCCTCTTGAACAAGGATTTGAATGGAGAAATGTCAGTAGGATGGATCACTCGTGTCATGGATTATGACATTGAAATTAAAGTCACTAAGCTGGTTTGTGGAAAAGGACTATGTGAACAGCTAGCCTCGAAGTCAACATGTTGAAGCAGGTGATGGAAAAGAGAGCTATTTTGGTGCTACAGGATGATCAAGAACAAACAAATGATAATGTGACATAACTCCTTGTTCGACTCAAAATATGATACATTTCCTTACAAATAGGCACTATTCCTCCAAGAAATGAGCAAATCCAAGTGGAGATACTTTAGATTACAATCCATTCCATATGTGCTTTTATGATGGTGTTTTGTTTGAAGAAGGACATCAATGGCATCCTATTGAGGTGTATTGAAACATGAATCAAATTAAGAAGGTGTTGCAAGAGTTTCATGATGGAGATGGCCAGAAGAAAATTTTCCCTGCATGGGTAACAACTCTCAAAATAATGAAGGCGGGGTACTATTGGCCCACAGTATTCAATGACTGCTATACTTGGATCAAAAGGTGTAAAAAATGTGCATTGTTCACAGGCAAAGAAATGACTAGCAACACTTCCATTGTATCCCACTTTTCAATTTACCATCCATTCATGCAATGGGGATTGAACTTCATTGGGGTCATCAATCCAAATTCAAGCCAATGCCATAAGTGGATACTCACGGCAATAGACTATTTCACCAAGTGGGTCAAGGCAGTAGCATTCAAGGAAGCTAATGAGTCTAACATATTGTACTTTTATGAAGGGTATAAGTGACTAGGTTCATTGTACTAACCACTATAATATCAAACAATGCATTGGAATTCCTAGGTTCCAAGATCACAAAATGGGCTATTAGGAACATGGAATCTATTTTAGTACCTCTTCTAATTATTACCCGCTACGGGTAACAGAAAAATAGATTCTATGAACAAGAACTTGTTGAGAGATCATCAAAATGACTCTAGATGAAAATGAGAGGATCATGGCATACCAAGCTCAAATCATCCTTGTCAACTGAAAAAATCACACCAAAGGTTTCGACAGGAAATTCTCCCTTACAAGCTATTCTACGGGAAAGGAGGTAGTGTTTCCTAGATCACTTAGAGTTTTCGGTATTAGAACTCATGAAACAACAAGAATTATCTAAGTTCAAGACCTATGGAAGGTTAGGTATACGGAATTGATGGAATTGACAAGAAATCAGAGAACATGTAAGTGCAAAGCAATGGATATAAGATTAGGCCTTAGTCAAAAGATGGTCATTTAATAAGAAAACAAGAGCAAGGACCTTTCAAGAAGGGGACTTAGTTCTGAAGTGGGATGCAGATCGGGAAAAACCAGATGAAGGTGTTCCAAGTTTTTTGCGATTAGGAGTAGCCCCTACATGGTCACAAGATGTAAGAAGCAGTAATGCCTTCCAACTATTTACTTTGGATGGAGATGAGACTTACTAATTTCGGTAAATGGAATCTATCTTAAACATTGTTACTAAACAGGAAAGGTTTCGCCCTTATAAATATTAGCTTAGAATTTTAATTTCTCTAAGTTTGCATATGCACATTTTCTTGTTGTAGTTTAGGTTTCAGCTTCCCCAAGTGACTTCGGCATAGGTTTTGTTTCTCCTAAGGTTGTTTCGTTGTGAAGTTCAGTGTGTCTCCAAAGGTGAATGTTGTAACAAGGAAGAAGTTTGTACTTGTATGGAATAGTTTCTAATTTCAAAGGAAAATAAATATAGAAGAAACTAAAATCATATTTTGGGGTAGCCCATTTTAGGAATAGGTGAGCTATTTCAGGAACAGGTGAAAATTCTAGGTCAAGACAATTTTCCACTCTTACAAAATCTTAACTTCAAGATTTTCTTATGAAAATTGAGAGTGCAAGAAGCGGAGCAGGTTCAGGATCAGCATGTTGTACAGGTAGTCTCTAGGGAGCGAAGTTTCATAAAGGTATGAGATCAGTTTATCAGGCTATACATTTATGACTCCATGCCTAATGGATACTTCTAAGGCTAATGACTACATCTTTCACCTAGCAAGCATGTTGTCCTCGCATGAGTCACCAAATTGTTATCTAATTTTTCCCATTAGGATGAAATTGGACAAACATGACTCCGTACAGAGGAAAAAATGAGGAATATGATTTGGCCAAGGGAGATCACACTGTTATGATTGGTTGAATAGGTGTAAGTCAGTGCCAAGTAGCATTACAAAGGATCTTGTAGAGTTCAACTTGGTTCGGGGAAATGAAGAATCTCCAAAGTCTGAAATTAGGAACTTCGTAAGTGAGGGCATTCGGAGGTAGGAAAAAGAATGAAATTTGGGGACTCGATGGAAAAAGAAGTGCGATAAAGGAACGGGAAGTCTAGAAACCCAAAGTCTGAAATTCGGACTTTGGACTTTCAGAGGTTTTGTGAGGTTTCATGTGCCAATGAAGATAATTTAACACTTAGAGGAGGGGATCCGATGTCCCAAAACCCCGAAACCCGAAGTCTTGAAACCCCAAAAATCCCAGAAACCTGGAGATAGGTCCTAAAACCTTAAAACTAAAAGTCCTAAAAACCTCAAAACCCAAATTCCGTGAAACCCCAAAACCCTGAAGTCCTCAAAACCCCAAAACCTGAAGTGCCAGACCCTCGAAACCTACAAAGGTCTAAAACCCGAACTCCTGAATCCTATAAAACTTCGGGGGTTTCTGAACGTTTCAAAGGTCTTCATGAGCTCAGAGTGATGAATCCAGTAACGACGATCTCCAAATCACTGAAATCTCGAAGCTGCCGAATCCTAAAATTTTGAAATTTCAGAGGTTCCAAAAGGGTAGAGTTAACCACTGGCATTTATTGTAGTATCGGAACCCTCATCTTTAGATGGCCATAAATTTTGACTGGGAGCTTTGGATTTTCATAAAATCATACTTTTTGGAAATCTCTTAGTGTCCTCTACAGCAACTATGACTAAGTATTTAAAATATTTCCAAAGAGAAAACTACCAAAGCTATTCCATTTTAGAGGGTGTTTCCATATTTCACGCCTACCAAAATGATGAGGTATGAAGCGTTTCCTTTCTTCTCCAATAGAGGGAAAATTAACCACTGGAGGCATGGATTATTGCAGTATGGCATCCATCATCTGTTGCAGTGATGGTCATTGCATTTTGACTGGGTGGTTGAAGTAGTATTTATGAATTCAAAGTCTCTCTGGAAAGCTCTCATTCTTCTCTATATATTGTAAGGATGGGCTCAGTATTTAAAAGTTTGGATAAACTTGCTTTGCACCCTCCCTTCTTCTCTTGTCTGTAGAGTGTATCTTGTGGAGTTCCATACCTACTCATTCAGACTGTTAATGCAATTTTTGCCTCTTGGCCATTGTAATGCTCTGTATCAAATATGTGAGTTCAATAATATAATTTTTTCGAATGAATTTCAAACCATATCTTATGTTCATTTCATCTTTCTTGATCTCTCATTAAAACTTTGGTTATTTGCACAATTTAGGTTGTGTTACATGTTTTGATAGTTGTGTTTAATGGTGAATGAATTTGTGATAAAAAACTTATTTGTGTTGATGTTCATCCTCTTCAATCTTGTTTCACTTTCATTTCCATGCAAGGTAAGTTATTCAACATTCCTTTTGGTGCATCACCTCCTGTAGATTAGATTTAATTTCTTGTAATCTTTTCAACCCTGTCTCCTTGGCAAGTTAGAGTAGATTTTAGGATAGATCCTCTACAATTTGAATGTGTGTATCAGAATAGAGGAATAGGAATTGACATTCATCCATAGAGTTTTCTCGGTTATAATGTCCCACACTTTAGGAAAAGCTCTATGTCATGCAATCACACTAACAGATTCAATCTATCGAGTCACAAACAATCAGGGGTGTTGTGATTACGTGTCAACATGTACATTTCTAGGTCTTAAAAACATACTCGCATTCATACGATTCCTGAGCATGAAAACTAGTAATTGAAAACTATCGTTGGCCTCTTTTCTATATTTCTTGTTTCCTTTTCAGTCTTACACACCCTACAACCCGATCTGAACTTCATTGATTTATCTTTCTTTACTTCAAACACCAGTATCCAGCCATGGAGCCCATGCCTAGCTACCCTCATCCCCTCTAGGCGCTCATACCTCTTTCTATCTTACTCTCCTCTTTTGGGCCTCTTTTATCTTTTAGGCATCTTGTTTTCTTATGGGTCCACCTTCGAGCTGTCAATAAAAAAATTCAACCAAGGGAATCATAAAATACAATACTATGTGACTAAAATAAAGGACCAAGCTCTAAGCATCTAGTATTATCACCTAAGCTTACATCTAAAGGCATCTAAGAACATCAAAGGTGTTTATCTAGCACTCATACAAGGAACAAGGGAATGCATTTTCTACATACACTTCATAGGAAGGGGAAGTTCATTTTTCCATCCACACATCTATTTACATTGGTACATCTAGCTATCACCCACTATTAAATATAATTATACGAGGGCTTCCTAGGTCATGTTTCTTTCACACATCCAAAAAAAATACGTGGAGTCTGAGATGTAGTGGAGCAATTGGTCGTAAGATCACTCAGTCGGGTCACCACCAGGGCCAGCCTGACTCCCCATATAACATCTTTTCTTTTTGGGATTTGATATAATTTAAGAGTTTTATAGGTCATCTTCTCTTTGTGGGTTACAAGTTTAGTCACAAAATCATGCACTTTAGATATTATTTCATCCTGGTCTCAAACTACTATTTACAAGGTTCTTGAGTGAAGAAATTACTAATTAATCCCTGTCTTTGGGCCATCTTATTTGATTTTACTTCATCATTCTTGACCTCTTACACCCACATACCAAATCAAATTTTGTTACTTCCTATCCTTTTAGCCTAGACTAGGGTGTTCAAATCAGTACTGGGGTGCCCATGGGTGCCCTGGTCACACTATGGGCACCCAAATCCTTCTTGACATTTCCCACCATCTTTTGGGCTCTTTCTAGCCATTTTAGCTTCTTATCTTTTTGGTGGTCGGCCATTTTGGTGTTAATTATGAAATTATATCAAGAGAACCCTCTATATATAAAGTTATTAGACCATAATTAGGGACCAAGCACTAGTCATTACTATCATCCATCTAGAGTTACATCCATATATTGCATTAGAGATCACTCGCATCCACATAGCTCCATCACAAGGTACAAGGCTAGGATATCTGCATCACACACAACATAGGGGGAGGGATTCTATTCTATTCCATGCACACATGCTATTAGATTTTATAAATTTAGTTATTGCTCGCTACTTCACAAAGTGGGATTGACATAAGAGAACCTATGGCACATTATGCACACACTCGTCAAAACTACATTTGGGTCTGAAATGTAGTACAACACTCAGTTAGTAAGCCCATTTTTGTGGTAACTGAGGTCATTATGACCCATTCATTTACATTTTTTTTAGGGTTTTGATACTTATTTTGGTCGTCTTGCAGGTCTTTTTATTCATCTTGGAATATCAGTGACATTTGAAGCAGTATAGTGAACTTGATGCGATAGATAATGAAGACCATCTGCTGAACTTGTAAAGATCAGTTCCAGAGATTTTACACAGACCAGGGTACCCATTTGGTAGACCAGAGTGCATGTAGACATCCCAATCCCTCTCCAAGTACTCCAGTCTAGATAAACAACCAAGACCCATCCTTTTCGGGGCTTCTGCATTGTCTTTCATGCTCCTAAATTATGTATTCACCTTTGCGACACTATCCTGCGAGCATAGTCTATTCAACCGAGTTCTTTCCTCTTCTCTCTTGCATATTAGTGTTATAATTTCCTTTTACATAGTTTCTTATGTCATCTTTATATTTATTTACAACATTTATTTACTTTATTCACAACTGTTCATATCTTAGATTAACTAGTCTATATTATACATTTTAGTTAATCAATAGGAAAATTTTGTGATCATCCAATGAAATATAGGAAAACAACGAAGGTTAGTGACCACCTTACGACACCAGAAAAACTAGGTATCGGGATCCTACACAATCATAGGAACTTAACAGAGCTCTCTAACACCTAGGTGGCCCAGTCTTGTCCTAAGCGCTTTGGTCTAGGATTGTTCGATAATTACATAATTTCCTAAGCATAACTGCTATAGTTTGTGCTTCTTGTTAATTAGTTTTCTAGTCCAACATACTTCAGGCTCAAGTGTGAAATCAACTAAGTCTTCTACTCTCTCTCTCTCTCTCTCATACTTAGGGTTTCATATTTCCTTTTCTTATTACTTGTGTCAAATCTATAGTTTAGCATTTATTTATCATACGTGACTCTGCAATATCTATGGTTCAACATTAAACCTAAATTCTATTTTTTGTTAAATCACTAATCGGTAATGTCTAAGATGCAAGTGGGGATTTCCTGTGCCATCTAAACATGATAAGGTAGGCATTATGAAGCCTTTAGGGAAAGTGGAATTATGAATCTTCTTAGGAATGGGATTTCTAGGAAGGGAATTATTGTCAATGGAAGCATAATAGGATTTACTTTCGAGAGTAAGGGAATGAAATTAAGCTTGAAAATTACCAACAACATGCCCGAGGGATATGGTATCATGTGAAGGGATGGTCAAAGAAGTGATAGGAACATTGAGGGGTTGGATCTTTCCATTATGAGTGATAATGGGAACTTGAGGAGGAGGAGTGGATGTGGAGGGAGGAGAAGGAGGTGTGAGAGGAGGAGAGGAACATGGAGACTCTACGGGGTTGCTTGGTGTAGCCTCATGAGACACAATATGAGGTGCACTAGAGGTAGGAGTGTAATCATCATGGGAAACATTGGAAATAAATTTAGAAGTATAAGAAAGAGGAGTGGTAGACTCACATTCAGGAGTATTAAGGGAAGTAACATTATCATTAACATGTTCATGATCAAAATCACTATTCTTCGTATTTTCGCAATCAAGGATTTCATCAAGATTATCATCAACATACAAATAATTTATAGGAGAACTATCATCATATTTTTCATTGGAAATAATTTTAGAAGTAGGAAAAGTAGGAGATATGGATTTACATTCATCTTAACTACTAATAGAAACATCATCATTCACATTTACATTGTCGTTATTAGACGCATAATTATTAACATCCATGCTGTCACAAACAAGAACCTCATCATGTAAATAATATATATTAATGTTATCATTTGTTATAAGAGAAGGAGAAGATGATGAAGCATCATTGGTGGCTATGGTAGATGAGGAAGAACATCATGCAAATTTTTGGTCATGGGAGACTATGTAAAAATTAGGGGTTTGGAAACCAACAAGAAAGTTTTTTTGGAAGTCAAGGAGTTATTGGAGGACCATGGGATCATATTGAGGATTAAGCATGAGATCACGAAATTCAAATTCTTCAAAGGCATTGGAAAAAATTGATTGCATGCGTGTATAAGACATATTGTGTTTAGGATATGGGAACCTCTTTTTATCCATGAGTTTACTAAGATCCTAGGGAAATGAGTTCAAATAAGAGTGGGGTTCACTAAACGATTTAATATAAATTGAATTAAATATAATTTTAGAGTAACTAACAATGTACAATATGATAAAATATAGTAGAATACAAATAATAAGTACTCAAACAATGCAATACTATACGAAAATACAAGAGATATGTGACTTATCTAATTTTTGTGCAATTTGTAGATAGTTAGGATTGTATATATAGTAGATATGGATGGAAATGATGTCACATGAGCTCGCTAAGAGTTATGGGGCTCTACATTAGGTGGGATATGAGTTCCTGCAGGAGGATAGGGGCACCTGGATGTTGGTGTCTGGTTATGGGCACTGTGATAATGTGAATCTTAAGGGGCTACTTAATTTCATGGTATGAAGGCCTTTGCTCTAATATCTACTTGGTCACTCTAAATTTTCCATTAGGGTTTTGACAATACATGTATCTACAAAACAAAACCATATCTACTTGTAAAATCTCACAATCACATTAAATATGAATATAATATGCAACATGTGAAGTTGAAATGACCTCGACGGTCACCTAATGAGTGAACTTAGTACCAAACACTACATCACATTTTAGAATCATTTTAGTTCTATGTGTTTGTGTGTGAAATAATATCCGTAGGTTTCCCTCATGCCAATGATGCCAAAATAACAAGATATAGCTAGATTTGATTTAAATGTGTGGTATGGAATTCAACACTTCCCTTTTATATGTAGTGTATGTAAACCAAAAATACAGTCCCTTTGATAGTAGTGATAGTATGTAGATGTGATATCCCTTTTGAATTTCTAGCCTAAATAATAGTATGTTTGTTGTGTGTGTATATATATATATATATATATATATTTGAATATATTGTTTGAATTTTGACACTAGTGACACAAAAGGTTGACTATGAATATGGGATAAGGATAAGAAAATTGAAAAAGCAAACTAAAAATGTAAAAATATGTAAAAATAATAAATAGGATAGAAGCGCTTAGAATGGACATAGGCACTAGTGTCCAAAATAGGCAACAATGTCCTGGGATAAATGACGACAAATGTGAAAAGACAGACAAATAAGGATCCCTGTGACCTAACAAGAAGTGGGTACAAAAATGACATATGTAGAAGAGAGGTATAATAGAAATCAATCAAATAGGATAAATGTACAAAGGATTGTGTCACCAATGAATAATTTTCTTGCTTATGATTCTTGCATATAATAACATACTGATGACATAGTAAAATAGTAATATGTGTGTGATTTTGTGTCTACAAAGTCAATAGAAAATTGTTAAGGATGAAATGGTCCATGTAGCTCCCATGGTACTCTTGGTGTTGTGAAAGGTAGAAATGAAGATATAATAGTTGCAACCTAATTTTGAAAGGATGCAAAACACCAATTGATCATTAGTTTTGTCTATGTCACACAATTTTAACTACAACTTGAGTGATTTGAATTTGGTGAAGAAGTCTTGTATAGTGTCAAATTTATTTGGGATCAAACTGATGAGCTCATTGTCCAACTTATCACCTCTCATTATTTTTTACTTCCAAAAGAGTCCTTTGAAAGTGGTTCATACATCATTAGGAGTATCTTCATATTCAATATAAAAGAGAAAGAATGGAGACATGGACATGCATAATAGCCTGTACGCTTTGTCACTTTTTTTTACCACTTCACCTTCTCTACATTTGGTGTCAATTTTGTTTCTATAGCCATGGTGATTTTGTGCAAGCCTTTACTCAAGAGGATTTGTATTTTGAATTTCCACTCATGCTAGTTGAGTGGTGTCAAAAGTGGAACATGAGATATATCCATTGTAGTAAGTGGTTGTATGTTGAAATGAGTGTGTTGGAAAGAATTGGATATAAAACCCTCTTAAAACTACAAAGATAAAAAAATAAAAGGAACAAGAATATCACTAGTGTGTGGAGCTTGGAAAAAATTACACTTAAAATAAATGGTGCCTGAAATAGAGCCGTTGGTTAAAAGTTATGGAAGTTTTAAATTTCTTGCTCACAAAAAAATCTCCGCTTTGCTTGAAAAAAATGAGGTGCAAAACTTTGTTCAAATTTTATGAGGGAAAATTTAAGCCCCCTTGATCTAGGAAATAAAGGGATTAATTCCCATGTGACCAGGGGTGAAGGGCTAGGATGAGTGTCTCTCCCCCTTGATGATGTCACTTTACACTATGATGTGACTAGAGGAGTGACATCACTCCCAAACTTAATTACCACATTTAAGTTTGACGTGCACACACACATCGTTGGAGTATTTTCCTTGGTTTACACCTTCCAAAACTTGAAAAAAATGGTTGAAAAATAATGGTTTGGATTTTTAACTTGTTGGGCACCTTGAAAATCCTGACAAACACTTTTAGAGTTTTTTCCTTAATTGATACCTTGAAAATCACAACAAACACTATCGAGGTTTTCCAATTTCTGAACACCTTCAAAATGTTGAAAAACTGCGTCAAATATTTTCACTTGACAAATAAAGTGTGGGAACTGAAACATGTTCAACAAGGGTCAAAACATGAAAGGTGTTAGAACCTGAAGCTTGTCAAGTAGGTGGAAAACCCCAAAATACTGGGTGTTGACTAGGGTTTGGAGGTTTGACTATAAACTGTAAGTTTTGTTGAAATGCTGAGATGTCCTAAAGTCCCAAAAACTTGAAACACTGGGAATTGATTGGGGTTAAGAGGTTTGACCGTAGATTGCAAATTTTGTTGAAATGTTGAGATGTCTCGAAGTCCCAAATACACAAAATAATAGGTTAGAATTTTTAACATGTCAAACACCTTGAAAAACCCAAAATACATTGGGTCAATATTTTTGAATTGTCAAAAACCCTGAAAAACCTAAAATACATTGGGAAGGGTTTTTTGAATTGAAAAACAATCTATAAATTCCAAAACGGATGGGAAGGAAGAAACAAGAAAAACTTCATATCTTGAAAAATTCGTACGTCTTAAAAAAATTCTATACCCACAAAGTGTTCCAAGAAACCCATAAATTTTTTTCCTGTTTATTTTCGAGCTCAAGATAGTGGGATTTGTGCACAACGAAGTCTAAGGTTTTTGGGCTTTCTAAATTCAATGACGGTGTCTGTTTTCATGTAGAGACTCCGGAGGAACAAATTTGCACGAATTTTTAAGAAACCCCACCAAACCCTTCAAATCCAAAATCAATGAAAAAACAAACACTGAATAAGATAGAATGTTATATGTTACAATAGAGGTAATGTCATTTTAGTACCAGATCTCTTTGATACCATGTTAGAGTAGTTCACAATCGAGGATTGTGACTAGATAGGATCAAATACATAAAACAAAAATTTGTGTGGAGTAGTGAGATCCAAAAACATTGAAGAAAAGAAAAAATCTTCATTCATGTCTTCATGCATTAGCCAAAAGATGCATAAGAGGTTACATTATTTAGTAAGAAATTAGATCACCCAAAAAAGCAACCAAATCAACTCATAATTAGAAAATGACTTATAGTACATTCCCCTAATAACCTATGATTAACCTAAGCAAGCTAATTAAACTGTATAGGTAAAACCACATAGTGGAAAAATTCCTATACCAAAAATCCTATGTTAGGAGTTTCTTCTCTCAAACACTCATCTACGTATTCCTTTCCCTCTACTAGGGATTCATATTTCACATAATAAATGGGGAACTCCCTATATCCCTTTAATGGGTATCCTTCCTTTATGCAATCAATTACACACTCATTTCCCTTTATTGAGATTTGTGCTCCTACGTGTTCTTATTTATCCAATTATGCACTATTCTTGTCCACTCCTTGTAATTTGCACCCTTACTACCACTCATACTCTACCACCTCTAACTATGACATCAAGTCCTCCTTCGTGTTCCCATGGCCTACAACAACCATCTTATCCTTAGATTTATATTTATCCTCGAGAAAGATGTTCTTGTGCTTTTTCAGAAGGATAAAATTCTCTCTCTTGCATTTACCTTATTGCGTTATCCTCCTCTTTTTCATGCACTCTCAAATGATTCCATATTTTCCTTTTACCCTTTTCTCAACTCTTGAATTGGTCTTATCTTTGTTATTCTACATATTTCTTTATTAATCTCCTGTGCATGCTCAACATTCCTCTTCTTTTTACACCTCCATGTGGCTCTAGTACTCCATGCCTTCCTCTTGAAATGGTAATAGATATAATGTTTTTCCATCTTTATGTTCCTTCACCATATTTTCTCTCCTATTGTAGAGCATCTCTATATCACCCTTCCATGGCCTCCCTAACAAGACATGATATGGATTCATCGGTAGGATGTCACACAACAAATGATCGGTGAATCTCCCAATATTCATCTCCAGTGCACGTTGCTTTATCATAATTCCTTCTTGACCTTATACCAACTAGGTCACTCTGTAAGGGTTGTGATGCCTCTTGCATACAAATCCCAACTTATGCACCATTTCCTTTATCCCTAAGTTTTTAGTGTTCCCATTTTTGACCACTACCAAACAAAATTTTCCCTTGCCCTTGCACCTTATGTAGAATATTTATCACCTCTTTTCCCATGGTTCCACCTTTGCAATCTATAACACCTTTCCTTCTCTTGGGTTCTCTTCACATCCTTGCACCTTAATTTTCTCTTTTGGTTCATTCTTTGTGTACTTGTTTCCACACTATCATCCATCTCTATGCCATGCTCTAGGAAATTTAACTACTCAATTCCCTCTCTCTTCACACACACACATAGTAGCATCCATTGGATATCTTTCTCTTGTACACTACTCATGTAATCCTTCTTTTTGTGTCATCAACTCTTCATTGAGTCTTATCTCCTCTTGTGAATCTGTCACAAACTCTGCATGCATCCCATATTCTCATATTGCTGACTCCTTAATGATTCTTTCACATCATTCTCACACATTTTCTTTACACACTAGTTCTTTTTCCTTCTCAAATTACTCTAAATGTGAAGATCCTTAAAAAATATTTGGCAGTCTTTTTCCTCTAGTCTGGTCCTTACACCCTTTAGATCCTTCATGGTTTCTTCCAACATTCTCATCACTATTGTGTTTACTTCACCTTCTCTAGGTTACATCTTGTCTCCTCGTACAAGAAAATTTGAATCCTCTAACTGCTGCACTTAAGGATCCACTTGTGTTCTCTATCCAACTTCTTTATCACATTGAAGAAAACAATATTTGTCAACAACCTCACATTTTATGCTATGTTAGATTATCTTCTCTTCTCACCCTATCTCACTTGTAGGATTGTAGCCTTCCTTGATACCACTTGACACAAATAACATCCTTGACTAGTGTTTGTGATGCAAAGCCTAACCAACACCCTGCTATAGAGTTACACAATAAACTACACAAATAAGCTACAAATTTATATTAAGATCAAGGGATTTGACAACATATATTTCACATTCTCTACTATGGAACTTACAAAATCTATCTTAGAGCTTTAAAAACTTAGTGTACTTCCTAAGGACCTAAAATAGACTGTTTCAACTCTCCATTCGCTTGAATTTCTCCTTCCTGACTCTTGCCAGCCCTTTTCTAACTGTTCAAATGGTGAACTCAACCTCCTTTTATAAATGTGTGTTCCTTCTTCTCTATCGTCATTTTAAATTTCCTTCGGAATGATATTTCCTTCTAGAAACTTCCTTTATCTTCCCACTCATATTCTAATTCAAAATGAGCTCATTTAATTCCCTAAACTACATATGCCATCTAGATGTTTCCTTTTGTCATGCCAAATATGGTAGTTGGGTTCAACTAGCTGTTACATCCTCATTAAAAACCTTTTTCACCTGCTTCTAACACATCTTACTGATTTCCAAGTCATTAAGTAACTTCTTGTCAAATAAATTTGTGGTATACCTCTTTTCTCTTCTTTCTCGCACTCGTAGTCTTATTCTACACCTTCACCATTTCTCTTACATATTGATAGGATTTTGGGCCTCATGAAAAACATATTGCATACTTCCTTCACAATCTAGACCATTTTACAATCCTTTGTTCATCATTTCATGCATCCTTCAAACTTCATGCTATTGTAAAAAGTTCCTTTGTACTCTTCTACTCCTATCATGCACTTCCACTTTGCTAGGCTAGGAAAAAATTCTATTGTGTTCCAAAATTCCCATGTGCAATCACTGTACATTATTTTCCGGTGTGTTATTTCTTCCCTTCTCTTCTATGTAATCTCTAATTCACCTCACTCTACTTCAATCCTCACAAAAAAAATTGCACACTATTTACATGCCCTATTCTATTATGCACTTTGTGTTTTACACTCTCCCCTACTAGCTATTGCACAAATCCTTTATGCATATCTATGCAATCTTCTATATTCTACCCCATGCTTCATATTTTCATTCCTTATGCACTTCATCCTCACACACACCCACACTTATCCAAAATTGTAAAAGATTGATTTAGACCTTGGATGTTCCTGTATGAGGAAATTTTAACTAAAAGGGAAATAAATAAATGAGGTTTATATAATCCATTATGGTATGAGAAAATTTGATGGAGGAGAAGGGATTTGAGATGGTGGGACCTTTCAATTAGGTTGGTCATCTCCCCTAGCTTCACATGTAAGAACCCCCTTCAAATTTCTTATACTGAAAAAAACATTATAAAATCATATGTTTCTATGTGAGCAAGATGAGAAGTTCCCAGAGTAAGCCCATTACAAGCATAGTATTACCTCTTCCACCAATATTGTAATAAAAAATAGATTTGAGTGTGAGATTTATTTTTATAGATAAGAGATGATGTCAACGGAGAAAGAAGAAGATGGACGGGGGGTATTTGTGCCCTAGGGCTTATTACTGATGCACCATTGTTTTTGGATACCCAATTCACAAATACAATTTTTTTTCTTTGATGATATATTTATTTTAGTTAACCATAGTTATATTATGGGAATTTTTTTATTGAAAAGTTAGGTTAAATGAATCAATAGTGTAGGTGTACAGGTGTGTGGAAGAAGAATAAATATTGGTGAAGACATATTGATAGAGTTTGAAGGATATTATATAGAATTGAGGTAATTGCAGTGCTGATCAAACACACAAAAAACTTCATTAATATTCATACTGAGATGGTTACAAATATATAGTTTTTTTTTTCTATAACCACTCACCCAAATATATGTAAGTTGTTATAACAACTTGCATCCCTATAATCACTCCTCAATCTCCTACGTAAGTTGTATTAACAACTTACTTATATATTTTACTAACACCAATAATTAATGGAGCACTAAAAACAATATTTCCTTTCATTCCCCCCTTAGTACGAACATGGGGAACACCTATCTTTGTGTACTTGCACCTACTTTCATGATTAGGTGATTATCACAGGACAATCACAAATCCGATGGATGGTTTTATACCGGCTGACCACAAACCAATATTGGTGGTTTTAACTGGTTTACCACAAACCACATCATGTTGTGCCAAGTACTATTTTTATCCCTCATCAATATCACAATGTAGGGAATAATATAGGAAACAACTCACCAAAATGAACAATTAAACACATACTAGAAAGATTTCACATTTTCACCTCTAAGAATTGCAATGTTCTTGGTTGCAGCCATTGTTGTCGATCATTGCCACTCAATCTCAAACAACATAGGAAAACTCCACTGCCACTAGAAGCTGCCTTTGAATTTAGCAATTTTGGCATAGAATGGGAATGGAACATTGGTTAATATTACCCCCCACAATGTGAAATTCTAAATAGGAAGACGAAAAAGGAAAATTATATCGTGTTGTATCCCACTGTATAGAACTTTCTACACATGATGACTATTGCCAATGAACATATTCACTAACCAATCATCTTCTAATGAAGTACGACATTCAGAGGATCACCGCAGTTAGAGGATCATTGCAATTCTCTGCCATCCTATACAACCATTTTCTAGTATACACTATACATAATGCAACAGGAACACTGCAAAGAAACTAACAATAAAACTAAAGTACACTGAAAATCATATACTCATACTATATATATGTCACCACATCTGCTATGCGGCCCCATCGTTGGTGACTGACGAGATGTCACTGAATGACCTCCTTCCTCCAATGCCTCCATCCTCCATATTATGCTACTAGCTCAACCGGATTTGATCATGAAGCTCAATTTTACAAACCTTAGTTGGACGTCGGATACCACTGAAAATACGTCTGTAAGGCAATTTTTTTTTTTTTTACAACTTTTGGTATCATGACTTTTACAAAGATTTTTTTGACGTTGATAAGACAATAAAAATGACCATAATAACTTGAAACATGATGACAACTTACAATAACATTTTTTGACCAGACACAACTTTGACGAATGAAAAAATGACAATATGACTTAAACTATTAAAACTTGACACTTTATACTTTTTGAATACTAAAATAAACAAACAATTACTTTAACACATAATGACTTTGAATAAACTATCTCATATAAAGTTAATGATATTACACCTATCAATCAACAACTACATTGATAATGTGATAACATTTATAGATTTGAACTATGTAGAGACTTTGACATGGATTATAGTCATGAAACCATAAAAATTATTAAACTTACAGAGGCCAACTAAAATCGAGACCGACTCACTTTGAATTTTTGATAATTTAAAACCAATGACATATGATTGATTTGGTCAATTTTGAGCAAAAAAAACAACTTCCCAAACCTATACGCATCACATGGAGTCAATATGCTTTGAGGATTTATTTGGAGTGTTGGTGACCATAACAAGAAAACAAACTAGTGTATATAAAAGACTCTTGAAAAGGCATATGCTCAAAAAGAGACTTGTTGGCAAAACTTCTATGTAATATGGAAAAAGGCATCTAGAAAATGCACATAATATTTAAATCTGTGAGATATATGCCACAAATCTACGCCAGACTCCTAGAAAATGTATAGATTCACACGATCCAATTCTTCTACTAATCATTTAACTGCACCATTTACTTGGATATGGGAATTTGACTATGTGTGATTGTAGATGGAAGATCGTTACATGATATATATTTTGAAAAACTCATCCTTGTGACCATTAAGAACCTTGGTCGATGCCACCAAACAATAATTACTAGCGCTATTTCCACTAGCGTGAAGATAAATATACACATCATACTGTAGTCAAGTGGAAAATCACTAGACACAGGAGATTGTTATCAATACCATCAAATGTTTATGAATTGATAATAATAGATGATATCAATTAACAATATACATAATACGGGGCAAAGAAGAACAAGACATTGTCCCATATATTTTCAATTTCTCATTGTGATTGAATTGCTCTGATACCGCTGATAGAGTTTGAAGGATACTATATAGAAATTAGATAATTGCAGAGATGATCAAACACACAAAAAACTTCATTAATATTCATACTGAGCTGGTTACAAATATATAGTTGTTTTTGCTATAACCACTCACACAAATATATGCAAGTTGTTATAACAACTTGCATCCCTATAATCAATCCTCAATCTCCTATGTAATTTGTATTAACAACTTACTATATTTTACTAACACCAATAATTAATAGAGCACTAATAATAATATCTCCTAACACATATGAAGGAAATCAAAATCCTCCTTTTTCACCAGAATCCACAATCATGGCATCTACCACGTCTTATACAACATGCATGCTCATTTAAATATGTACCACCAGAAATAACACAATTTCCTTCAATTACCATATCATACAGACATGGGTAGGTGTACTTCCCTATACAATTTACTTATATATGGGTTTTACCCTCAAAAATACCTTTTCTCCTTGCTCAATTTTTCTATCAATCCTTTTCAAATCAACGTATATTTTCTTCCAATTAACATCTGATTTCAACATCTCACGAATGAGCTTAACTTTCTTTTTTATTTCAGTCAAAATTTATGAACCCACCACCTCTCTATTCTCCATGTTATCCAAACTAATAGGAGTTCTACACTTTTTTCCTTACACCACTAGAAATGGAGCCATTTAAAAAAGGAGTGATAAGTGTTATTGTAAGTAAATTCAACCAATGGTAGATAGTCCTCTAATTTGTATTGCTAATCCATGTAATACATTTTGAGCATATATTTCAAAACTTGGTTTACTGTTTCTATTTGTCCATCTGTTTCAAGATTGGCAGGCCAAACTAAAATTTAATTTTGTTCCCAACGCAAAGTTTAATATTTTCCAAAACTGAGAGGTCATTCTTAGGTCCTGTCGACACTAAAATTTTCCTCAGTAATTTCTATTTCATTAATGCATGTATTAGGAATAGGATGTTGTTAAGTATAATTAGTAGAAGTGTTTGATAGAAGATAACGGTGCCGTCAGTACGGTGCCGCCAATAATGTGGAGTACGGTAACAGTCAAAGTACAATAGGAATGTTATAAAAAGTAAATATTTGTCGTAAGTAGTCCGGTAATGTTAAAATGTCAAAGTTTGGGTAATGAGAGAAGTAGGGTCTACATGATTAGGAATTAGAAATATTACATTGGTAATAAGGACAAGGAGTGAGGTCATAAATATTTTGTGTATTTTATTTGTAAAAAGTCTAAAAATGTGGAACCCATTAAAATGATAAGGTTTATCTTATCTTAAAAGATAAGCTTACATGTATAGATAAGAGTTAAGGTATGGAATATGATTCGTCAGAGTGGATTTATTATCCTATCTTAGAGATAAGATGGATAAGCCTGGAAGTTCTATAAATAGAGAGGCCACCCCGCTCATTTAGCATAGAAGGAAGTAGTGAGAAATATTGTAGGAAGTGTGCAAAGGAAGCCATCAGTTTAAAAGTGTGTTGAAGAAGCCATTAAGAGGTGTAATTGTAAAGTTTCTACCATAGTCTTGGTGAAAGGCAAGTGAAGTCAATAACACTTGAAGTACCTCATGGGTGAGATTGTAACAATTTCGTGTTAATATTATAATTTACTTTGATATTTCAGATTTGTCATCGTTCTGTCTTATCATAGTCGATGGTATTCTTGTGTTATGTTGTTGTTTTGTTTCCAGATTACATCCACCAAACTAAAGGCTGTGCATTAGTAAATAATCATAGCACGAGGAGTTCCCGGTGAAGAATTATCATAGTGCCGGATTGGTGATGACATTTTGGTTCCGTTGCCGGGACCATTCCTCGTTGGTGGATTTTCTGGAGAGATATTCCCACTTAGTCAAAAATCAATTGGAGGGTAACCTTATTTTTACTGTGCATAGTAGTTACCATGGTAAAGTCATTTGTACCGTGAATAGTAGTTACCATGATAAAGTCATTTTTGCTGTGAATAGTATTTACCACAGTAAAGTCACTTTTTACCGTGAATAACATTTACCGCAGTAACTTCACTTTTTACTGTGAATAGTGTTTACCATAGTAAAGTCAGTTTTTACCGCAGTAAATCAAGTTTTACCACAGTTTACCGTGGTCATTTCTATTTTACTACTTTCTATATAGTGATTTCAATTATTTGTGCACATAAGTCTTGTTGATTGTACTTGTGGGTTGGTATTTCACTGTGGTTACTTTTGAAAATGGGGAAGATTCCTATTTTTTCAGCCCAATTTAATGAAGATGCTTCCTCTTTCATTCAAGAGTTTAAACGATCTTGTATTTGTAATGGCCTTATAAGAAGAGAACAGTGGACTGAATTTTTTCCTACCTTTTTAGATGGTTCCGCCCTTAGGTGGTTTGAAACACTAGGTGATAATGTGAAAAACTCATGGGATTTATTAACTGAAAGTTTTCTTGAAGAATTTGGTGAACAACAGAGATATGCAGATCTCATGATTGATATTACAAAGCTATACCAAGGAGAGAAGGAGAAGATAAGGGATTATCATGCTCGTGTTCTAGAGCTAAGGAGGAAGCTCGATGCGCAAATCCAGAAGGAAGGATTAGCGGATGGGTTGATGAATGACGTGGATAATCTCCTATGTAAGCACTTCATTCTTGGGATTAAGCTAGAGATTAGACAACGAGTGAAGTATGACCGCCCAACTACCATTGAACAAGCAAAGGAGATTGCAGGAAGGCAAGAAGAAAGCATGGAAGAGGAGCCCAAATAAATTGTTGCTAAAGTAGAGCCTACACCAGCACCTTTGGTCCAGAATCCACAACCACTCTCGGTGAGCACTAATCTTTCTCCTAGTACATCTACTGAGTATGAAGATTTGCTAAAAAAGATGGGTCATTTAACTATTAATCTTCCTCAAGGAAAATAATTTAGTTCTCAGGTAGGAGATAGAGGTCCAAAAAGAAATATTTATAAAGTTGTATGTTATGGTTGTTATAAAAAGGGTCATTATAAGTATAATTGTCCAGATAGAGCTTCTACATCTGGTAAAGGAGATAATGATAAAGGAAAAGCACCTGTGAATTCTTTTGATGTAGTAGATAAGAGCAGAAATAATGAAGTAGATGTGTTTGTAACAAAAAGAAAGAAATAAAAATATAATCAAGATGGAAATGATCCTAAGAAGATGAAAGGAGAAACTAGTAAGAAACATAGGAGAAGAAAGTTGGGTGTGCAGGATTTTCTGATTTCAAAGGGGCAAAGACCATACTCCATCTTGGAAGATCTGTCCAAAAGGCCTGCAAATATTACATATGGTCAACTCTTGGCTATGTCTTCTGAGAAGAGATGAGAGATGCGAAGTGGACTCAATGCTCGACGAAGAAAGGAGGTTGAGGTCCTTGTTTTGGAGGCAGAGGCAGATCCCTATGCTCCACAAGCTGAGGTACTATGTAATGGTATTTCAATTCATGATGTCTTAGTTGATGGAGGTGCTGCAGTTAATATAATGACTGAATCTGTAATGAATATGTTGGGTTTAAAAATTGATCGCCCTTCAACACTTATGTTAAGGTCATTAAATAAGGGAAAAACTAAACCAGAAGGTGTAGTTTCAAATGTGGCAATATCTGTTATGGGTGTTGTATGTGTGGTAGACTTTCAGGTGATGAAAAATGGTACTGTTGCGTACCCAATACTGCTAGGAAGACCATGACTAAGGAGAGTTCATGCAAGAAACTACTGGAATGAAGGCTTCATGACACTTGGACGTGGTAGAGAGAGGATGAAAATAAACGTAATCCCTCGGCATCATAAGGTAGAACCTGTCGATTCAAGTGATGAAACTGATGATTGGACATCCTCTGATTACTCTACTACCAGTGAAGTGGACATTGAAGATGAAGAAAGTGAGGTTGATGTTTCAGTCATGGATATCCTTCCAGTCACACCAACTCATGACCCCATAAAATTATCTGAAGAAGAAGTTGATGATCGTCTCCAACAAATAAAGATTGGTGATGCTGTGATGGAGAGTGAGAAGGAATCCTACCTCCAGCTTTTTCGAAGGTACATACACCTATTCACTTTTGATTACAAGGAACTCCGTCAAGTAAGTTGGGTAGAACATTCTATTGAGCTGGTAGATGGTGCTAAGCCCATAAAGCAAATGCCATATAGAATGAATCCTAATTTTTCCAAGACTGTAAAAGAAGAAATAGATAAGTTGCTTAATGCAGGATTCATATTTGTTGTGGAGAATTCAGAATGGGTTTCTCCCATTATGATCTCAATAAAAAAGAATGGGAAGCTACGCATTTGTGTTGATTACAGGAAACTCAATAAGGCAACAAAGAAGGATCATTACCCTCCTCCATTTTCAGATCAGATCTTGGACGAAGTAGCTGGCTAGGAGTGCTATAGTTTTGCTGATGGATATAGCGGCTACAACCAAGTTCGTATAGCAGAGAAAGATCAGCTGAAGACCACGTTCACCACTCCTTGGGGAACATTTTCTTATAGAGTTATGACTTTTGGGTTGTGTAATGCTCCGGCAACATTCCAGCGTTTGATGAATAGGGTGTTCGAACCCTACATTGGGACCTTCATCAGAGTATTTCTAGATGATTTTTACATCTATGGGAGCAAGTTGGACCACCTGCACCAGATGGAGACAACATTTCAAAGGTTAGATGAAGCACAAGCCTCACTAAACCCTACAAAGTGTGTCTTTGGATGTTCTAAAGGCGTTTTGTCAGGTCATGTTGTATCCAGAGATGGTATTGGTACTGATCTTGATAAAGTTTCAAAAATCAAAGATTTACCATTTCCTCTGAATAGAAGTAAGTTGAGATCATTTTTAGGCCATGTGGGTTACTTTAGAAGGTTCATCAAGAATTTCTCAAAGATTTCACAGCCACTAACCCAGTTCTTGAAGAAGGATGTTACTTATGAACCAGGAAATAAGGCGCATGAAGCTTTTGGACAACTGAAGGAAGCCCTGGTGTCTTCACCTGTTTTAAAGAATCCAGATTGGAGTAAGCCATTCATTGTGTACACTGATGCCTCAGATGCAACACTAGGAAATACTTTGAGCTAAAAGGATGAAAACGGGAATGAACATCCAATTTACTTTGGGAGTAGGCAAATGAGCAGTGTTAAGGTAAATTATACTGTAACTGAAAAAGAGGCTCTAGCTATCATTTTTGCTGTAAATAAGTTTAGAAATTACTTGCTATGGCAGAAATTTATAGTTGTAACAGATCATCAGGCTCTAAAATATATTGTCAATAAGCCTAACCCATCAGGGAGGATAACAAGATGGATAATTTTGCTACAAGAATTTGAATTTGATATTATAGATAGGCTAGGAAAGAATCATGTCAATGCAGATGCACTCTCTCGAGCCTATGATGGTTTAGGATCATCTTGTGATGATGATGATTTCCCCAATGCAACATTGTTATCCCTTGATACAATCCCTAGTGAATATATAGATATTTAGAATTATCTGAATGAATTCAAGTTTCCTGATGGTGCCAATGCAAAGACTAAGAGAAAGATTACTCAAGCTAGTCATCCATATTCTATTTTGCATGGAGTATTATTTCCAATAGGACCTGATGGATAGTACAAGAGGGCAGTTGGACGTGATCAAGGGAAGGAACTGCTAGAAGAATTCCACAATGGTACATGTGGAGGGCACTTCTATGGACAACTTACAACAAGAAGGATCTTGGATGCAGGTTATCACTGGCCCGCTCTTTTTAAAGATTGTTATAGTTATTCTAAGACATGTGATATTTGTCAAACACATGTCAATGCAGATGCATTCTCTCTAGCCTATGATGGTTTAGGATTCATCTTGTGATGATGATGATTTCCCCAATATCTGAACATTGTTATCCCTTGACACAATCCCTAGTGAATACATAGATATTTGGAATTATCTGAATGAATTCAAGTTTCCTAATGGTGCCAATGCAAAGACTAAGAGAAAGATTACTTCAAGCTAGTCATCCATATTCTATTCTGCTATGGAGTATTATTTCGAATAGGACCTGATGGACAGTACAAGAGGGCAGTTGGACGTGATCAAGGGAAGGAATTGCTAGAAGAATTTCACAATGTTTACATTGGAGGTTCACTTCTCTGGACAACTTACAACAAGAAGGATCTTGGATGCAGGTTATCACTGGCCCACTCTTTTTAAAGATTGTTATAATTATTATAAGACATGTGATATTTGTTAAACACATGGTAACTGTAAGACTTCATCAGCTCTATTATGCCTTATTCTTCCACTTGGTCCCTTTAAAAAGTGGGGAATAGACATTGTAGGATCCACTTCCAACTACCTCATGCCAAATCATAAGTATATTGCTAGTTGCGACAGATCTCAATTTAAACAAGTGGGTTGAAGCTAAGCCATTGAAAACAGCTTCCATGGATGAAGTGGCAAGGTTCATATATGAACGCATTGTCACCAGATTTGGTTGTCCATTAGAAATTGTAACAGATCAAGGAAGCCATTTCATTAATGAGGTGGTAGAAGCCCTAGTCAACTAAGTTTTCTATTAAGCACATGAAGGAAACAACATACAAGCCAAGCACAAATGGAACAGGTGGAACGAACAAATTTTGTGTTGTGTCAAATTCCAGCAAAAGATGCAGCCTTGCAGGTACATAAGTGGGATAAAAAGATTCATGCAACATTGTGGGCATTAGGGCAACATCAAAGTCAGCAATAGAATACTCCCCATTTTAGTTGGCCTATGTGCATTAAGATCCAGTTCTTCCTATTGAGTTTGATATCTCCCACTGTGAGAGTTATGAAAAAATAAAAGGATGGATGAAAGTGATTAAGTAAAAGAAAGGTTGGTACATCTTCATTTGCTAGAGGAAATGAGGGAAATAACAAAGGATACAAGCTATAAGAAGAAAATGAAGCAGAAGGAATACTGACCTGCATCACTTCAAAGATCCGCTGGTCTCCATTTCATGTGAATGATCCTTGGTTCTAGTATATGATTCCAGATACAAAAAAAGATTGACAGAGAAAATTTCTTCTCAAATGCTTGAAGATGGGGCTCCCAAAAAAATATCAGCTGTGCATAAAAATGGTACGTACCGACTGGAGGAATTGGACCTGGCACTCCCATTGGTACGAAATGGGTCAGACCACGACAAGTTGAAGATTTTCCAAGCACCAGAATAGTCTATTCCAAGGACGGAGTAGAAGCTAGGAAGGGGGGAAGATGTCGACACTAAAATCTTTCCTTCGTAGATTTCTATTTAAATGGAATGTATGCTATGTAGGAATAGGATGTTGTTAAGTGTAATTATTAGTAGCATCCAATAGGAAGATAACGAGCACCGTCATGTACGGTGCCGCCAATAATGTAGAGTACGGTAATAGTCAAGAGTACAATAGGATGTTGTAAAAAGTAAATATTTTTCGTAAGTGGTCCTGGTAATGTTAAAATAAGGGTCAATAGTTGGGATGAAGTAGCTCAAGTAGGGTCTACATGATTAGGAATTAGAAATATTATATTTGTAATAAGGACAAAGAGTGAATTTCATAAATACATTTTTTGTATTTTATTCGTGGAAAAGCTCTAAAAAGGTGGACTATCCCATCATAGAGATCTGATACTAGACTTTATCTTATCTTAGAAGATAAGCCACTACATGTAAAGGCAAGAGTTTAGGCATGAAATATGATTGGCCTGGAAGATATTTCCTATCCTATGGCTTAGAGATAAGATGGATAAGCCTAAATTCCTATAAATAAAGAGGCCAACCCCCCTTATTTAGCATAGAAAGGAAGTCAAGTGAGAAATATTGTAAGTGTGTAAAGGAAGCCATCATTTTGAAGGTGTGTTAAAGAAGCCATTAAGAAGTGTAATTGGGAAGTTTCTCCCATAGTTATTGTTGGAAGGCAAGTGACAGTCAGTAAACACTCCAAACCAGTAGTAACCCTTTCATGGGTGAGATTGTAACAATTTCATGTTGAAAATTGCCTATAGCTACTTACAACATTATATTTAGTAGATTTATCGTCCATTCCTGATCTTATCAATACATCTTATGCAGAATTCCTTGTGTTATGTTTGTTGTTGTGTTTCCAGATTCCATCCACCAATAATAACATGTGCTGATGGCATGTAAGTGAAATAATCATAACATGATGATTTCCCGGTGAAGAATTATCATAGTGCCGGATTGGTGATGACAGTCCAACAAGGAGCAGGTACATCATCTCTCCCTTCTTCTTGATTATCTTATACAACAAAAACAACCTCCTTTTCATTGTTTGCTTCGTCTTGTTGACCCGAGGCTAGTTGTTCACACAAGCCCTTCCCATGGACTAGCTTAATGACCTTGATCTCAATGTCATATTCCATGACACGAGTGATACATCCTACACGTTTTTCATTTAGATCCTTGTTAAGAAGGAATTCTTTAACTCCCGCATGGGAGACAAACAATTGGATTTTATTATTTGAAACCAAATGCTTAAAATTTTTTAATCCTCTGATTACTACCAGAACTTGATTTTCGATGAAGGAGTATCTCACTTCATAGTCTTCCAGACCTTGACTAAAGAAAACAATTGGCTATTCTATACCTTCTTTGTTATGCTGAACTAAGATTACAAAAATTGTGTCACTACCACTGAAGGCATACAATACAAAGTATTTAGAGAAATCTGGATTCACGAGAGTTGGGGCTTGTTATATAGCTTCTTTGATGGCCTCAAAGCTTTCCTTTCCTTTAGCTATTCACCTGAATGCTAAGCTCTTCTTTAACATCAATGTTATTGGCTTAAATAGGGCAGCAAAATTTGGTACAAACTTGCAGATGAAATTGATTTGTCCCAGGAATCTTTGAAGAGATTTCTTATGGCTTGGCAATGGCAATGTTGTTATTGCTTCAACTCTCTCCAGGTCAATTACCAATCCTTCCTTTGATACAATATGGCCTAGAAGCCTACATTCATGGGCTAAGAATATGCATTTTTTAGGGTTCAATGATACCCCAAAACTCGTGCATCTTTAAAACACCTGCCTTAGGTGGAAAAGGTGGTTTGCTGCATTTTTGGAAAACACTATAATGTCATCTAGATAGATCAGTACTATTTTGTTGATCAGTCCTTTGAATTCCATATCCATTTCCCTTTGAAAAGTGGCTCCGACATTAGACAATCTAAATGGCATTTTTCTGTAGGCATAGGTGCCCCATTTGATGGTGAAAGCTATTTTGAACTGATCATCTTCTTTCACCATGATTTGGTTGTACCCTGAGTAGCCATCTAGGAGGGAGAATCTCTTTGATCTAGACACCACTTGCAAGATCTGCTCCATTGAAGGGAGTGGGTAGTGATCTTGTAGGGAGGCTCTGTTCAAGTCTAGAAAATCTACACACAACCTAATCTCTCCAATTTTCTTCTGACTGGGACCAGGTTTGTAACCTAGCTTGAGTGTTTGATTGGAAATATGATACTTGACTCTATCAACTTGTTCAGCTCTTTCTTCATCAGAGGTTCAACGTGTGGGTTGATTGGTCTCTAATTTTTCCTAATGGGCTGAGCAACTGGATCTAGTTCGATTGTGTGTTGTGCTAGCTTTGGATTGAACCCTATTAGGTCTTCATAGCTCCAAGCAAACACATCTGGAAATTCTTGGCAAAGTTATATGAATTCATACCTTTCTTGTTTGGTGGCCACTTTGCCAATTTGAAGTGTTTTGTCTTCTCCAACTGGGATTGAATCCGAATCTTCTCCTTTGATCTATATGTTAGCCTTTTCTTTTCTAAACTGATCATTGGGATTGAAGATAGAATCCAATGTCACTAAGCCTTTGGGAAGCTTGTTTGTATACAACTGTACTATTTGATTCCCATATTGATTCTCTATTTTGCTTTGATTTCTAGCTGAGAATTCAGCTTCTTCTTGCAAAAAATTAATGATCTGTTGATCATTCTCAAACACTTGCCAGCATGTGTTGTTATCTGGCACTGCTGGCCTCACAACTATATGGATATGTGGCTATTCTTTATCTCTTTTTATGCTGTCGATCACATCAAACATTGCTCCAACTGCTGCAATCCTATCAACAACTTCATTCTCCTTCTTGGGTATAGACACAATGCTGAAGGCCTTGAAATCCTCCATGAGATCTCATACCCTACTCTTGTAGTTCTTGAGCAAGTCATTCTTGACAGCATTAAGTCCCCTAACTTGATTGGAAACTAGTTCACTGTCGCCAAACACTTACAAGTTCTTGATTCCTAGCTTTCTTGCCCAATGAAGACCATGGACCAAAGCTTCATATTCAACAGTGTTGTTTGAGTAGGCAAACTGAAATCTGAAGGTTGAATAATATTTCATACCTTTGGGGGACATAATCATAGCTCCTCCTCCAGCTCCTTGTCTACTCCTTGAGCCATCAAAGAACAATTGCCATACCTCATTTTCATCTTTATATTCTGGATTAATTAGGTTAGGAAGAGGATGATTATCTTCATTTAGACAGTAGACACCTAGCTCAAATTCTTCCATCTCCTTATAGGGGTCAAAAGCATGTCTTTTGTTGGCCCAGTCATCGAGAGTCAAGTTTGGGATACATCCCACCTTGGTATCTGTTTCACAAGTGCTTAGGAGGTCTTCTTGATCAAAAGATGAGCAGTTGGCATTGATTGGGCTAGGCACATAAGATTTAATATGATAATCGGAAATGGGTTCAAAAATGATTGTGGCGTTTGCCCCATACCTTGTTCTAAAGAGCATATGTGACCAATCAACAGATAGATAGCCTCCAATTTTGGCAATGAAGTCCCTGGACAAGCACAAAGCAAAATGTGGTGGCAAATATATGATGGATATGTTTTACAAAATAGTCACATTAGGGAAGGCATGCAGAGTGAGGTTCAGATCTTTGATGATTTCAATAGTTGTCACTGTTGTCCCATCTAATTGTGCTAACCCTCTAGAGATGACTTCATATTGAAGACCCAGTTAGTCAGCTATTTGTTTGGGCATCACATAACTACTAGCCCCAGAATCAATCATACAATTGTGCACCAATTTGTCTCCAATAATCAATGACACATAGAATGGAGGAGGTCTCAGACTCTTACCTTGTTGTTCTCCATGGTTCCTCCCGGGTTAAATTGCATTAGCAAACACTCCCTCTTGTGAGTTAGGGGGTTAATTTGAGCTCGACCAATTTTGTATGGCAGTCTGCAACAAATCCCTCTACCCCAGAATGGCCAGTGACTCCCATAGTGAAATGTTCACACTTTTCCTCTTCATTTTCTCGATAATATTGAATAAGATATCCTTTTGCTACCCCTTCCTAGATACATTTCTTTCTTCCACATGGGTTTTTACAACTGGTGTCTGACTGAATTTGGAAGGTGGCTTGGATTGGTTCTACATGTTGGGAGTTGTATTTGGAACACCGGGACCTTGTGGAGTAATGGAAGGTTAAGGGTCACCTAAGTTTAGTTGTTGGACCTCTCCAATATTTCTCCTTTTGGACCGTGTATTGGAATCCACACTTTGAGAAGGGAACTGATTCATTCCACATAAGTCTTCAGCCTACCAATTTACTAGCATAGTTTTGTTTGGGGGTCCACCTTGTTGAGCTCCTTGTTACTGATCTCCCTCTTGGCTAGGTTCTTGTGGCACCATACTGGCTTCCACCATCAAGGCCTAATTTAGAGAACCATTAAAGCACATTGAGTGGTTATGTGGCTAATAGCATGGAAAACACCAATCATATTCCTGTGCCATATTGTTTTGTGTTAGGACCAATGCCCTTGATGTTGAAGTTATGTTTAAATCATACAACATGAAATGTCTAGCAGCTTGGGGTTGTCCTTGGTTATGGCTCTGATTTATAGTCTGAGGTGGTGGACTATTATGTTGATATCAGGGTCTAGCTTGATATTGAACCTGGGGATGATATTGCATGGAACTCTGAGCCTGTTGTCTTTTGATGGTCACTAGCTCATTTCCCAAATTTTACAGTTGCTTCATCACTTCCTGAAGCTCCTTAGAGGTGTTAGATGATGAAGTGGAAGCTTCAGCTGAGCTTTAACTTGTAGGGGTGGGTATAGGAGCTAATGTAGGTGTTTGGCTAGTATCTGGGTTTCCTAACTCAGGGTACAGAGGCATGGATGGCCTGGGGGTAAGTTTACTAGCTTGAATCAAATAGTTCTCACCTCCTATGGAAAGGCTATAAGCTGCATGTAATGTTGTTCCCCCCATTGACTGAATCATCAAAGAAATATCAAAATTTAAATCCCTAAGAAAGTGTAAGACATCACCTTCATTATTGGGCTTTACTATTGTTCGAATCCTGTCCTAGGTCTAATGGAATCTAAGGTTGAAGTCTGTTAGCTGCTCCTTTGGGGCTCTCTTGATTGTTGTTAGTTGCTCCAACAAAGATAAGTTCTCACCTTTCTCTCCAAAATGGTTGTGAACAGTTGTGCATAGCTGATTCTAATTCTAGATAGAACCTACTTCAAGACTTCTGAACCATTATGAAGCTTTACCTTTGAGTGACGAGGTGAGCAACTTGACTGTAATGTCCATCTCATGGATCTCATGGATTGTACAGGTATTTACAATATCTTGGAAATGATCACTGGGAGAAGTTTGGTTCTCCCCAGTGAAATATGGGATGCTTTTTAATGCTGCAATTGGGACTAGATTTTTTGCATTCAAGGCGAGTGCACTACTGTTAGTGAAGTTGACATAAGGATTTGGTTGATCCATTCTGATCTTTCTGACCACCCTTGCAGACTGAAAGAAAGGCCTTGTAGGTGGAGGTGTTGACAAGGTTCTACTTGGTGGAGATGGAGACCTCTGAACTCTCCTTTCTCTACCTAGGGATAGATGCAAGTATTCAAATATACCTTCTTTCCTTTCTCTAGACTATGTTTTTCTCATGAATCTCCCAAGCTTGGGCTACTAAAACCAGTGGATTCTTCCTCTGTTGGAGTCGCCAGATATAAGAATTTGAAGCTTCTTATAAGTTGAAGATCGCAATAAGTGCACATTAATCTTGTTGTGATGGAATGGAGACTTCTCTGTCCCATCGGGCATGCCAAAATTGTTAGTGCGAAATCACAGCACCCCCAAAATGAGTTCTAAAAATCTACTTTTCTAAGGTAGACTCATTTGGTGTGATTGCATAACATTGAACTTTCCCCAAGGTGTGGGACCTTGCAAAATAGGAAAGCTCTCTAGATTAAAGGTTGATTCCTTATTCCTCTATTTAGATGCATACATGAGAACTTGCAGAGGATTTATCTCTATACCTAATCTAAAACTTGCCAAGGAGATAGGGATAAGAAAGGGGTACAAGAAATAAAAAACTAGAATACAAGGTGATGCATCAAAGGAATGATGAACACTAGTTATGTTGATAGACACAAACCAATAAATAGATGTAATAATCAAACACAGATAACCATATTTATAATTAAAGACCAGATGCAAGCAAAAGAGACATGAAGGATCTAAAATCGATCACAAACGTGTTTTATTGCTTTGCAAATTGATACAATACATTACAAAATAACCAGGAGGTAAGAAATATATTGTAACTTAGATGGAAGGCCTAAAATTCCACAAATTCCTTTTCTAGAAGAAAAAGGGAGCCTGTAAAAAAAGGAATGTCCAACCCTTTACAATGAATCCTACCCTTGTATTTATAGATTTGATCAAATAGGAGAAAGAGAGGGAAAAGTGGGAAAAGCAGGTTGAGGCTCAACCACTGTTTTGATTGCCTTTAACAAAATCTCCCCCCAAATTTTTCTTTACTGCATCAGTCTTTAGTTCAATGCCTTGAAGGAAGAGGAAACGGCAGAACAAATCAAATCTGATCTGGTTGTTGAGGCAAAGAGATCTTGTATTAAAGGCCTAAAGATGTTTCTCCATTTTCACCTACCAGGGCCACGCGGTAACCTGGCGCTCGTTTGGGCTTCCCTTTTTGGATTCATATTTGGAGAAGAACCGTTAGGACATGTGGTTTTTGTTGATCAAATAATACTTGGAAAAGATCAGACAAGGAGTCTGCACGGGATAAAAGCCCATGATCGAAGGCATAGAAGGATAGGAAGGACCCGCACACGGAAGGAAAGTTCATATTTCAGGACTTTGCCGATTTGGGTACGAGGATCTATTTTTAGAAGATGGCGTGTGGAACACATCAATGATGCAGTGATGTGTGCACCATGCATTTTCCATATTTAAAAGAGCAGCTCAAAGCGTCTATGCATGGAGACAAGCTAAGAATAGAATGGACACTTCAGTTAACTATAAGAGGACTATATATAGTGCACTTGCATGTGTGGATATTATTTTAAATGGTGTATGGCTAATAATAGCATGTGACCTATTTCTGGAGTAGTTAAGCAGTGAAGGGAAAGTCCCCCCACCCTATATATATGACGATTAGGTGCATAGTGAGGGAGAGATCTGTATGTGTGTGGAAAAGATATATAGATATGTATGTATGATTCTGAATATGTGTATCAGATTCATATGTGCCTTAAGATGAATTCACAGTAATGTAAGGATCTTCTATAATTATTAATAGATGGAGGATATTGGCTAAATCTAAGTGTTATTTTGTGTAATTGAGTAGTGCATGTTAGTGTTTCAATCATGGTTACTGTTTAATCTTGTTCTTTCATAGATCTGTGGGTAGCATGCATTGTAGAATGATGGATTAGTCACGAGTATTTATGGTTCTTTCTTCATCATGTGTCATCCTATTACAGTAACCATAAAGAGGAATTTGGTACCTTTACGCACTTTGGGTGAGTGCTCAGTCTAGGCTAAGTGATGTGCCAGTGCGACTAGAGTGTTATCTTACAAATTCTAAGTTGCATCATTGGTTCCGTTGCCGGGACCTATTTTTTAGTTATTTTTAAGATGGTTCATGATGAAGATATACCAGCTAACTCTAGAAAATATTGAGGAATGGATACATGATTTGGAGGAAGTGTATGCATGTTGGTTCAGCAGTGGATCCGAGTTTAACACACACACTTGGGTAGAATAAAACCTGTATGACAATTTATATTAGAGTTTTTTCACTATATTTCTAGTAGAACTATACGAGTGACTTACTCTGTATGCATCTCAATGGAATTAGAGATATCACGCACTTGGTTGGACACATGAGGAATTTCAGGATCTTTATGATGTTGATCTGATTTGGACTCGTGCGGTGGACACGTGGTTTCGTGGTGTTCTAAATAGTTATATTCTGGAATACTCAATTTTGACGTACCCTTGCCCAGAGGTCGTTGAATTTTTCTTTTTTGAGGTATCCAAGAGGAACATATTTGCATGGTATTCCATTGTCAATCAAGATCTTAATGGTAACTTTGAACCTGGAAAGTAAACCCATGACTAGCTAAGTTTCACCACACGCGAAGGCAAGAATAGGTTTGGTATTAAGATGGCAGACCTAGCGGCATAAAATTAGAGAGAGGAAAGGTGGCTTAAGTATAATGAGGCTCACGAGAGGGAAATAGAGAAGCAATGTTCCATTACAGAAAGTATGCCATTGAGGAGAGAGCTGGCTCATGAAGGATTTACGGCTCACGTAGAAGACATGGAGCCAGAGAAGTAGGAACTCCCCTATTTTGGAAAGCATGATAGAGATCCCTTCTCAGCCTCACATGGAAGTACGCCAATAGAGACTACTATTATCAAATTTCACCCCCCAGGGTTGAATTGATAACATGCATCATAGTTTTCAGTTCCGAGCAAGTAGATTGATTCAGGAAAAACTTGTGAAAATCAGCTAAGTCTTTGTCCTAGAAATAGTTGGGACATTCGGGACACCAAGGTGCGGTTTGGCTGAAACGCCTCCAGGCGGCCCGCGAAGAACTGGGAAAAATGGGACAAAAGGACGTGAACCAGCCAGTTCGGCCGAAATGGGACAAAGGGACAATCAGGCCGTCAGGATGCAAGGGACGCAGAAGGCCAGTTCGGCCGAAGGAGAAGAAAAACGACTAACTGCTCGGGACATTTGGGCCTTGAAGACGCGAACCGGCTGGTTCGGCCGAAATGGAAAACTTTCGTACTAAGCAGTTGGGACATCTGGGCCGCAAGGACGTGAAGGACGCGAAAAGGTGAAGCGGCCGAGAACAAAGGAAGTCATTTCGGGCGGTTCGGAAGTTTTTGTCCCACGCAGTACTGGGACGTTTGGGACAAATGGACACGAAGGACGTGAACCGGCCGGTTTGGCTGAAACAAGAAACTTTAGCACAAGGACATCTGGGACAAAAGGACGCGGTGGATGCGAAAACCTGGCAAGCCCATGGAAAAATCACAGCATGACACGTGTCGCCAAGGAAAAAGGTCCAAAGAGTCAAAGGGGTGAGTTTTCGAGCACTGATCCGAACCAATGAAATAGTGCCATGTGTCCAAGTTTAAGGGGCCCACAAGAAAAACCCGCGAAAAGGTGGAGAGAGAAAATTTCTCAGCAATCCAGAGCCTGCCACGTGTCGTCCAAATGGCAAAGCGTGGGAAAAGAAATTTAAAATCCGTTTTCACCTGTTTTGTGCCCTAAATCTTCAGATCATCATATCTTTCGATCCAGAGATCAGATTTGCACGTTCCTTATACCAACAGAAAGCTGTTGAAGTTCTCTACATGATTCTGGGATCAATCTTGCATTTTGGTATAGTCTGGAGGGAGAAAATTGTGAAAACATCCCTGATGCGTGGTGATAGACAGAAGTAATGCTTCAACAACCAGCTTTAATGCAGTAGACAGTTCGCCGCTTCTGTTAGACAGTCCACCATTTTTCCAGGATTCGCTGCTTCTGCCATAATGAGATGATTCTAAATGCAACCTACAGGTGGTTGGGGCAGTTCTAGATTTCCTCTCTCTTCCCTCTCTCATTCTTTCTATATATTGTAAAGAGGGGCTTCTTTAATAGGTGGGACATTTTTGTTTTGCACCCCCCCTTTCTTCCCTTGCTTGCAAGAGAATTTTATGGAGTTTTCAAACCTCCCATACGGATTGTAATTGCAGTTTTCTTCTGCCTCTTTGTCACTGCAATGTAGTGTATTGACTCTTGAGCAATAATATATATGTTTGTGATTGATTCTCAACCCTCTCATGTATTCATTGTTGTCATTTTGATCTCTTATTGCAGTTTGGTTACCTGTGCATGGTGTTTGTATTGCATCTCTATGGTCTATGTTAAATTTGCAAAACGAGTGTCTAACATTCCTCGGTGCATCACCTTTGTAGTTAGGTTTTATTTTTATGCATTTTCTACCCTGTCTCCTTGGCAAGTTAGATTAGGTCTGTAGTAAACCCTCTACATTTTATTTGTGCATCTGAACAGAGGAATAGGAACTAGCCTTCTCTGGAGAATATTTTCTCTTCTTTACAAGTCCCACGCTTGGAGAAAGGATTCCATGTTGTGCAATCACACTGGATGCCTGAACATCAACCTAGAAGCTTGATTTGCATCCAGGGGTGTTGTGAGTCTGCAACAACAGTTTTGGCATGCTCGGTGGGACCCTAGAGGTCTCATTTTTATTGCAGCAAATTTGATATGCATCTGCTACAGTTTTCTTTCTTATAAGAGCTATTATTTGCATATCTAGCAACTCCAAGGGGAAGAATTAACTGGTTTCAATAGTGCAGTCCTGAAAACTCATGAGAAGAATCATCACAAGGTCAAGAGTTGGAGAAGAAGAAGTGCTGTTTGAATACCTGCAGTTATCTCTAAGAAGAAGGCAAAGAGGAAGAAGGATTCAAAAGTCTCCATCTCCACCAAATAGAACTCTCTCAACTCCTCCATCTGACATGCCTTTCTTTCAATATACAAGGGTTTTAAGACCAATCAGAATGGCTCAGAACAACCCCTACGTCAACTTCACAGGCAGCAGCCCACTCGCTCTCAATGCACAACATCCAGTTCCTATTGCAGCCTTGAAGAACATTCTCTACTTCACTAGAGAAAATCAGACTACTCCAGGTGATCATGTTAAATATATTGCTAACCTTTGTGCAATCCATGAAATCGATGAAATGCAAGTGGTTGTCAAATTACTGGCATCTTCATTCAAGGGTAAAGCATTGTAATGGTTTAGGAATCAGCTGGGTATTGTGCTTCATGAGAAATTTGGAGAGAAGGGAGACAACTTGTCTCTTTTGGAGCAGCTGACGACTATCAAGAGAGCTCCTAATGAGCAACTAGCCGACTTCAACTTCAGATTTCAAAGGTCTTGAGATAGGATTCCAGTGGCAGTCAGGCCAATAGCAGGAATTGCTTTTCTATATTACCTTAAAGCTTTGAATTCTGATATTTCTATGTTAATTCAGTCCATGGGAGGCAAAACAATCCCTATGGCTTATAGCATTGCCATTAGAGCCGAAAACTGTCTTATTCAAGCTGGTAAACTAGCTCCTAGGCCTCCCATGCCCTTGTATCCAAACTTAGAAAATCCAAGCACTAGTCAAGCACCCACTTTGGCTCCTGTTCCCACCCCTGGAAATCAGAGTTCAAATGAAGCTTCCACTTCATCTCCAAGTGCTTCAAATGAACTTCAAGAGGTCATGAAGCAATTGCAGAACCTAGGCAATGAGCTGGTTACTCTCAAGAGGTAGCAAGCCCAAGGTTTCAGACCTTCTTATCAACCCCAAGCTCAGCCTAATAGGCAGCCATACCAACCACAAAGACCACATAATCCAGTTGCAAATGTGAATCAAACGAGGCCTCCCGCTAATAGACCATTCCAACACTATAATCCAAATGCCATGTCTTCCTCTAAGGCATTAGTGCCAACACAGAATAACAATGCCCAGGAATATGATTGGTGCTTTCCATGCAACGAGCCTCATAACCAATCCATGTGCTTCAATGGTGCTCTCAATCAAGCACTAATGGTGACAACTATCGGTGTGGAGGGCGAGAGCAGTCAAGGAAATAGCCAACAACCAGAAACATTCCAACAACAATCAGCCCCAAATGACACTGCATTGGTGAACTGGCAAGCAGAAGATTTCTGTGGCATGAATCAGGTAGTTTCTCAAGGTGTTACAGCCAACACAAGGTCAAAGAGGAGTAATCTGGGTGAAGAACAACCATTAGCCCCAGCCAATCCACAACCTTCCATGGCTCCACAAATGATTGGCAAGCAGAGTCCAGTTTTAAATACACAAGGGCAACCAAGAACAGCCCCTAGGCCAACTCAAATGCCAGCTGTTGCTGCCCACGTGCAAGGAGTAAACGTGTAAACCAAAGGATAACAGAGAGATTCTTCATCACCATTCAGTATCATTGATCAGATGAAGAAGACAAATGTTAACATATCAATGTGGGAATCCCTATCTATCCTAGGCCAAAGAGATCTGCTGCAAGATGCCATGAAGGATTGGAAAACTTTGAATCAGTGGGTTTAGATGCAAGACAAAGTGCTTACAAATGCTACCCAGCCTGAAGGAAGTCATGGAGGACAACAAGGTAAAATGTTGAAGCCCCCTCCTTTCTATGTTTCATTAATCATTGGGGATAAACTAGTACACAATTGCATGATTGATTCCGGAGCGAGTAGCTCAGTGATGCCCAAGCAAATAGCTGATCAACTAGGGCTCCAGTATGAAACAACATCCAAAGGGGTAGTGCAGCTAGATGGGACAACAATAGCAACAGTTGGAGTGATTAGAAATTTGAGTCTTACCTTGCATGCATGTCCAAATGTTGTTGTTTTACAAGATGTATCAGTCATAGATTTTCCACCACTCTTTGCCCTTTGTTTATTGAGGGATTTCATAGCCAAAATTGGAGGCTAATTATCTACTGATTGGTCATACATGTTGTTCAGAACTCGATATGGCACTAAGGTCACAATCAGATCCGAGCCAATTGCAAACTTTCATATTGAGCCTTACACCCCAAGTCAGATTAATGCCAATTGCTCGGCATCTGATCAAGAAGATCACCCTAGTACTGATGAGGCTGACACCAAGGTTGGAAGTATCCCAGACCTAACTCTTGATGAATGGGTAAACAAGATACATGCTTTTGATCTCTATCAAGAAGTAGAAGAATCTGAGCTGGGAGTCTATTGTATACATGAAGAAAATCAACCTGTTCCTAGCATCACCAAGCCAAGCCATAATGATAACAATGAGGTATGGCAGCTGTTTTTTGATGGATCAAGGAGTAGGCAAGGTGCAGGAGGTGGAGCCATGCTTGTTTCACCTCAAGGAATAAAGTACTATTCAGATTTTAGATTTCAATTTGCATGCTCTAATAACACTGCTGAATATGAAGCCTTGGTGCAAGGGATGCATTGGGAAATCAAGAGAAAAATAAAGAATCTGCAAGTCTTTGGGGATAGTGAATTGATTGTAAATCAGGTTAAGGGACGGCATGGTGCCAAGAATGATCTACTCAGATGCGACAAGAACAGGGTGTGGGACCTCATGGAAGATTTTGAAGGTTTTGGCATCGAATCCATTCCCAGGAAAGAGAATCAAGCTGCTGACAGGATTGCAGCAGTAGGGGCAGCCTTTGACATTATGGAAAGCATTCAACAAGACAAGGTACAGCCAAACATCCACATGATTGTGAGGCCTTCAGTGCTGGATAACAATGTCAGTTGGCAAGTATTTGAGAATGACCAGCAAATTGTTAATTTCCTACAAGAAGAAGCTGAATTCTCAGCTAGGAATCATGATAGATTAGAGCAGCAATATGGAGATCAAGTAGTGCAGCTGCGGACAAACAAGCTTCCCAAGGGTTTAGTAACGTTGGAGTCTATCTTCAACCCTAACGACCAGTTCCGTAAGGAAAAGGCTAACATACAGGTCAAGAGAGAAGATTCAGAGCCAATTCTGGTTGGGGAAGGCAGAACACTTCAAATTGGTAAAGTGGCCACTGAGCAGGAGAAATCAGATTTCATACAGCTTTGCCAAGAATTTCTAGATGTCTTCGTTTGGAGCTATAAAGACTTGAGAGGATTCAATCCGAATTTGGCACAACATACCATAGAATTGGATCTAAATGCCAAGCCCATCAGGTAGAAGCAGTAGCACTCAAAGAGGTAAATGAGTCCAGCATCTTAGACTTTTATGAGGGAATAACAACCAGATTTGGTGTACCTGCCACAATAATCTCTGACAATGCATTGACATTCATTAGATCTAAGGTGACTGAGTGGGCTGTCAAGAACGGTATTTACCTGAGTACTTCATCGAACTATTACCCTCAGGGTAATGGCCAGGCTGAGTCTACAAACAAGAACTTGTTGAGTATCATTAGGAGAACTCTTGATGAGAATCAAAAGTCTTGGCACACCAAGCTGAAATCAGCCCTATGGGCTGATAGGATCACTCCCAAAAGATCCATAGGTAACTCTCCATTCAGGCTTGTCTATGGAAAAGAGGCAATCTTGCCCATGTCACTTGAGTTGCCAACATTGGAACTCATGAAGCAGCTGGAGTTACTTGAGTTTGAGCCTATGGAGGTGAGGTATGCAGAGTTGATGGAGTTGCAAGAGATCAGAAATCAAGCATCCCAAGCAATGGAAAAGGATCAAGCTTTGATCAAGAAGACCTTTGATAGGAAGGCCAAAGATACATCTTTTCAAGTTGGAGATCTAGTGTTGAAATGGGATGTGGACAGAGAAAAACCAGGAAGGCATTCAAAATTTGATGCCATTTGGAGTGGCGCATACATGGTCACAAAGTGCAAGAGCAGCAATACTTTCCAATTGGCCTCATTGGACGGTGAAGAACTGCAGATTCTAGTAAATGGAATCTATCTCAAACATTGCTACTGAAAGTAAAAGGTTCACCCTTGTAAATATTAGCCTAGATTTCAATTCCTCTAAGTGCGTATGCACATTGTCTTGTTGTAGTTAGGTTTCAGTTTCCCTAAGTGCTTTGGCGCAGGTTTTGTTGCTCCTAGATTGAGTTTTTACAGTTTAGCGTGCTCTTGTGGAGTGAGTTGTAGTATCAGGCTCATTTCAGGTCATTGCTTATGACTCCATGCCCAATGGATCGCTAATAAGGCCACTGATCTTCTACCCAGCAGGCAGGTGACCCCGAAAAGTCACCAAATTGTTATCAAATTTCACCCCCCTAGGGTTGAATTGATAATATGCATCAGAGTTTTCAGTTCCAAGCAAGTAGATTGATTCAGGAAAAACTTGTCAAAATCGGCTAAGTCCTTGTCCTAGAAACAGTTGGGACATTCGGGACACCAAGGCATGGTTCAGCCGAAACACCTCCAGGCGGCCCATGAAGCACTGGTACAAATGGGACAAAAGGACACAAACTGGCCAGTTTGGCCGAAATGGGACAAAGGGACAATCGGGCCATCGGGACGCAAGGGACACGGAAGGCTAGTTCGGCCGAAGGAGAAGAAAAACGACTAACTGCTCGGGACATTTGGGCCTTGAGGATGCGAACCGGCTAGTTCGGCTGAAATGGAAAACTTTCGTACTAAGCAGTTGGGACATCTAGGCCACAAGGATGCGAAGGACGTGAAAAGGCGAAGCATCCGAGAACAAAGGAAGTCATTTCGGGCAGTTCGGAAGTTTTTGTCCCGCGCAGTACTGGGACATTTGGGACAAATGGACGCGAAGGACGCGAACCGGCCGGTTCGGCCGAAACAGGAAACTTCAGCACAAGGACATCCGGGACAAAAGGATACAGTGGATGCGAAAACCCGGCAAGCCCGTGGACAAATCATAGTATGACACGTGTCGCCAAGGAAAAAGGTCCAAAGAGTCAAAGGGGTGAGTTTTCGAGCACTGATCCGAACCATGAAATAGTGCCACGTGTCCAAGTTTAAGGGGCCCACAAGAAAAACCCATGAAAAGGTGGAGAGAGAAAATTGCTCAGCGAACCAGATCTTGCCACGTGTCGTCCAGATGGTAGAGCGTGGGAAAAGAAATTTAAAATCCGTTTTCGCCTATTTTGTGCCCTAAATCTTCAGATCATCATATCTTTCGATCCAGAGCTCGGATTTGCACGTTCCTTATATCAACAGAAAGCTGTTGAATTTCTCTACATGATTCTAGGGTCAATATTACATTTTGGTATAGTCTGGAGGGATAAAATTATGAAAACGTCCCTGATGCGTGGTGATAGATAGAAGTAATGCTTCAACAACCAGCTTTAATGCAGTAGACAGTTCGCCGCTTCTGTTAGATAGCCCGCCGTTTTGCCAGGATCCACTGCTTTTGCCATAATGAGATGATTCTAAATGCGACCTAGAGGTGGTTGTGGCAGTTCTAGATTTCCTCTCTCTTCCCTCTCTCATTCTTTCTATATATTGTAAAGAGGGGCTTCTTTAACAGGTGGGACATTTTTGTTTTGCACCCCCCCTTTCTTCCCTTGCTTGCAAGAGAATTTTGTGGAGCTTTCAAACCTCCCATACGGATTGTAATGCCAGTTTTCTTCTACCTCTTTATCACTGCAATGTACTGTATCGACTCTTGAGCAATAATATATATGTTTTTGATTGATTCTCAACCCTCTCATGTATTCATTGTTGTCATTTTGATCTCTTATTGCAGTTTGGTTATCTATGCATGGTGTTTGTATTGCATCTCTATGGTCTGTTTTAAATTTGAAAAACAAGTGTCTAACATTCCTCGGTGCATCACCTTTGTAGTTTAGATTTTATTTTTATGCATTTTCTACCCTGTCTCCTTGGCAAGTTAGATTAGGTTTGTAGTAAAACCTCTGCATTTTATTTGTGCATCTGAACAGAGGAATAGGAACAACCTTCTCTGGAGAATCTTTTCTCATCTTTACAAGTCCCACACTTGGAGAAAGGATTCCATGTTGTGCAATCACACTGGATGCCTGAACATCAACCTAGAAGCCTGATTTGCATCTAGGGGTGCGGTGAGTTTGCAACAACAACTACTTGAGCCGCAGGTGCGCATCTTAATCCACCTGGTGACCTAGCTTTTGTGCTTGGTTTTTTAGTATCTAGTATGACAAGTAACCAAAAAGATAACTTTGGAAGTATGAGAGCAAGAGTAAGTCAGGGATCAAGTACATCAATGGTAGGATAGACAACCTCAATGTTATATGGAGGAGCATTCTTAGGTGCATCATCCGCCCAGAATTTAAGCGCATAGAATACTAGACTCACCTCTGGAAGTGGAACTGCATCATAGACTATAGGGGTTTTGTATAGTACTACTGTCAGAACACAGGGGAGTACATCTACAGGCCCTATTCCAACTACAAGTGGCAGATCAGGAGGTATAAATGGTTCTAGTTCTGGTGGATCTGGTGGTTCCAAGTCAAGTGGTCAAGGTCTGCAGTAACCACAGAATATCTACATGGAGATGTCCCTTCATCTCCTAAAATATAGAGGTATAGAGGATGCTACCAAACATGTGTATGTGTGTGAAATATTGTGGCACGCTAAAGGGATTACAGCTGTTGATCGAAAGGAAATTCAATTCGCTACTACATTACAGTGGCGCGTGCACAGCTAGTAAAGGACATTTGACCTTGATCAAACTTGTGTGGCTTATATAGCACTGAGGGATGCTTTCTTGAAAGAGTTCCATATCCCTGAGTTTGATTAGAAGATTATAAGTGCACTCAAAGATATCAAGCAAGGCACTACTAAGAGTGTATGTGAGTTTGATGTTCGTTTTAAGACACTTCTATCTAAGTTTTCTTATGATATCCACGTTAGCCAGCATGCACAATGGTTTGTTGGAGGATTGATTATACCTTATAGGAGGGCACTGTCACATAAGAAATACATGGATCCACATGAAGCACTGGAAGCAGCCTTGCACACTGAGCTAGTTGGGAGCATTGACACTGGAGTCATTCCATTCCTAGTTGGGAGCATGCAAACTGAGCTAGTTGGGAGCATTGACACTGGATTCATTCCATTCCTAGTTGGGAGCATGCACACTGAGCTACTTTTTTCAACATGCGATAGTCAATGCATAACCTTAATGTTCCATCCTTCTTTTCAACAAAAATGACCAGTACTCCCTAAGGAGACACACTAGGTTGGACTAATCCTTTTGAAAAGAGTTCATATAGTTTTTCTTTTAATTTAACCATCTATGTTGTCATCATTCTATAAGGTGCTCTCAATATTGATTTGGTTCCTGTTTTAATGTCAATTGTGAAGTCAAACTCTCTTTTAGAAGGAATTCTAGAAAATTCTTCTGAATAAACATCCTTAAATCAACATTAAAGTGAAAAATATTCCAAATAAGTCTTACCTTCCTCACTAAAAGTTGAGATATTAATAGCGTACAACATGTAGCCTTTGTTTTTGGTTTCCTTTAGTTGCATTATAAAGATTTGTGTAACTTAAAAATATGTCTTAATGCCCATAATGATGGTTGTTTTCTGCGTGTCATCAAGAAATTCAGTTCACTTCTCGAAATAATCAATTTTTGCCTTATGTTTGGACAACCAATTTAATCCTAGTATGATACCATAAGACCTTGAAGGAGTCACATAAAGGTTAAGTTCAACGGTAAAATTAGGTAATTCCAATGTTGCTTCAAATAAACATTGATCTACTGTATGAATAACATCATTCCTATATTGGATAGTCAAAGTGTTTTCCATAAATACAAATTTATTAGATAATTTTATAACTAATTTAATTGAAATAAAACACTCGGTAACACCAGTGTCAAACAAAACAGTAATTGGAAAACCATAAATCCTACCTAACACTTCTATTGGGTAGCATGTTTTTCTACTCGGCGATTACCCTTTGCAGCATGAATTATTTACTCCTGGTTATTCCCCTGATTCTTTTGGGGACAGTTATTTGCATAGTGATCACCACCACATTTGAAATATTCTCAAACAGACCCTTTCGTTTCAAATTTATTTTCTTTAAAATTAACACTACTTTGTTCATTCTTTATTGTGTTTACAATAGGTTTAGTTGTTGTATTTTTCCTAGTAGACTTCATTTTTCTACCCTATCTCTTCCACCAAATTTTCCTAGGAGAAAGTGGTGTAGGTGAACTAACACTCTTCTTGCATTTCTCTTCCCTGAAGGTTGTAATGGCTTGTAATTTTTGTTCCTACTTTATATCCTTTTAAAACACCACTTCCATTGTAGATGGTCCATGACCATCCACCTCACCTCCTACGTTTAGGTTTAATCCCATGATAAACTTACGTATCCTAAACTTTTTTGTATTTTTGGTATTGGGGCATGTATTTTAATAGCTTTTTAAAATGTTCCCAATACTCCACACCACTCAATTTTCCTTGATTTAAGTTATGAAATGATGACATTTTATGATCAAAATAAAGTTAAGGCAACCAGGGTTGACATAAATATAATTTGAATTGGTCCCAAGTGAAGGAGGCAATATCTACTCCCAATTCCATCTTACGATTATCCCACCATGAAGATGCTTCATTAGAGAGTTGGAAAGCACCCCATACTGCTTTAATTTCTTCAAAAAAATCCCTTATTTCAAAGTACTTCTCTATCTCAATTAATCAGTTTTCAACACCATCCCCTAAGGTAGTTCCATCAAATTTGGGTGGGCTGATCCTTTTTTTGTCTCTAGATAGTTCATCAACCAAGTGAGCTCTTTTATCACCTCACTTATTATTATCATCATGTTGTACAAGTTGATCTTCCCCACATTGTTCAAGTTGTTTGTCCTCATTATGTTCATTTTCACCCATACCTACTGCTCCAAGGAAGGTATCTGGTTATAGGTATCCTGAAGAACTATGAGAATTTCATCCAAATTATCAGCTATCAAACCTCCAACATTAGTTGAATTGGTTCTAGCTTGATGGTTCACCCTTCTTCTAACCATCATATCATGTTAGTGAAAGGATAAAATTTTCGTTAGCGTTATGAACCCATTGATTCCAAGAGATGATAAACCTACAAATCTGATACCAAACTATAACACCCTTTTTATGATCAATCCAATTCAAGAGATTTTTTTTAAAACATACCCTTAATATATAATCATGCTACTAATGTTTAACATTATTATTTATCTTACTTCTAAGTAATCCAACATAATTAAAATATTCATAATCCATCTGATAATATATAATAACAATGTGCAATAGTAAGGGTATATCTAATCTCCCTGATCTCCCTTAAGTCACTCTAACCGAGTGTGTATACTTCATATAATTGGTTTAACCTTGTATAGGTTATGAAAATTATGTGCATTGCCTAAGTGCCTACTTGGAATACATTTATCCAAATTCCATATCATATCTAATACTATTTATTTAAGAGATTGGTGATCAAACAATGTAGTCACATAATACATTACTTTGGTCAAATTTTTAAGCATTGCTTTGCAAGCTTAGTTTCGAGACCGTACACTAGCATATGAAACTCATATTCTATCACCACATAACCATCTTAATATAGTTATCTGGATTCCTTGTTGTTTAAGAAGGTGAACTAGTTAAAAAGGAGGAGAGTCCATATTGACTCATTTCCCTATATATAAATAATCACATCGATACCATCTTATGATTCCTATGGAAAATATAGGGACCATGTAATTATTACCCATCATTATGTCCTCACTACCCTTCCCGTATCCATTCTAAGTTGACACTAATCTAAGATTCTAACAAGATGATGTAGGAACATTACGTCCCATGCTCCTTATACTTATGCTACCTTAGTTAAGTAATATAACTAAGTCTTTCTTAATGAGTCATTTAAAAAGTATTATTTCACAATACTTAATAGGTTTTCATAATAGGGTCATAGTAACTCAATGCGTTACTAACTAATATTGGTTCCTCTTGTCGCACTTTTATCTACTTAGCAATGTAGGTTAATCATTCATTTTCCATACCAAGTCATTTTATTTCATTTACTCATCATGATTAGTTCATTATTAGTATAAAGTACATAAACATCTTTATTTTGTTTCCTATTTCATCCTTTCAGTTTATTTGACAATATTCAGTTTTCTTTGATTATTCTATCTAAATTAATAAAATCATAATTAATCACATAACTTAATAAATTATCAACTTAATTCATAAATTAGCTCTATAAGTAAAATATCTACATTTTCAGTTTAAGTAAGACAGGTCATATGACTAGATTAAAAATAAGGGATAACTATCCCAATCTTCATTAATAATTATTTACACTAATGAACAAGAATAATACATTGGGTCATAATGCCCCTTTTAAGATACAATGAAATTTCAATCGCATAATAAAATTGATTACAAATAATCCTTTAGATTTATTTCCAAATAACTCAAGATGTAAAAACAATCACAAAATCTATTCCAAGTAGTTACTTCAAGTATGCCGACATTTCCTGCAAAATTGTAGGAGAGAGAGAAATAGATATGGGTCAGTTCATAAGAACTGGCCTGAGTCTGCATACTCTTATTTTATCATGTAATTATAATGAAATAAAAAAATAAGAGATCGGGTAGGAACCATTCTCAATCAATGAGCCATAATAATAAATTACATAGTTTATATTATGAAATCTTCCTTATAGCATATCTTAATGAAACTTCATAATTATATAAAACATTATATCCATTGTTACTGCATACAACCAACTTAATATGAATTAGACATTTAAACAATAATAGTTCATTTACTACACCACAAACACCAATTAAAGATGTAATAACTCATAATACTTTCCAACTTTCTTGTTATTAATAAAAACTAGAAAGATCATAATGCATGTGGTCAATAGTGACAACAATAACTCATATTGCATTAGAGTCAAACCTTATAAGGTTGCAACAATCAACCATAACCCAATTAAAGTTTCAATCAATTGAAAACTAATGAATTTGAGACCCTTTTTGAGTTGTCTACACACACACAATTGTTTGTACAAGAACATATACAATCTCATGTAAGGAAACATTAAAATCGTAACATAAGATAACCAAAATATCTAGTCCTAAGAAGGGAGAAAGATTACATCAATAATAAAAAATATTCATCAATTGTACTACACATATCAGAAATAATTAATGGCAGAAAATATAAACTTTTATTCCTTTTTTAAAATTTTCCCAACTAACTTAAACAGTGACGCATAATTATCAATAAATTGAGCCTTTTTACATATATATATCAACAAAAATAAGCCAACAAAATATTGATATATTTAGGACTGAAACAAAATTTATTTGTTTCCAAATAGAAATCAAATGTATAGCAATAATCCATAACTCCCAGCAACTATTTTCCCTAGCGTTAAACCCACAGAGAAACATAACCTATTAACTCGACATGTCCATGTGGGAGAGGATTCCAATAACAGTCAAACAATCCTTACTTTTATAAAACCAACCAATGAAAAATCATAACAAAACACTTTAAAAGAGTTGTAACAAACTTATTTTCATTTTCCAGATCTTAATAGCCAAACTTAAAAAACATATTCAAAGAAGGAATGATAACATCAATTTTCTAAAAAGAGCTATAAAACTTTTGTTTCTTTTCCCATATTTCAAAAAATAATTTTGAATCCCAAAATGTTTTCAAAAGGATAACAACTATGCTCTAAGGAGCTGCAAAATAATCAAATTCATTTTTATTACAAACTAGCTCTCCTTATTTATTTTTCCCAAATCTCACATGATAACCAAAACCAAGACATATTCATTTATCAGACTCCACATAATAACCCAGAAACAAAACGTATTCCTTTTCCAGTTTTCACATAATAATAAAAAACAAAACATATTTGTTTTCTAGTTTTCACATAATGACCAAAACAAGAAAATGTATTCAAAATGATAACAACAATGCTCTAGAAGGAGTTGCAACTAAATTTCTATCATTTTCCAGATCATAATATCCTAGAACCAAAATCATATCCAGATACCTCATTAAAATAACAAAGAGTAAGATTAGAAAAACCCATGCTTGTGTTTCTTGTTGCAAAAATTCTCTGGACTATTCCAAGTCAAAAAATTCCAAGCAATATTAAATCTTTCAATAGCGTATTTAACTAGTAAAAATGCCATTATAACCATAGATAACAACAATAAATCACATGTAAAAGTCACCAAACAACTATCCCCCCCAAAAAACTTTATATAAATCCCTCCAACAAAGCTCTAAAACAACCAAATGAAAATGAACAAACATAATGCATGCATTGTTGGTTGGATATTTTGTCAAACCAAAATATGAGGTTCAACCACAGTATATGGGATAAAATCCCTCCTCAAAGACAGGTGAGGCTGCCTGCTTATTGCTAATCTAAAACACAATAAACAATATATACAGTATTCACACTAATCTAACCATTGGGGGTTGGGATGAAATCCTGAAATCCACATTCACATGATTCAAGGATATTGCTTTCGTAAATGAACTAGGTTAGAAATTGTTACAATGAAAGAAGCACAGTAGAAAGGAAATGGGAGAAATGTATTTTCTTTCGAGTAAACACAGAGCACGAAATAATCATACGAGTTTTAGATCATGAATATAATGTCCGAGATAATTAGAAACACTAAGATTCTATGCAAAGAATAGCTTAAGGTCATGAACATAAGAACACTGTCTTAAGTAAGATATATTCCACAACACAAAGTCTGCCAAATAATATCAAATCCTATTCTTCAAAATGATTGAAAGAAAACACAAAGTTTTTCTCCTTTCCAATAGCCCCTAGATATTCCAAAAATTCTCGACCCTTTGGAATGCAAAAGCATCCCTTATTTATAACAAAAAGAAGTAGAGATAAAATAGGATAGATCCTAAAAAGTAGCAATTTAACTAGAGTTCAGTTTTGCATGATTCTCACGCAGGAGATCAAGTCAAAATATTGATTCAAAAATGTGACGAAACAGAAATGAAAAAGACATGTCAATTTCAAGATTGAAATGACATGAAACGTTGGGACTTAGTCTGAATCGTCATCCTTTGGTACTTCCTCTTTTTCTTCCTCCAGCTGAGACTGTTTGCTCTGAAATTCCTGGAACTTCCGAATTATGCCTTGCATTTCATTCTCATCAGAATCCTCATCCTTTTCCTAAGATGGACCAGGGTCTGACATGAAGGACGTTGAATGAAGAAAGGTTCGAAGCTCAGGAGATGTTGGCCACACTGAAAATCCTGATTTGCCGCATATGTCGGAAGAACAAAAGAGTCCGACATGCTGAGGAGGATGTCGGAACTTCTGAAAAACCCGACACACTTGGTAATGCCGGAACTTTTGGAAAAGCCCGGCACGTCTGATACTGTCGGAACTCAGGGAAAACCCGACGCTTGCGTTGATGATGGGAACTCTGGGAAACCCGGCACTCACTGTGGAGATCGGAACTTTGAGAAACCTCGACGCCTCAAACTTTCGATACACTTCAGGTCTTCGACTCTGTAAAACAATCTTCAAAACCCGAGAAGAAAAACAGGGTTTTTCATTGAATTCCAAAACATGCAATCTCCTTTTTTGTCATTCATGTTCCATGCATATAATAAAACTTGGAAGAAATAGCACCAAGTGGTAGTCTCAGAAGAGATAAACCCTAGAACCTAAAACCCTTTTCAAAATAACTCCAGAAAGAAGAAGGAAGGAAAACCCTCAAAACCTGGTGAGAAATTGAGAAGAAACCGCGTGCAATCGATCCGTAAAAACCAAGAACAAAGAAGGGAGAAATAAATACCTTCAATCAGAGAAATGGAAAATCGAAAACAGGCAATTCAATCGGGCAAGGCGAGCTGTCGGGTTTCGAAATCGGAAGAGCATGCGCGAAAAATCCATGAATTAAAAATAAGTCCGGTAAAAATGACGTGGAAATCCGTGTATTTATAAGAAAATTGGCAATTAATACACTTGGGCTTGGCACGTGCCAATTCACCGACAACTCGGCATGAATGCCATGTCAGCATGTTTGAGAGGTCCGAAAACCCGACACGAGGGGACTTAGTGCAATTCGGGTTTCGGGTATCGGAAAGCATGAGGCACAAAACATGAGGTGTTTAGATGTTACATAGCTCCGAAAACCAATACAAAGGACTAAGCGGACTTCGGGTATCGGAAAGCATGAGGCGTAAAACATGTTTTAGGTAAGGCATGTTCCGATGCACCGGAGGTCCGAAAACCCAATTTTCACAATAGGAAGCGGGTTTCGGGTTTCGGAAGACACAAGACATAAAGCATGTTAAAACTCATGTTGAACTGTTGGTAAAACCCGAAAACCCGAAATTCGCTAAAAGAGGCCATAATGCAAAAATCAACTTCAAAAATTTTGTATGGGTTATCTAATCGTTTTGTCGTAAACTCAAAACGGAGATAACAGCTGGCTCTAGCTGGGGACTTTCTTTGTAATACCAAAGGAAGAGAACTCAGAATCTCTGGTCTTATTCATTGGGCTACGGAGAAAAGAAGAAACCAAAAAAAAACAAAACGAAGAAAGAAAGAAAGAAGGAAAACCAAAAGCAAACACACAACAAAAGCAAAATATGTATAATGCAAGAGAGCATCTTGCATCAATGGTGGAACAGCTTTAGATGTTGTCCACTGAAAGGTAAAGGGAGTAATCCTCCATCCAGATATGATAGAAGGAAACTATTTTCACCATTCAGCTCGTGGATCTTGAAAGGTCCTTTCCATAAAGAATCAAACTTTCCATGCATTCCTTTCTGTTCTCTCCTCTTATCCCAAAGCAACACCAGGTCTCCAATCTGGAAGTCATGCTGCTTTGATTTCTTGTCGAAAATTTTCTTCACTCTGCTCTGATGATCTGCGATGCGATCAACTACCTTGATTCGTTCTTCTTCTAGCCTGGATAGGTACATAACCCTCTTTTCGATAGAATTCTGAAAAGCTACATCTTCAACCGCTTTCGCCAACTGCAAGGTCGGCAATTCTACTGAGATAGGAATTTCAGCATCAATCCCGTATAGCAATTGAAAAGGAGACATCCCTATGGCTTGCTTTGGAGTGATCCGATCAGCCCACAATGCATCATACAATGCTTTGTGCCATGTCCTCTGATTTTCATCCACCAGTTTCCTGATTATAGTAACCAGATTCTTATTGCTGGACTCAGCTTGCCCATTACCCTGAGGATAATAATCAGATGAGTGAGCCAGAGTGATGCCGAATCCATAGCAAAATTCTGTCAACTCATGTGATGAGAAGTTAGAGGCATTATCAGCTACGATCTTATGAGGCACACCGAATCTGACGATTATATTTTCTTTCAGGAACTTGCAAACAGCTTCAGAAGTTGCTTGCTTGATTGGTGCGGCTTCTACCCACTTGGTAAAATAATCTGTGGCAGTCAGCACATAGTTATGTCTGGCACTGGAAGCAGGATTCAATGTTCCAATAAAATCAATCCCCCATTGGCGAAAAGGTTCTTCAATCACTACAGGCTTCAGAGGAAGAGCTGCTAGCTTGGGACGACCAACGAAATGTTGACAAGCTTCACATTTAGACACCCATTCCACTGAATCTCGGAAAAGAGTAGGCCAATAGTACCTAGCCCGTAGGATCTTATATGCTGTTACAGAGGATGAAAAATGTCCTCCACATGCTAGGCTATGAAAGGACTCCAATAACTTTTCCTGTTGTGATTTATCAACACAACGCAAGAAAACATCATCAATACCTTTCTTGTATATTGCATTATTCCAAAAAAGCTATTTTGCAGATCTCAACTTGACTGTTCGCTTCTCCTTTTGATTTAAATGTGGGGGGCATTCACCATAAGTTAGGAAGAAAGCAATGTCCGTGTACCATTCATCGGTCGTACTCATGAATAGCACCATAGGCAGCTCTGAAGAAGTATCTTGAGTCTTTTCACACTCTGCTTCGGCATGATTTTCTGCAATTAATTGGCACAGGCCCCTTCCTCGTACCAACTTGGTAGGCTTGATGTCCAAATCATACTCCTAAACCTTAGCTATCCAAGTACCTCATTGACTTCCCAGCTCTTGTTGAGTTAGAATGGATTTAACAGCAGTATCAGGAACAAGAACGAGAGTATGGGAATTCAGCACATAGTACCTGAAATGTTTTATTACTCGTACCACTGCGTAAGCATGTTTTTCAATCTGTGACATCTTCAACTCATGTTCCTTCAGTGGGCAACTCATGAACGCGATAGGAGCTTCGATGCCTTCTCCATTTTCCTGCATCAGGATGGCTGACACTGTGTGGGCAGAGGCGTAACTGTACATGATAAAATCTTTCTTAAAGTCCGGACATACTAAGACAGGAGCGCAAGCAATTTCCCTTTTGATTTCTTCGAATGCAAGCTTCCCTTCTGCACTCCAATGAAATGGAACTTTGCCTTTCATCATTCCAAGGATATCCTTGGTTTTGTCAGCAAAATCAGGTACAAATCTTCTCAAGAAATTGACCTTTCCGAAGAAAGAATGAACTCCTATTTTACTTGTGGGCAAGGTAAGTCTCTGAATAGCCTTTACCCTTTCCGGGTCAATTTTGGTTCCTTCCTTAGTCACAATATGACCCAACAATTTTCCCTCGGTCACCCCGAACATGGACTTCTTGGGATTCAATGAAATCCCGTGACGTCTGCATCTCAAAAGTACCTGTTCTAAATGATCATAATGATCACTCCGTTTTTTAGAGAAAACAGTCAAATCATCCAAATAAACAACTATAACCTTGCCCATCAGATCTTTGAATGCTAAGTCCATAGCTCTCTGAAAAGTGGCTCCGGCGTTGATCAAGCCGAAAGGAATCCTCCTGTAAGCAAAGGTACCCCATGGTGTCATGAAGGCTGTTTTGTGTTGATCCTCTGTGGTTACCTCGACTTGATTATATCCCGAAAATCTGTCGAGCATGGATAGCATTTCTGATCCAGTAACAGTTTGTAATACCTGATCCATGATAGGCAAGGGAAAGTTATCCTTCAATGAGGACTGATTCAAGTTTCGGAAGTCAACACAGATCCGGATCTCACCATTCTTCTTCCTGACAGGAACAATGTTAGCAATCCAAGTGGAGTGATGGATTGGGAAAATAATTCTAGCATCTAACATCTTCTGAATTTCTGCCAGTATAGTTCCTGAGATCTTTGGATTGTAATGTCTTTGCTTTTTTCTGTACGGCTTCACATCAGGCTTCAAAGGGATACTGTGCTGTACATCTTTGGGCTTGAAGGATTTCAAATCTGCATAAGACCAGGCCAACACATTGATATATTTCTTCAAAAGCGAAGTGAATCTTACCTTCTCTTCAGGAGAACAACATTTCCCGATATTCACCATCCGAGGTTGATCAGACGAACCTAGATTGATTTGATCTACTTCAGAGGAAGAAGCTCCTTCGACTTGCCTTTTGTTTTGAATAAAATGATCATGCTTATCGAACAAACCTTCCAGGGAAACCAGAACTTTTGGTATCTTGTTGCCTTTCAGTTGGATGAATTCACCATCAACCTCTTGATACGGATCTGAAATAGTTTCACGAAAGGCTGATTCCGAACCTTCAAAATATAATTTTCTGAAATTGTCAGCCTTTTCTAGAAAATCCAACACCTGTCGATCATCGTTGAACACTTGCTAGTGAGTTTCATTATCTGGGACGCTAGGGCGGTACACAATCTTGATAGAGTATGTATCTTGCTTAAACTGAGATGCGGAAGAAGAAGAGATGCAGACATGGCCAAAGAATCAGCCTTGTCATTATAATATCTTAAAACTGCCTTGATAGAAAATGCATCAAAGCATTCTATACTATCCCAAACTTTATTCCAGTAATGTTTCAACCGATCATTTTTCACCTGTTATATACCCTTGACCTGATTGACAATCAGCTCCGCAACTCTCTGAACCTTGAGATTTCTGATTCCCTTCTGTCTGGCTAATTCTAATCCTAATAATAGGGCTTCATATTCGGCCGTGTTGTTAGTATTATCAAATTGCAACTTGTAAGCTGATGGGAAAATATCGGAGCTAGGAGATATAAGGACAACACCAGCACCTGATCCAGAGGTTGAGCAGCTACCATCAAATTCGAGCGTCCAAATAGCATTGGGATCTTCTTCTTCAACATCTACAATGGGTATCTCTGAAGTCATGAAATAATTCCCAAAGCTAGCATCTTCGAAAAGGATCTGAGCCTTTGGATTATCTGATTTGGTCACCAAATACTTCGCCTATGGTTCAGGATGAAGAACCTGATGAACCCCATTGACTGAGATCTTAGCTTTGGTCCAATCCATATTAATTTCTCCTCCAACATCTTTACAAAATCCTCTACCCAAGAGGATACCGTAGGCTGCAGGAATGTCGGAAACCAGAATAGTCATTTTCACTCTCTTCTCAGGGAAAGCAACAAATGCAAACTGTGCATCCTTGATTTGACCAATCAGAGGGACTTGTTTAGTTTCCATGGAATAGCACCGTCCATATGACTTAGTCAAAGTAAGCCCAAGGGAATGGGCCACTTTTTCGGGCATAACATTATCAGAGGCCCCTGAGTCAATGATGCAATTGCTGAGTTTGAACCCATTTATAAGTAGAGAAAAATAAAATGGTTCAATCTTTCCTGATGAAGAAGCAGAGGTCAGATTATTCTGAGGTGGGAGTTGAGTAGGATTTGGAAGGAGACCTTTGGAAGGTGATGGAACAGCCGCTTTACTTCTGATGAACTTAGCCAGCTTTTCAAATTGTTCAGGATTCGACTGAAGGTATTCTGCTTCTGACATTTGAATCTTGGTTCTCTTTGCATGATCAATAATGTCAAAAGCAGTATAAGAAGGAATTATGGTAGGCTCAGTTCTAATTACATGAGCTTGTGCTGAGGCACTGATCTTAGGAGAAGTAGAATAAGGAGTAGCTACCTTTTTAGTAACCTCTCTTTCAGTCTGCGCAGAAATAGGAGTACCCCTCTTAACTATTGATATGGGAGGTTCCTTATTTTTCTCCTTAGTGTTTTCAAGAGTTTTCCTGGGATTCTGAGATTGGGACCGAGTGAACACAGCAAATGACTGACCATCTGGCTCACATTCATCTTCATCATATTCCAAATACCCAATGCTGGATTCGCCAGCTGACTCATCATAAGACTCATCAGCATATCCTGAAGCTTCAAAAGCCTCACAGGAATCTTGTTCTTCTGGTTCTTCGTCTTCTTCAATTAGTTCTACTGCTGCATTGACGGGAGGAGCTTCAATTGCTAGTCTCGGTTGAGTAGGAGTTAACCGTGGCCTATCTCTAGCAGGAACACCATTGTTGTTATTAAAATTCCATCGAGGGATATCTCGATATGGAACGTTGTTCACCTGCTGGGACATTTGCTTCTTCAAAGAAATCAAATCATTAGCCATTTTTTGAAACATAGGATCAGTGTTACCTTGAGAAGAACCTTGATTTTTGAATTTAGGCACGTCTTTCTTGATCCTTCTAGCCAAGATGAGATCATCCTCTATTTCAATAGCCGTTGACTGAGCAGTAGCCAAATATGGGATAACTGACCTTCTTAATAAAAAGCTTATATCAGGAGGTTGGCCATTGATAAAGAAGCATTTTTGGTTTTCCAGAGTAGGAACAGCTATTTCCGAAAATTTCCGGATCAGCTTGTTGAACTTTGCCACGAATTCCCGCATAGGTTCATGCGACTCCTTCTTCATATGCGTGAGCTGAGCTAACAAAGCATGAGAATCTTCAGCTGGTTTGAAACGTGCTTCGAACTTAGTCCGCATAGTAGCCCAGTTTGGGATGCATGCATTCGGGAGGTGATAAAACCATTCAGCTGCTGCTCCCTGCAATGTTTCGACGAAGAGTCGAACGGAAAAATCTTCGTGGGCTACTCCGAGGAAACCGCATGCAACAAAGAAAGATGCAATGTGCTCATCAGGATGCTGTTTCCCATCCCCATTGAACTTGGGAATGTTTTTACGAGATCCACGTGGTAACTCATTCAATGGAGGAGTCAAGGTAAGAGGACCAATAACTGCACCCCAAGGCACAGGTTGAACCGCCATCCTTCTGAAAAGAGTGCATACAGGGATCCGAGTATCAGACAAGAGTAGTGCACGACAAGTTGCAGATGCTTCCCGTTCCTCAGGGATCCGGTTTCTCCGAACAGGCGAAGAACTTCTGGTTCGGTTAGAGACAATGCTGTTGGGAGAAAGACTGAAATTGTGCTGTTGCAGTAACTCAAAGAGTGGATCAATTTCACCTTGAGCTCGACGAGACCGAGTGAAGATCTTCCTGGCCAGCTTGAACTGAAAGGGGATCTTATTGAAAATAAGGAAAATATGGATTTTCCAGACACTGAGAGGATAAGCTTTATACTATTGATCAGTATTCCCCAGCAGAGTCGCCAAAAACTGTTGGTTGGATATTTTGTCAAACCAAAATATGAGGTTCAACCACAGTATATGGGATAAAATCCCTCCTCAAAGACAGGTGAGGCTGCCTGCTTATTGCTAATCTAAAACACAGTAAACAATATATACAGTATTCACACTAATCTAACCATTGGGGGTTGGGATGAAATCTTGAAATCCACATTCACATGATTCGAGGATATTGCTTTCGTAAATGAACTAGGTTAGAAATTGTTACAATGAAAGAAGCACAGTAGAAAGGAAATGGGAGAAACGTATTTTCTTTCGAGTAAACACAGAGCACGAAATAATCATACGAGTTTTAGATCATAAATATAATTTCCGAGATAATTAGAAACACTAAGATTCTATGCAAAGAATAGCTTAAGGTCATGAACATAAGAACACTGTCTTAGGTAAGATATATTCCACAACACAAAGTCTACCAAATAATATCAAATCCTATTCTTCAAAATGATTGAAAGAAAACACAAAGTTTTTCTCCTTTCCAATAGCCCCTAGATATTCCAAAAATTCTCGACCTCTTGGAATGCAAAAGCATCCCTTATTTATAACAAAAAGAAGTAGAGATAAAATAGGGCAGATCCTAAAAAGTAGCATTCTAACTAGAGTTTAGTTTTGCATGATTCTCATGCAGGAGATTAAGTCAAAATATTGATTCAAAAATGTGACGAAACAGAAATGAAAAAGACATGTCAATTTCAAGATTGAAATGACATGAAACGTTGGGACTTAGTCTGAATCGTCATCCTTTGCTACTTCCTCTTTTTCTTCCTCCAGCTGAGACTGTCTGCTCTGAAATTCCTGGAACTTCCGAATTATGCCTTGATCAGACTTATCACAAAAGGGTCTGACATGAACACGTTGAACGGAGGTTCGAAGCTCAAGAATGTTGGCCACACTGAAAATCCCGATCTGCTACATATTGAACAAAAGAAATTTGTGGAACTTCTGAAAAACCCGACACACTTGGTAATGCCGGAACTTTGGGAAAGCCCGGCACGTCTGATACTGTCAGAACTCAGGGAAAACCCGACGCTTGCGTTGATGAAGGGAACTCTGGGAAACCCGACACTCACTGTGGAAATCGTAACTTTGAGAAACCTCGACGCCTCAAACTTTTGATACACTTCAGGTCTTCGACTCTGCAAAACATCTTCAAAACCCGAGAATAAAAACAGGGTTTTTCGTTGAATTCCAAAACATGCAATCTCCTTTTTTGTCATTCATGTTCCATGCATATAATAAAACTTGGAAGAAATAGCACCAAGTGGTAGTCTCAGAAGAGATAAACCCTAGAACCTAAAACCCTTTTTAAAATAACTCCAGAAAGAAGAAGGAAGGAAAACCCTCAAAACCCGGTGAGAAATTGAGAAGAAACCGCGTGCAATCGATCCGTAAAACCCAAGAACAAAGAAGGGAGAAAGAAATACCTTCAATCAGAGAAATGGAAAATCGAAAACAGGCGATTCAATCGAGCGAGGCGAGCTGTCGGGTTTCGAAATCGGAAGAGCATGCGCGAAAAAGCCACAAATTAAAAATAAGTCTGGTAAAAGTGACGTGGAAATCCGCGTATTTATAAGAAAATTGGCAATTAATACACTTGGGCTCGGCACGTGCCAATTCACCGACAACTCGGCATGAATGCCATGTCAGCATGTTTGAGAGGTCCGAAAACCCGACACGAGGAGACTTAGAGCAATTCGGGTTTCGGGTATCGGAAAGCTGAGGCGTAAAACATGTTTTAGGTAAGGCATGTTCCGATGCACCGGAGGTCTGAAAACCTGATTTTCACAATAGGAAGCGGGTTTCGGGATTCGGAAGACACAAGACATAAAGCATGTTAAAACTCATGTCGAACTGTTGGTAAAACCCGAAAACCCGAAAACCCGAAATTCGGTAAAAGAGGCCATAATGCAAAAATCAACTTCAAAAATTTCGTATGGGTTATCTAATCGTTTTGTTGTAAACTCAAAACAGAGATAACATGCATGACCTAGCTTCTTAAGGAAGCTAATGGTTTCTAAGTTGTCCTACTCATATTAACTTCCACCAAACTTCCTTAATTTCCATTCCATGTCATTTATAATAAAAAAATTACCAAATAAAACCATAAACCTTGCTTAATATCTATAACTGCATGCCATATAATGTAATTTTAGACATAATTTTAATAAACTTTACAAAACACATAACTTGTTAATGTAGCCAAAATCTGAACACACTCAATAGAATGTGAATAATTTGAACTCCAAAATAAAATAGATCTCCTTCTTCATTATTGAATCATGAATTACAATTTTTCTTAAATAAGAAAACAACTCCTAACTCGAGTTGCCAAGAAAACTCTAACTAACTTTGACTAAATCTACTCTAGGTGGCAGAAATTACTATTTTTAGCAGTTTACTAGAACTTGTTATTCTTAGTAAGTACACATGCTTATTCGTATGGGCACAAAAATTTCCACACATCTTATACATGCCTAAATTAGAGGAATTTCCAAATTTCCAACTCACAATGTATCTAAGAGACTAACATTAACTAATGCCCTAAAATAGGAAAAAACTGAATTAGAAATTAGATCTTAATTTTTGGCCCTCAAATGGTAGAATTCGGGCCCAAAAATGTGTCAAAAATTTTTCTAACCAGCAGGACTAGTTGACCAATGCATTCATCTCGTCAAAACAGGTGGTTTAAAAAAAAAAGACCAAATCGAACACCCGGAGCACAAGTTATGACCTTTTCAAGTTCCTGTTAATTTTAGCGCATCATTCTCCCTTGCTTGAAAAAACACAGATCTTGCAAGTTTTCTTCTTCAAATTTCTACCACTTAGTTGCATCCATCTTCTTAATCTCCCACTCAATGACACATATATTGTCCTATCATTCCAATGCTTTCTAATATACCAAATATTTGTTGTATTTCCCGTGTTGCGTGTGCACTGTTTTCTTGTCTAGAATCTGATCCACTTCTTCTTTCTTCTTCACTGGAACTTGCTTCCTCCAATCTACTAGTTCATCACTAACATGCCATTCTCCACCATCCCCATGAAAATAATACAAGTTTGAAACATTAAATACTAGAGAAATATCAAAATTCCCTAAAAATTCTACCTCATAAGCAATATCATTTATTTTTTTTCACGATTTTGAAGGGACCAATATTCTTATACTTCAACTTGTTATATGTTCCTTTTGGAAACCTTTCCTTCTACAGGTATACCATAACCAAATCACCCACTATAAATACCTTTCCCTGTCCATGCACATTTTCTATTTCCTTATACTTCTCATTACTTTTCTATGACTTCTTCCGCACTTCTTCCTGTAATTGTTGTATATGTTCGGAAAATGCTTCTACATCATCATTGACTCTGCCATCAATTGGGAGCTATACCAAATCTAACACCCCATTTGGATTACTCCCATACATAATAGAAAATGGAGACTTTCTTGTGGATCTATTTATGGAGCTCTTATAAGCAAAATTAGCTTGTGGTAATGCTAAGTTCCATTATTTTGACTTTTCCCCAAGTATGCACCTTAAGAGATTTCCCAAACACCTATTTACCACCTCTATTTTCCCATCAGTATGAGGATGATAGGTACTTCCAAAATTTAGTTTAGTTCCTCTTAGCATATGGATTTTCACGCATGTAAATGACATGAAACAATGTGGGAACAAATTCCCTCCTCAATGAAGGCGAGACTGCCTTTATTGAAAACCAAAACTGTATTTACACTTGTACATTCAAAATTGTATGTGGGGGGTGTTTTGGAACATTAATGGAAAGAAAATTGAATGAGGGAGATGGAATGGAAATGAATGAATGGAAGGAAAATGCAAGAGTTAGGTAAAAGCAAAGCTTAATATTGCATGGAGAAGAACAATAACTAACTAACACAAATAAAATGGAGTTTTCATCAGTTAAACAAGAATGAGTAAAAGGGAACACACGTGAGCAAGTAGATAATCAGATTTTGATTACTGTGAACTAGAACAACATATTAGTAATGTTGAAAATAAGATCCTAGACAATATTTACATGCAATATTCAAACACTAACATCTAATTAACATCAGAACATCCAATGCTATAAGAGACAATGAATGAGACACAAAGTTCATATTTCATTAAATACAAAATGTTTTCTCAAAAGAATACAAAGTTTCTTTCTTTGAAGTGAAGTTTACGTACAAAAGTATTTTCTTCTCCTCTCTCAAAGTCACTGTTACAAATGATCCCCTAACATCCTTTAATAACCCAAAAGTTGGTTACAAAGTAGGTAGGATTTTAAATGCACATTAAATAGGGCACTTAATTGACATTGAATTTCTCAATCAACTTTATTAAAAAAGTGACTAAAAAAAGAAACCACTTAATTTATCCAAAGTTTTCTAAAAGTGAGTTCAATAATAACACCATTTTAAAATACCACTTTATAACAAAAGCAATGGGTACATGTGGACCCTACTTAAATGACTTGGACACACACATAGACATCATAGTCAACAATGAGCCATCTAGATCAATACACCTAGGATAAGTGCCTTATAAATTGGGATAAGAGTTTGCCTATCCTGGTCGTACGGGAAAGAACTCATTGACTGTGCTCCGCAATCCTCCAGATGATAAGAGAGCCAAACTTGAAACTTGAGAAATTCATCCACCTCTCCATTTGAGCAATATCCTAGTGTGAGCAAGTTTGTCTTCATTCTTATTCACATTCAAAGTTACACACAATTCTACACATGATCTAAATAGCCCTTCATGGTGAATTATTCATTTGTCGTGATACTGTAGTTGTTACACCACCTTAGCTTGTCAGAATCCAAGTCTTGATCTTTCTCCATTGAGAAGATATTCCAAGAGCAAAAATTACAATTCACTTCTTGGAGTTATGTATTTTTTCTTTATCACCATCCCAAAGTGTTGAAATTCTGATCCGCTCATGATCGTCCAATTCGAGAATGCTCCAACTTTAAGATTGGCCGATGAAGTATTCCACCCACTAATAATTGAGAGTTGACAGAGACACGCTTGAATGATGTGGCCTTGCTTGATGATCCACGCAACTACATTTGTCATTGGTTTTGATTTTTCAATGATTATATCTGTATAACAATTAAGTGAACATAATTGATGTAGAAAATTTTCTCTCATTATCGATCTCTGTCGATATCAATGGCTTTTGACTCTGAAAAGACCTCTGCCAATAACTACAACCTATACTACATAATGAGGAAGTCAGAGGTTACTTCCACTTCGGGGCTGTTAGAGTTGAAACGCCACACTGTGGAGGTGTCGTGATGCATCTATGCAAGTGATGACCAACTTAGAAAAAGTGTCAGGAAAATTGTGACTCGCCTTCGATTGATATGTGATTGTAGATGACCTAGGTCGACGTGTCCTAAGTTGGTATCGATGATGTTCGCATACTCGGAATGGAGTGTCAAGGTGGGGAGAATGCCCTGGAATCCATACAGCAACATCGTTTTGTTTGAAGATGACATGATTATAACAGAAGTGGGATTTCAGGTTATTACTTCCTTCTTACAAAATTACACAAATCGCCTCTGAAACTGCTTTGGGAAAAATGACAAATATTATTATAAGAAACTCTCATTAGATGAGGGAGTCTATTAAGGTACAAAAATTTTGTGTGTCAAATGGTTTTTTTACAATAAAATTATTCAATCAAATATTAAAGGTCAATGTTGACTCTTTTAGAACTGCTAGGAAAATGCAAGTGAAAAAATGTGAAAATCCTATTTGGTTGTAGCCTAGGAAAAATACCAAACATCACCCTGGGAATCTACAACTTGGAAAGAGAGCATATGAAGGTGGGGAGAATCCAAAGAAATAATTATTTTCTTTTGAAAATCATCTGAGTTTAACATATCAACTTTCAAGGTGGATCACCTTTATAGGTTGAAAAGTGTGCGCGGTGAAATCAAACAAATTGCATTTTATTTGATTCTGTGACAAATATTAGACGAAGTGTTGTGTGTTTTTAATTTTTGAAAAAGAGTACATGAATATGGGAATAAATAAAAAAATAAAAATGTTTCTCTTGATGATCATCTGGGTTCGAGATATGGATTCTCAAAGTAGGCCTTCCACCAAGCTGAAACTGCGCACGCAACAAAATCGAGTAAACTATGTTTTTTCTAGGGTTCATGAAAAATATAAAATGAGGTACTGTTCATTTAAAATTTTGAAAACAAGAAAACGAAGATGGGAAGAATTTAATGAACCAAACCGTTTCTCTTGACAATCACTCAGCTTTAAGATATCAAGCTCCAAAGTTGATTACTTCGACAAATACAACCTGCGGCATGTTCTTTCCGCATCTATCATTTTCTTCATTAAATTCATTTTTTTTTTCTTTTTTTTCTGACCTTTGAATGCGTGATATTATTGAATAGATCGAATTTCCTGGAGAGCTCTTTGTTATGCAAATGCGTGAATAATTATTTTGCCTAAATACAACTCACCAATGCGTGATAGAAATGATTTATTTTTAATTAAATTCTCTCATGGAATTTCTTCACCAAAAAATTCTGCGTGAGCACTTCCTGGTTTGTCTAGGAACGTAGATCTTCCTTCTACAATGCATGCTCTCATTTTACGTGGAATAAGTTCTTGTCAGCATGGATTCTTTTTACTGGCTTGGCATGGATATTGCTTCTCTTCTGAAACGTGGCACTTTTCCCTTATTTTTATATTATCTTCCAATTGCATGGAAATTCTCTCTTTTTTATTTTCCTTATGCATGCATTTTAATTCTTTTTAGGCACGTGAGCAACTGTTTTATTTCTACTTTTCTTCCTTTCTCTTTCACGTGGACTGTCTTATTTATTTTGGACAGAGTGATGATCTCCCTCTCCCCCCACATGGCCTGCCTAGTTTTGGCCTGGATTTTGTTGGACTATTTTGGATTTTACTTCTTGATGAATGCGTGGGAGAAATGTTTTTATTTGGCCTGTGAGTGGCCTTTACCTGTTTTCTTCCTTGATAATTTGTGTTGAAAATTCATTCCCTTTGATTTGCATAGCCTTTATTCCTTTTGGCTGCGTGATGGCAATCATGAGAACAAATCCCACAAGCGGGAAAATAATAAGTATTTGCTAGGTAAGGGGAAATTTGGGTATGGGAAGCCAATTTGACATCCTGACAATTGGAAGTAGAAGTTTACTTTCCCCCCAGCAATAAATACAAATTTGTCAATTGAATTTTAATAATTATTATATTAATATCTATTTAATTAAAACCCAAAAATCAATAAAATTGATTTTATCAAATAAAGGGTAATACATTAATTAAATATTAATTAATTAATTATTAACACAGTTTGTGACCTGGTGAGAAAATTTCTTGCCCGAAATGGAAGAAACAAAGACCAGAATGATCAGAAGAACAATACGATTGCAATGGGGATGAGAAATCAAGTGAAAGAATAATTTTTGAAAAAAATTAAAATTTTACGTTATTAATTTTGTGAAGTCAAAATTAGCTGATAAAAATGGCTTTAATTGGGGACAAGGACTTCATAGACGCAACAACGGACCCAAACGTAAATTTTTAATGAACACGATCGTAAAAATGATGGTGAGTAAAAATGGCACACAAAAAGAGAGGAAACTGAAAAACATGGAAAATAAACAAACCAAAATCTTAATTACCTATGTACATATGTGGAACAACCCATTTTTCAATTTTGATAGTGCTTGAGGTATTGCCCATTGTAGGGTAGAGGAAAATGAGTTCCATCGGGATACGCTAAGTAATAAGTGTTATTTCCAAAGAAATGTTTGATCTTGATAGGGCCTAGCCACAACAAATAAAACTTCCCATGCTTTCCTTTTGGTTTACATCTCTTGTCCTAGAGAAGAACTAAGTCATTGATTTGGAATTTCCTCTCCTTAGTTTTCTTGTCGAACAACCTCTTCACTTTGGATTGGTGTTCCTCTATCCTATTCGCTACTTGACTTCTTTGTTCTTCGATCTTGCTTAGGAAAATGATCCTTTTATCCAACGCATTGGCGAAGCATTCATCATCAACTGCTTGAGCCAATCGTAATGTTGGTAACTCCAATGTGATGGGAATTTTAGCATTGGTTCCATACAAGAGTTGAGATAGAGACATCCTGATTTCCCTTTTAGGAGTTATGCGGTCAACGCACACTGCATCATATAAATTTTTGTGTGAAGTTCTTTGATTTTATTTGACTAAATTACGCATGATAGTAATGACATTTTTGTTACTGGGTTATGCCTGACCGTTTCCCTGAGGGTTGTAATTTGACAAATGAGACAAAGATATCCCATACCCATAACAAAAACCTATCATCTTTGCTGAGGAAAAATTGGAGGCATTTTCCGTCATGATCTTATGTGGAATTCCATAATGAACCAATATATTTTCTTTGATGAAGTCACAGATTAATGCAGTAGATGTTTGCTTCACCAGTATAGCTTCTAACCATTTCATAAAGTAGTCAGTTGCATTGAGCATGTGAGTATGACCAACACTAGAATTAGGATTCAGAACTCAGATGAAATCTAAACCCCATTGTTGAAAGGGTTCTTTACTAACAACTGGCTTTAAAGGAAAAGCTGTCAATTTAGGTCTTCCAACAAATTCCTGACAAGCTTCACATTTTGTTACCCATTTCTAAGCATCAGAAAACACAGTGGGCTAGTAATAATGTGCTCGCAAAATTTTATGAGCTATAATTGGGTCAGAGAAATGACCACCGTAAGCATGATTTTGAAAGGCTTTAAGTAATCTAGGTTGTTTTTATTTATCGACACATCTGAGGAACATGCCATCAGATCCTTTCTTGAACAAAGTGTTGTCCCAAAGGACGTACCTAGTAGCTCTTAGATTGATAGCTCTTTTTTCCTTAGCTGTCATATTCTTAGGACATTTTCCATTTATGAGAAAGTAGGCTATATTGAAATACCATTCATTTGTGGTACTAATGAAAACTACTAGTGGTAAAATTTCTTCAACTGGTTCTTCTTCAGAGTCATCTCATGGCTCATTCTCTGTGATGAGTTAGTAGATTCCTCTTCCTCCAACTAACTTGGTAGGCTTGATGTCCAAATAATATTATTGGATCTTGGAGACCTAGTTACCTCTTTTAGATCCTGGTTCTTGTTGTGTCAGCATCAATTTAACTATGGTATCTAGAACTAAGAACTTGATGTGAAAATTCAACACTTAGTACCTAAAATGTTTCAAGGCTCTCACCACCGTGTACACATGAATTTCAAGGGGAGTGTAATTTAGTTCAATTTTCTTGAATCCAGAACTCATGGATGCAATAGGAGATTCGATTCCCTCTTGATTGTGTTGAGTCAAGATGATAGAGATCGTGTGCGATGAAGTATAACAATAGATTATAAAATCCTTTTTAAAATCTGGGCACACCAATGTAGGAACTTTTGTAAAAACACCCTTGATTTTTTCAAATGCTTCTCTAACTTCCTTCGACCATTTGAAGGATTCTTTTCCTTTTATCATATCAGCAATTTCTTTGGTCATCTTGACAAAATCTGACACGAACCTTCTCAAAAATTTCACCTTCCCAAAGAATGAGTTGAATCCAAGCTGGAAAGATTCTTGATAGCTTGAATGCACTCAAGATCGATCTTAGTTCCTTCTTTAGAAACAATATGACCTAGGATTTTCCCTTCCGTAACTTTGAACACAAACTTTTTTGGATTCAGGGAGATCTTATGAAGTCTGTACCTTTGCAATATTTTCTATAAATCTCTTAGGTGATCTTCTCATTTCTTTGAGAATACTATCAAGTCATCTAGGTATATCACAATGATCTTGTCTTTATAATATGTGAATGCCTTATCCATAGCCCTTTGAAAAGTAGTGTCAACATTGATCAAACCAAAAGGCATTCTTCTATATGTAAACGTATCCTAGGGGGTGGTGAACATGGTTTTATGTTGATCCCCCCTAGCCACTTCAATATGATTATAACAAGAGAAACCGTTTAGCATGGATATCATCTCCAATCTAGTTACTTCCTGTAAAATATGGTCCATCACCGAAAATGGATAATTATCCTTCAAGGAAGCTTGATTAAGATTGCAGAAATCTACGCAAATCCTAATTTACCCATTTTTCTTGTGAGATGGAACAATATTAGCTATCTAGGTTGAATATCCAATAGGAAACACTATTCGTGCGTCTAACATATTTTTAACCTCATGGAATATTGTTCATGTTATCTTGGGATTATATTGTATTTTCTTCTTCCTGAATGGAGTTGCACTAGGTTTCAAGGGTATGACATGCTCCATTTACCTAGGTTGGAAAGAATTCAAGTCTTTATATGAGTAAGCCAAGACATCTATTTATTTGGTAAGGAGGATTACAAATTTCTTGTGATCTTCAGGTGAGAAACACTTACCAATGTTGACGAGGTGAGGTTTTTCCTTGATAACAATGTTAACTTGCTCATAATTAGTAGAATTTGCAGGTCCTGCCTACTCTTTTTATTTGATAAACATGGTGTGCTTATCAAAAAGTTATTCAAGTGAAACAAATCCTTTTAGAATTTTATTTCCTTTGATTTGAATGATTCCATCACTGGATCCTTGTTCTCAACTCTTTCTTAAATGAGTGAGGTCAAGCTTCATAAATTTCATAATCACTTCCTTCGAAGTACAACTGTTCAAAATTATCTCTCTTTTCCAAGAAGGAAATAATTTGTTAATCATCATTGAATACTTGCTAGTTTTCATCATTGTCAGGACACTTGGCCTAAAAACCATTTCAATGGTGTATTTGTCTTGATCAAACTCTGAATGAGTAATAGTTAATGGAGTTGAGACTGATAGAGAATTTGATTTGTCATTATTTTCGAGAGGGACAAATTCTATAGAAAAAGCATTGAAAACTTCTATTGCATCCCTGCACTTTATTTTGGAAGTGTCTCAAACGATCATTCTTCACTTGAAACTAATTTTTAACTTGTTTCACAATCAATTGTGCATCTCCAAAGACTTTTAAATTTTTAATTCCTTTCTCTTTTGCAACTTAGAGGCCAAGGATTAATGTCTCATATTCTACAGTGTTGTTAGTATTCAAAAATTAGAGTTTGTAAGAAAAAGGAAATATTTTACCAGTCAGAGATATGAGCACCATTCCTATGTTGGAACCTGTTGAGCAACAACTTCTATAAAAATCAAGAGCTAAGAATTCATTAGGATCTTGGTAAGTGACCTCAGGTGTATGAACCTTTGCAGTCATCATATAATTACCCATACTTGAGTTTTGAAATAGGAATTGTGCGCGAGGGTCATCGGTTTTTGTTACAATGAACTTTACCTGAATTTTTGGCATTAGCTTCTTAATTTCTCCATTGATAGGGATCATAACATGAGACCAGTCCATTTGAATCTCACCACCCAGATCTCTGCAAACTTTCTTTCTCAACAACATCTCATATGAAGTAGGAATGTTGACTACTATAAGGGTTACCTTGACTCACTTTTGAGAAAATTGAGACAAAACTATTTGAGCATCTTTAATCTACCCAATTAGAGGAACTTGTCTTGTCTCCATTAAGTAACATGATCTGAATGTTCTCGTACAAGTCAACCCAAGAGAATGTGCTATTTTCATAGGCATCATATTATCTGAGGCTCCAGAATCTATAATGCAATTACTTAATTTGCATCCGTTGATAAGAAAGGACACAAAATAAGGTTTAATATTTTCATTCAAAGGTGTAGTGGCCATCATAATAATTTGAGTCTTCCCATCTTTGGGATTTTTCAAAATTCCTTTGGAGGAATGAATAACAAAGTCACCTTTGATAAATTGGACCAGTTTCTCGATTTGATCCTTATTGGACTTGAAGTACTCCACTTATGACATGGAAATATTTGTTTTATTGATATGATCAATAATATCAAATGTGGGCTAAATGAATGTACTTTATGTCTTAGATACTAGTTCTTTCAAACTTGATGATGGCACACTTTTGACCTTTGCTTCAAGCTTGGTTGATACTGATGTGGAAGAAAAAAATTTCTTTGTAGTGTTGGTCCAAAAATCTGTCGGGTAGGTATGTCATGGGGAAACAGGCCAACAGTGTGCAGGACATAGCCCCTCTTTAAGAAATCAAAGAAAAACTAGTTTATTGCTAATCTATCAAGCAAGAATCTATGTAAATCTACACTATTATAACTTCAAGGGGTTTGGGATCTCATCTCAGTAGAGGTAGTTCCAACAATGAACAAAAAGGTAGGAAGGAAGGAATGGAGGATGGTAGATCTGAAGGAAGAAAAGAAATGAATTCCAAAGACAGAAAGGTCAGAAGGTTTATGCTTTAGGCTAGTAGTAAACAGAGCCAAACTTACTTACATAAACAATTAAAGAAATATTGATGAACAGATGACAATAGTAGGAATAAATCCAACAAAATAAAAACATAGATCTAACTTAAGAAAGATCTGATGCAAATAATACACATATGGAGCACAAAGTCTGAATATATGTATTAATATATCTTTTGTTACAAGAAAACGCAAAGTCTTCTCTCCTCACTTCATTTTTCATACAAAAAATGTCCACCCTTTGAATAGATCAAGTATTTCAGTATTTATAGAAGGAGAAGAGGAAAGAAGACAAAAACCAACCAACTACTTACAAAATATCTTACAAGATATTTACAAAATATCTTACAAGATATTTACAAAATATCTAAAAAGTCAAAAGTTGACTTTGGGCAATTTTTTGGATGGCAACATCCCATGTTGCAACATGGATGATGTCATTATAAATGCCAAGAATATTTTAAAATATTTTACAAAAATGATCAAAGCATACATAAGAGGATAAACTACTCCTCATCATCTCTTTGCTCAAACTTGGTGTCCTGCTTTTGATTAGGAGAGGTGATATGACATTGTACTCGATATTCCATGAACTTGTTGATCATTGCCTGGAGTTGATCATGATCTGGACCTTTGAAATGGTTTTCAATGACTTCACAAATTTCTTTCTCAATCTTGAGCTTGTCAGGTAACCCGGCAAACTCCTCGCATGCATCAATCAGGAAGCCAATGAAATTGCGACAGGGAAAAATGTTATTGATTGAATCTCAGTCAAAAGTGACCTCTGGTGCCAAACCTTGAGTGACTAAAGCCTTGAAGTGCTAGAATGTATCATCTATTTCCCTCAAGGTGTACATTTCACTGAGCATCCCTGGAGACATCTTTGTAACTGTCTACTCCATGTTGTATCATGCGTCCAGGGCTTCATCCTTGATTTTATCTATCCTTTCCAGGCTATATTCCATTTGATCAACCCGGTAATCTAATGCAACGAGAGATTTATTATGTGCTTGTGGGTGATCGATGATGCCAACCTTTAGTAGGTCTGTCATCACCAATCCGACACTATGATAATTCTTCACTGGAAACTCGTGCTATGATTATTTACTAATACACAGCTTTTAGTTTGGTGGATGTAATCTGGAAACACAACAACAAACATAACACAAGAATACCATAGACTATGATAAGAAGGAATGATGATAAATCTAAAATATAAGTGTAAATTATAATATCAACATGAAATTGTTACAATCTCACCCATGAGGTACTTCAAGTGTTACTGACTTCACTTGCCTTCCAACCATAACTATGGGAGAAACTTCACAATTACACCTCTTAATGGCTTCTTTAACACACCTTCAAAATGATGGCTTCATTTACACACTTACTCATACAATATTTCTCACTACTTCCTTCTATGCTAAATGAGGGGGGTGGCCTCTCTATTTATAGAAATTTTAGGCTTATCCATCTTATGTCTAAGATAGGATAAGAAATCTACTCCGACGAATCATATTCCATACCTTAACTCTTATCTGTACATGTAATCTTATCTTTTAAGATAAGATAAACCTTATCATTTCACATGGATTCCACATTTTTAGACTTTTTACAAATAAAATACACAAAGTATTTATGATCTCACTCCTTGTCCTTATTACCAATATAATATTTCTAATTCCTAATCATGTAGACCCTACTTCTCTACTTACCCTAACTTTGACATTTTAACATTACCGGACCACTTATGACAAATATTTACTTTTTACCACAACATTCCTATTGTACTTTTGACTATTACCGTACTATACATTATTAGCGGTGTCGTACTGGCAGTGTTGTTATCTTCTATCGGATGCTACTACTAATTATAATTAACAACATATTATTCCTAATACATACATTAATGAAATAGAAATTATGGAGGAAAATTTTAGTGTCGACAGGTTGTCAGTTGAGCAGTTAGCCATTGCTTGGAACTTTTCATGTTGCAACCTGGCGTTATCCAACTCCTTGGAGAGGGAACCTGCTACTGCTTGTAGCTCCTCATTTCCTCACTATCTCTAAGGATTCGCTCAATCTAGGATGATACTGCTGCACCTTGTTCACCAATCTTAACATATTCATTTATTTTATCCTAACTGAGAACTTCAATAGGTTCGGCAATAGTCACAGGAGGAGCATTGCTCATTTTTTGTAATGCTTGGAGGAGATGTTTTTTCTATTCCTTGAGTATTCTCTTCTCCTCTTTTTCTTCTTGAAGCTTCTTGCAAAGAGCATCTACTACAGACAAGGCTTCCCCTTGCAGGCTTTTAGATGAGGTCACCATTGTGACTTGAGTCACTGTGAAGTCTATGGGAGACAGATCCTTCTTTTGCTTGGTGGGATCCGGGTAAGCAATCTCCATGAATCTCTCCCCGAAGTGCTCTTAGAAAAGTGAGTTATTGCTTTCTGCTTCTTAGGTCCCTTCTTCAGAATGATGGAGAAGTCCATGGGTGTGATGGGAACCTTTCTCTTATGCTGGCCCAGATGGTCAAAAATCCAACTAGGACTTATGGGAGTGGGAGTAGAGGGAATAGAAGAAGAAACGAGAGTGAAAGGGGAAGCAAATATGAAGGCCTCAAGGAAGTATGTTAAAACACTTGGTGGTGGCATTGACAAGGAATCCAACACACCGTTACTGGTGGGACCTGGAGTTACTACAGGAGAATAAAAGGACATGGAAACGGAAGGGATCTATAATTGAATGGAGGGAATACTAGGTGACAGATCAACGAGAGAGGAGAAGATGGAAGAGGTGGGAGATGGAAGGGAGGAAGGAAGGGGAGAAGACACATCCATAGAAATAGATGCTTAAATGATAGGAGGAGGAGAAGGAATGGAAGAAGGGATGCATGGTACCTTGGCAGTTGTAGTTGTGATAACATTCTAGGTGGATGTATCCGTTGAAACTTCTGTTGTCTCTTCTTCTTTACCTAGAGACACCAGGTCAACCACTTACTTCTCAGAAGTAGAAGGAAGGCCTTTAGGAGCTTTTTCTTGTTTTCTTGATTCTCCCTCCTTGGATTTTCCTTTTCCTTTCGGAACTTGGTGCGGTCTTGGAGGTGCTCTACCTGAAGGAGAAGTAGTGAAATCTACTCCTAGGTAGGTGAGACCATTCTGTTTGCACCAATGTTCGGTGCACTGCAACGTGGGTTTAATCCTTTCCTGAATTTTTTTCGATGCCTTGGCTCTATCGATCTCTATGAATGGCCAATCATCCCCATATATGTCAAGGTAAACTTGATCAATTTCTTGATTAGTCTCTTAGAATTCCTTTGGGATGATGGCTATGCCATAATGTATGATTTCCTCTAGAGCCAGTCGGAAGTGATCCTTTCACCTAATGTCTATCTCATGTGTCAGGTCAATCCAAATGTCCTCGATCTCAAGAACATGGATGGTATCGATTTTTACCTTTGGGAGGAAAATCTGGCAGTCAAAGGTCAGCCTTGTTGGGAAGTTGTGCTTCAAATTTAGCAATTCTAGCTCAGCATACATCTCTCGTGCTTTGGCAAGTGTGGTGCAGGTGTATTGGCCAACTGTAAGGGGGAATGGAGTTCCTCCTTTCTTTCTTTTCATGCACTTCTCATGATAAGTGAATAGTTTCCTTGACAACTCCAAGATGATCAGCTTTAGCCCTACATTACTTGGAAACTTAGTTAGTTCACCCTCAAAATTCACAGATCTGAGGTATTTGAATGTGGGGAATTGTGTGAACAACGCTCCCCATTTCTTTGTAGCAGCAATCACACTCAAGATGGTCTGACCGTGTCTCATGTTTGGTCTCAGCAAGTAGATCACCTCATAGAAGGTGTCATTGATTTTAGATAACTAGGAGATGCTGGCCTTGAGATTTAGCTCTGGTAGAACTCATATATCTTGACTTGGGGCCATACCCCATTACGAGCTAACCCCGCGAAATCTCTTGCTGATGCAGCAACGTATACAACGCAGGAATTCATGTAGAACTTCCTAGTTGTTAGAACTTGTTGAAACTGTTGGGAGATGGTGTCACTGATGATTTCACCCCTGCCAAAATGTTGATCTGGCACATTCTTGCTCATGGTCTCTAGGTACCTCATCATCCATTTATGGAAATAATGGGAATCAGGGAGCCCAAATACTTTATTTAGGAAGGTGATTGTATCACTCAACTCCTCATTGAAGTCACTATGGTGGATGGTTTGTGGCCATCTACTCACTAGATTCTTGTTCTTTAGATAAAGCTCATTCATTATTTGCATACATTTATCCTCATTATCCTCCCAGGCCTTCTTGCAGTCTTCTAGACTTATTTCTACATATTTCCTTTGATGAGGAATGCCCAGGGTCAGTTCAAAGTGATGGGCTGTGAGGTCGATGATCTTTTTTTCTCTTTGTCTTCGACACATCTAGTGTCCTTGTTATAGCAGTGGGAAACCAACATGATGAACTCATTATTTACATCACTTACTGGCAGCCCAGCTGTAAAGTGTAATCCACTGCCCACTAGTTTTATCATCCATGGGCCACTGCTTGCCTGGTTGGTCCTTGCCCAAAAGTCATCAATATCAATATGACCTAGCTCGGAGTCTCTAATGTTGAGGCTGCACTCTGCATATGAGTCAGGCATCCTAAATTTCTGATATTTGTACTTCATCTCCTGTTCCGACTACTTAGCTTTAGCTTTGGACTTTGTTGTATTTTTGCTTGATGAAGACATGTGTGAGCCCAAGGATGGCTGTTGTTGTTATGCAAGAAGAATCAAGGAGGTCCAACACAGAAGAGCCATGTCAACTGTCATGTTATTCATAACAAAAGCTTATAGAATGAAGAATGAGCAATTATAAGGCTTAGGGCGCAAGGCACAGGTTCACAACATGTTGCAGGGACTTAAAAATGCTGGGTGCACTTTTGAAGATGTCAACATGTAAAAAGGTGTGCCAGTGTTAATATGAGAAAAGTTACGCCAAGGTTATAAAGGGCACACTTTTGAGAGGTGTTGTGTGAAAAAATGTAGTGCCAAAGGGTAAAGCACAGGGCACGGGTTTACAACATGTAACATGTCATGCTGACAATAAGGGAGTTGCACCTGTGCCTTAGGAAAAAAACTGCTTGAGTTGGGCACTGAAAAAGTTAGTGTTGCATGGGTTCAGAGTGCGACAAGGAAAAACTTTGAGAGATGTTGCAAGAAGAAAAAACACGCCAAGGGAAAAATGCATGGCGTGAATTTACAGTACACAACATCCAATGTTGATGTTGCACAAGTGGTGCCAGCGCCTTAGGAAAAAATACTAAGTGATCTTTCAACTGGGTGCAGGTTTAGATTATGCTGTAAGAAGGTAAAGTCCGCTAAGGTGCAATTTCAAAATATGTTACAAGGAAGGACAGTGTGCCATGCCTTTAATCATTTTAAGAACTTGGCTTATTTTCTTTCTTTCTCTTCCTCTCTCTTTTGGATTTCTCAAATGGTAAAGAGAGGGTTTTTTTTGGCAAGGAAACAAGTAGGAAAAGATGAGTTTTTGGTTTCTTCGGAGGCAGGGGTCTCCCAAATTTACAGATCTAGAAGGAGAGAGAAAATAGCTTTTAGCTGGTTTACAGATTGTGTTAGGTGTGTTTCATTAAATTTTATCTTTATAAAAACCCTAATACCTAATACAAACAAGAAAAAAACAACAACCAAGAGAGGAGCCATTTACCTGGATTTATAAAAGACGAAGGATGACGTTAGGGTCCACAAGATCAAAAAACGGCACGCAGGGGGGACAAGGATAGCTGACATGCATAGGGAAACACTTTTTACAATTTTAAATTCGTGAAAATGACAAGTGTCGGTTGCCTATTTATAAAAAAACTGGCATTTATTACTTCACCAACTTCTTTTGGTGTGACTTTTAAAGCGTTGACACGACAAAAAGTGTGCCTTAGAGCAACCTTATGGATGTCGACAAAATGTTTCCAGCACCTTAAGTGCACCTTTTATAATGTTAACATGATAATTTCAGTGCCAAAGATTAAAAGGGGTGCAATTTTCATGATTTTGACACAATTTTTCTAACACCGAGGGATTTTTAAGGTGGTGCAAATTCTGGTATGTCGACGTGACATTTCCTGCACCTAGTACAAAAAGGTGCAATTTTGGAATTGTTGACACATGAAAAATTACACCCAGGGAATAAGCTGAAAAATGGCTAAGTTCATAAATAACTTGATTTTTGAAAGGGATTTGTAGGCCATTTTGAATGTTATCAGACTTTGTTAGGAGACCAAAATGGAAATTTTGGTATGGTTACCTGAAAATTACCCTTGTCAATTTTACAGGATAACAACTGGCTCTTTCTAGGGACTATCTTTGAGTGAAACTTAAGGGTAGAGAATCCCAAATTTCTATGTGCCTATCCATTGGGTTGCAGAGAGTCAAAAACAAGGGTGACCAAAAAGGTAAAGAAAGGGAACACACAATAATGGAAAGCAAACATACAACGAAAGCAAACACACAATGAAAGTAAACTGTAAAAAGAAGAGAGCAAGCTCTAGCTTCTTGAAAATCTTCAGGTGATGCCCACTATAGGGAAGCAAGATCTCGGTTCTGTCTAGATATGAGAGATGGAAACTATTCTCTCCATTGAGTTACTTGATCTTGTATGGCCCTCTCCAAAGGGAGTCAAACTTCCTATGCATACTTTTAGGTTCTCTTTGTTTGTCCCACAGAAGAACAAGATCTCCCACTTGGAAATCTCTCTGATTAGCTCTTTTTTCAAACAACCTCTTAACTTTATTATGATGTTTGGTGATATTTTCGACCACTTTCACTCACTTTTCTTCAAGTTCTGTCAGGTACATAATCCTCTTTTCAAGAGAATTATGAAAAGTTTCATCTTCAATTGCTCAAGCCAAGCATAGAGAATGAAGTTCTACAGAGATAGGGATTTTAGCATCAATCCCATATAACACCTAGAAAGGTGACATGCCGAGAGACCTCTTTAGAGTGATATGATCTACCCAAAAATCATCGTATAATGATTTGTGCCAAGACTGCTGGTTTTCATCAACTAGCTTCCGTATGATAGTCACCAGGTTCTTGTTGTTGGATTCTACTTGACCATTTCCTTGAGGATAATAATTAGAAGCATGAGCCAAGGTTATTCCATATCCATAACAAAAACTAATTAGTTCCCATGAAGAGAAGTTGAAAGAATTATCGGCAACGATTTTATGTGGAATGCCAAATCTCACAATAATATTCTCCTTGATGAAGTTGTAAACAACTTCAGAAGTGGCATGCTTGATAGGTATGGCTTCCACCCATTTCGTGAAGTAATCTGTTGCTGTTAGGACGTAAATGTGTCCAAAAATCAATTGAGGATTGAGTCCTCCAATGAAATCAATTCCCCATTTCCTAAATGGTTCATCAATAATGATGGACCTGAGGGGAAATGCAGCCATCTTTGGTTTGCCAGCGAACTGTTGGCAAAGTTCACATTTCGCTACCCAGGTGGTTGTATCTTAAAATAGCATCAGCCAGTAGTATCTACCCTGAATGATTTTATGTGCTGTCACGGATGAGTAGAAGTGATCGCCACAGGCTGAGTCGTGAAAACTCTCTAACAATTTTACTTGCCGAGGCCTTTCAACACATCATAGAAAAATGTCGTCAATTCCACGTTTGTACAATCCATCATCCCATATGACATATCTCGCAGCTCTGAGCTTCACCGTTTAATTTTCCTTTGTGGTTAGGTGAGTTAGGAACTCCCTATAGGTGAGAAAGAATGTGATGTCAGAATACCATTTGTCATTGGTTGCGACAAATAGAACCATGGGTAAAGAATCCGCTTTGTCCAGTTCATTTTGTCCTCCATCAATGTGATCAAATTTTTCTTCAGGTACCTTTGAGTCTTTATTTTCAGCCATTAGCTGACACATGCCTTTACCTCTTACCAACTTGGTTGGTTTGATATCTAGGTCATATTCTTTGACCTTAGTGATCGAATTCCCTTGTAAGCTCCTTAACTCATATTGAGTTAGGATAGACTTAACAGCCATGTCAGGAATCAGCACTACTATATACGAATTCAGAATGTAGTAGCAGAAAATTTTGACTGATTTTACCATGACAAAGGCATGCTTTTATAATTGTGACATCTTCAGTTCATGAGGCTTAAGAGGAGAGATAATGAAAGCAATAGGAGATTCAATATCCTTAAAGTTATTTTGCATCAAGATTGCTGATATAGTATGCACAGATGCATAATTGTACATGATGAAGTCTTTGCTGAAGTCAGGGCACACTAGAACAAGAGCATGAGTGACAGAAGTCTTTATGTCTTCAAATTATTTCCTACCCTCCTCACTCCATCAGAATGTTTGGGACCCTTTCATCATATTAGATATATGATGGGTCTTCTCAGCAAAATCAGGGACAAAATGTCTAAGAAAAGTTACCTTTCTAAAGAAAGAGTGAACACCAGTCTTGCTCGTAGGAAAAGTAAGGTTTTGAATAGCCTTGAATCTTTTGACATCTATCTTATTTCCTTCTTTCCTGACGACATCTCCTAGCAGCTTTCCTTCAGTGACCCCAAAAACCGACTTCTTAGGATTTAACGAAATTCCATGCTCTCGTCATCTGATCAAGACTTGTTCCAAATGATGGCAATGATCACTTCGTCTCTTGGAGAACACAGTCAGGTCATCTAGGTAAACTACGATAAATTTTCCCATCATACCTTTGAATGCAAATTCCATGGCTTGTTGGAAGGTAGCACCGGTGTTGATCAAACCGAATGACATTCTATTGTAGGCGAAAGTACCCCAAGGAGTGGTGAATGCTATTTTGAACTGATCTTCAGGCATGACTTGAATTTAATTGTAACCTAAAAAACTCTCAAGCATAGAAAAAATTTCTGAACCAGTTACTGCCTATAACACTTGATCCATTATTGGCAGTGGATAGTTATCTTTTAAGGATGATTGGTTCAAGTTGCGAAAGTCCATGCATATGTGTATGTCGCCATTCTTCTTCCGCACTGGCACAATATTTGCAACCTTGGTACTGTGATGAATTGGAAAAATAATTCTTGCATCCAACATCTTTTGAATTTCAGCCTGGATGGTACCCGAGATCTTGGGGTTGTAGTGCCTTTTCTTTTGATGAAAAGGCTTGACGTCATCCTTGAGTAGAATATCATGTTGAATTTCCTTTGGCTTGAAAGACTTTAGATCAACATAAGACCATGCTAACACATCCATGTACTTTTTCAGCAACTTGACGAATATTTCGTTTCTCTTTAGGCGTACAACACTTCCCGATATTCATAGAACAAGGATGTTCCATAGTACCTAGATTGACGGATTCAGTTTTCAGAGAAGAGGAAGGATCATTCTGTTTCTTTTTCTTCACAAAACAATCATGCTTATCAAATAATCGTTCCAAAGAAACTAAACCTTTCGGAATCTTATTTCCTTTGAGTTATATCACTGTTTCTTTTTTCATATTCATGTGCTTGACCGGTGAGAGACTCACGACACATATATTTTGATCCATTGAAATGAAGTCATTTGAAATTGTCAAATTTTTCTAAAAAGGTGATAAGTTCGTTGTCATCATTGGACACTTACCAGTGTTGTGAATTATCTGGCACACTTGGGGGAAAAACCACTTCAATGGTATATGTATCTATTTTTAACCCTGGGTGAGGGAGCATGAGAGATGCTGAGATGTCCAATGAATCAGCCATATCATTTTGAACTCACAAGACTACTTTGATTGAGAAAATGTCAAACTCTTTGATGCTATCCCATACTGCATTACGGTAGTGCCTGAGCCGGTCATTCTTTACTTGGTATATCCCTTTTACCTGATTGACAATTAGCTCAGCATCACCTTGTAATTTTAGATTCTTGATTCCTTTCTCTTTTGAAGCTTGCATGCTAAGTAACAAGGATTCATACTCGACAGTATTATTCGTATTAAAGAACTACAACTTGAAAGAAAAAGGGAAAATCTCCTCTTTAGGAGATATTAGAATGGCCCTAGCACTGCATCCACTTGTCGCACAACTACCATCAAACTGAAATGTCCATACTTTGTTGAGATCCTCTTTTTGGATGAGAACACCCATTCTATCTGAGTTGGTGGACAAGAAATAATTTCCCATCCTTGACGATTCAAAGAGAATCTAAGCCTTAGGGTCATCAGAATTGGTGACTAGATATTTCTTTTGTGATTTTGGTTCCAATGTCTACATCACCCATTTGACAGGAATCCTGGCTTTGGACCAGTCCATATGGATTTCCCCACCAACTTCTTTACAAAAGCTCCTCCCTAGCAATATCCCGTATGCTATTGGAATATCAGCTACGAGAATAGTCATTTTTACCCTTTTATTAGGAAATGCCACGAATGCAAACTGCACATCCTTGATCTGACCAATCAATGGTACTTAGTTGGTTTCCATGGAGTAGCATCTGCCAAAAATTTTAGTAAGCATGAGGCCCAAAGCATGGGTGACCTTTGCTGGCATAACATTATCAGAAGCTCCAGATTCAATTATACAGTTACTTAGTTTGTGACCATTGATCAAGAGAGATAGGTAAAAAGGTTCAATTTTTTTTATGAAGAAGTTGAGGTGACATTTACGTGAGATGCAAGAGGACTGGGAAGAATTCCTTTTGGGGAAACGGGAGGAGGGACGGTAACCCGACTTTGGATATACTTAGTTAATCTTACAAGCTGCTTTGGGTTGGACTGAAGGTACTCAACCTCAGACATCTGGATCTTGGTCTTTTTAGCATGATCAATTATATCAAATGCGACCAAGGGTTGAGCTAATGAAGGAATGAGTCCTTCATTTTGTGTTTGTGGAGGGGGATTACCAGTCTTTATGGGAATGGAAGAAGGCTGAATTGGAGGAGAAACGGGAGGAAAATATTTCCTTACAAAAGGTTTAACAAGAGGTTGAGTAGGAAAGGTATTACCTCTTTTAGCTATCGTTGGAGGAGGAGTTACCACAACCTTTTCCATTTGTTTTTTAGCAGCAACCTTTTCTTCTTTTCCTTGCAAGCGAGTGAAAACTGTGTTGATTTTCCACTTGCATACCCTTGGGTACCCTCTTCTTCATTAGATTCCTCATCTTCAAATTCCATATACCCAATAGTAGAGTCACCAGTTGGTTCATTGACATCTTGATCATCTTCGCCTTGCGAAAAAGGTTCTTCATAATTTGGATCATCCTCTTTGATTTCAACCAAAGAATTAACCGAAGGGGCTTCAATTGCTAGCCTTGGAGAAGCAGTAGGTAAACGCAACCTTTGGGGGACATTGCTGGGAGTGAAGTTCCTCCGTGGGATATCCTGGTATGGGGTAGTAGACGATGTTTGAGCCAATTAACGAGAGTAAGTCATTCGCCATCTTCTAGAATGCTCGATCTGATGAGGTAGCTTGAGAAGAAGTTGAAGCCTTTGATTTTGATGGATCTTGTCTTAACTCACTAGATATAAGGAGGCTATATTCTATCTGAATAGCCATAGCCTGGGCAAGGACCAAGGTAGGTATCTGTTCCTATAAAAGTAAGAAACTTACTTTTGAAATCATTTCGTTCAAGAAGAAACACTTTTGTTTTTCTAATGTTGGCATCATGGTAGGTGGCACACGGTTGATCAGCGAATTGAATCAGGTGATAAAATCACACATGGTTTCATTGGCCTCCTTCTTCATGTGAGTCATTCATGATAATAACATGAATGCAGCTTCTGAAGGCTTGTATCTATCTTCAAATGTAGTCCGTAATGTGGCCTAACTGGTGATGGATCTGGCTAGTAAATGCTAGAATCATTTTGATGCAGGCCCTTGCAAGGTCTCAAGAAAGAGACGTATCGATACATCTTCATGAGTCACGTCCATAATACTACATGACATAATAAACGTAGCTATATGCGCATTTGTGCTTTGATTTCCACTCCCATCAAATTTTAGGAAATTCTTGCGATTCCCGTTGGGGAGGGGGTGTACTGGATGCGACAATGCTAGAGGACCCATGGTGTTTCCCCATGGTACAGGAAGATTAACTACCATTTGAAAAGTGGGAAAAAGAACATGAGTAGGGAGTGTGGTTTCACTTAATAAAAGATCACTGCAAGTTGATGTCGAGGCACCTTGTGAAATCTGGCTCTTTCATGGAGGTGAAGCACTTCTTGCTGATCAATCTGTTGAGCTTAGTGATGTGAATCGTGTTGGACTGATACTTAAATTGTGCCTTTGAAGTAGATAAAAAATTGGATCAACTTCTCCATGAGCTCTTCTGCCACAAGTAAATTGTTCACTCGCCAAGATACTCGTTCAGATCTGCAACAATTAAGAACAGATTCACAACAAAATTTTCCTTGTACTTGCTAATTTTCTGATTTTTCTGGCAAAATCAGTGGCATGTAATTTTTCAATTTTTAAATTTTATCCTTTTTAATGACAACCAATTGTGGTTTCCTGACAAAGATTAATAAGGATAAAAATTGGGTCAATTTAGAAAGCTAGTTTTCGGATCTTTGAGTTGAATTTTGCAAGGTTTTGAAAATAACATAAAATGTCAAAATCTCAGATCTACTGAAATATAAAGTTTTTGTAAAAACTCAGCGAACTAAAAGCTCCTATCTGGTCGAGATATATGGATTTGTATAAGGAAATTTTTAGTTTTGATCACTTTTGCAAAAATTTTAATTTTTTAACAAAGGGTTAAAATTTTTAATCTGGTAGTGATTTTTACAGTTTTTTAGTTATTTCCTTAGTTTGATCCCCAGCGGAGTCACCAAAAATTGTTGATCTGAAAATTTTTCGGATAGGCAGGTCATGGGGAAACAGGCCAACAGTGTGCAGAGCATAGCCCCTGTTTGAGATAGCAAAGAAAAACTGGTTTATTGCTAATATATCAAGTAAGAATCTATGCAAATCTACATTATTCTAACTTCAAGGGGTTTGGGATCTCATCTCAGTAGAGGTAGTTCCAATAACGAACAAAAAGGTAGGAAGGAAGGAATGGAGGAGGGTAGATCTGAAGGAAGAAAAGAAATGAATTCCAAAGATAGAAAGGTCAGAAGGTTTATGCTTTGGGCTAGTAGTAAACAGAGCCAAACTTACTTGCATAAACAATTAAAGCAATACTGATGAACAGATGAAAATAGTAGGAATAAATCCAATAGAATAAAAACATAGATCTAACTTAAGAAATATTTGATGCAAATAATACACATATGGAGCACAAAGTCTGAATATATGTATTAATATTTCTTCTGTTATAAGAAAATGCAAAGTCTTTCTCTCCTCACTTCTTTTTTCATACAAAAAATTTCCACCCTTTGAATACAACAAGTATTCCAGTATTTATAGAAGGAGAAGAGGAAAGAAGACAAAAACCAACCAACTACTTATAAAATATCTTACAAGATATTTACAAAATATCTAAAAAGTCAAAAGTTGACTTTGGGCAAGTTTTTGGATGGAAACATCCCATGGTGCAACATGGATGATGTCATCGTAAATGCCAACAATATTTTAGAATATTTTAAAAAAACGATCAAAGCATACATAAGAGAAACTACTCCTCATCATCTCTTTTCTCAAACTTGGTGTCCTGCTTTTGATTAAGAGAGGCGATATGAAACTATGCTCGATATTCTATGAACTTGCTGATTATTACCTAGAGTTGATCATGATCTAGATATTTGAAATGGTCACCAATGAATTCGCAAGTTTCTTTCTCATTCTTGAGCTTTTCAGGTAACCCGAAGAACTCTTCACATGCATCGATCAGGAAGCCAATGAAATCATGGTAGGCCAAGAGGTTATTGATTGACTCTTGGTTGAAAGTGACCTCTGGTGCCAAACCTTGAGTGACTATAGCCTTGAAGTGCTAGAATGTATCGTCTGCTTCCCTCAAGGTGTATAATTCACTGAGCATCCTTGGAAACATCTTTGTAACTATCTGCTCCATATTGTATCATGCATCTAGGGCTTCATCCTTGATTTTATCTATCCTCTCTAGGATATATTCCATTTTATCAACTCGGTAATCTAATGCAATGAGAGATTTATTATGTACCCGTGGGTGATCGATGATGCTGACATTTAGTAGGTCGTTAGCTGAGCAGTTAGCCATTTCTTGGAACGTTTCATGTTGCAACCTGGCATTATCCAACTCCTCGAAGAGGGAGCCTGCTACTGCTTGTAGTTACTTATTTTCTTGATCTATATCCTGGTAGAGCACTGTGAATTTACTAATCATTTCCTCACTATCTCTAAGGATTGACTCAATCTAGGAAGATACTACTGCACCTTGTTCACCAATCTTAACATATTCATTTATTTTATCTTGAATGAGAACTTCAATGGGTTTGACAGCAGTCACAGGAGGAGTGTTGCCCATTTTCTGCAATTCTTGGAGGAGATGTTTGTTCTGTTCCTTGAGTATTCTCTTCTCCTCTTTTTCTTCTTGAAGCTTCTTGCAAAGAGCGTCTACTGTAGACAAGGCTTCCCCTTGCAGGCTTTTAGATGAGGTCCCCATTGTGAGTTGAGTCACTGTGAAGTCTTTGGGAGACAGATCCTTCTTTCCTTGGTGGGATCTGGGTAAGCAATCTCCATGACTCTCTCCCCCAAAGTGCTCTTAGAAAAGTGAGTTATCTCTTTCTACTTCTTGGGTCCCTTCCTTAGAATGACGAAGAAGTCCATGGGTGCGATGGGAAACCTTTTCTTATGCTAGCCCAGATGATCAAAAATCCAACTAGGACTTATGAGAGTGGGAGTAGAGGGAATAGAAGAAGAAATGAGAGTGAAAGGGGAAGTAACTGTGGAGGCCTCAGGGAAGTATGTTGAAACACTCAGTGGTGGAATTGACAAGGAATCCAATGCACCACTACTTGTTGGACCTAGAGTTACTACAAGATAAGAAAAGGACATGGAAATGTAAGGGATCTGTAATTGAATGGAGGGAATACATGGCTACAGATCCACGAGAGAGGAGAATATGGAAGAGGTGGGAGATGGAAGGAGGAAGGAAGGGAGAAGACACATCCATAGGAATAGATGCTTGAATGATAGGAGGAGGAGAAGGAATAGAAGAAGGGACACTAGGTACCTTGACAGTTGTAGTTGTGATAACATCCTGGGTGGATGTATCCATTGAAACTTCTGTTGTCTCTTCTTCTTTACCTGGAGACACCAGGTCAACCAATTTCTTCTTAAAAGTAGAAGGAAGGCCTTAAGGAGCTTCTTCTTGTTTGTTTGATTCTCCCTCCTTGTCTTTTCCTTTTCCTTTCGGCACTTGGGCTGGTCTTGGAGGTGCTCTACCTGAAGGAGAAGTAGTGAAATCTACTCTGAGGTAGGTGAGACCATTCTGTTTGCACCAATGTTCGGTGTGTGTTGGCAACCATTGGCTTGAACCCTTTCCTGAATGGTTTTCGGCGCCTTAGCTCTATCGATCTCTACGAATGGCCAATCATCCCCATCTGTGTCAAGGTAAACCTGATCAATTTCTTGATCAGTCTCTTGGAATTCCTTTGGGACAATGGCTATGATGGATAATTTCCTCTAGAACCAATCAGGAGTGATCCTTTTGCCTAATGTCTATCTCATGTGTCAGGTCAATCCAAATGTCCTTGATCTCATGAACATGGATGGGATCAATTTTTTCCTTTGGGAGATAACTCTGACAGCCAAATTTCGGCCTTGTTGGGAAGTTGTGCTTCAAATTTAGCAATTCTGGCTCAACATACATCTCCCGTGCTTTGGTAAGTGTGGTGTAGGTGTATTGGCAAACTGTAAGGGGGAATGGAGTTCCTCCTTTCTTTTCATGCACTTCTCATGATAGGTGATTAGTTACCTTGAAAACTCCAAGAGGATCAACTTTGGCCTTGCATACCTTGGTAGCTTAGTTGGTTCACCCTCAAAATTCATAGCTCCGAGGTATGTGAATGTGGGGAATTGTGTGAACAATGCTCCCCATTTCTTCGTAGCAGCATTAACACTCAGGTTGGTTTGACCGTGTCTCATGTTTGGTCTCAGCAAGCAGATCACCTCACAGAAGAAGGCGTCATTTATTTTAGAGAACTGGGAGATGCTGGCATCAAGCTTTAGCTCTAGGTCGAACTCATATATCTTTACTTGAGGCCATACCACATTATGAGCTAACCTTACAAAATCTCTTGCTGATGAAACAATGTATACAACATAGGAATTCATGTAGAACTTACCAGTTGTTAGAAATTGTTGAAGCTACTGTGAGATGGTGTCACTGATGATTTTTCCCCAACCAAAATGCTGATCAAGCGCATTCTTGCTCATGGCCTCCAAGTACCTCAGCATCCATTTGTGGAAATATCAGGCATCAGGGACTCCAAATACTTTGTTTAGGAAGGTGATTGTATCACTCAAATCCTCATTAAAGTCACTACGGTGGATGGTTTTTGGCCATCTGCTCACCGGATTCTTGTTCTTTAGATAAAGTTTGTTAATCTTTTGCATGCATTTATCCTCGTTATCGTCCCAAGCCTTCTTGCAGTCTTCTAGACTTATTTCTACATATTTCCTGTGATGAGGAATGCCCAGGGTCAGTTCAAAGTGATGGGTTGTGAGGTTGATGATCATCTTTTTCTCTTTGTCTTCGACACATCTAGTCTCCTTATTATAGCAGCGGGAAACCAACATGATGAATTCATTATTTACAACACTTACTGGTAGCCCAGCTGTAAAGTGAAATCCACTATCCACTAGTTTGTTCATCCATGGGCCACTGCTTGCCTGGTTGGTCCTTGCCCAAAATTCATCCATATCAATATGACCTAACTTGGAGTCTCTAATGTCAAGGCTGCACTCTGCATATGAGTCAGGCATCCTGAATTTATGATATTTGTACTTCATCTCTTGTTCTGACTGCTTAGCTTTAGATTTAGAATTTTTTGTTTTTTTGCTTGATGAAGACATGTGTGAGCTCAAGGATGGTTGTTGTTATTCTACAAGAATAATCAAGGAGGTCCAACACAGAAGAGCCATGTCAACTGTCATGATATTCATAATGAAAGCTTGCAGAATGAAGAATGAGAAATTATAAGGCTTAGGGCACAAGGCGCAGGTTCACAGCATGCTGTAGGGACTTAAAAATGTTGGGCATACTTTTGAAGATGTCAACATGTAAAAAGGTGTGCTAGTGTTGATATGAGAAAATTTGTGCCAAGGTTATAAAGGGCACACTTTTGAGAGGTGTTGTGTGACAAAATGCAACGCAAAAGGGTAAAGCACAAGGTGCGGGTTTAAAACATGCAAAATGTCATATTGACATTAAGGGAGTTGTGCCTACACCTTAGGAAAAAACTACTTGAGCTGGACGCTGAAAAATTTGATGTTACATGGGTTTAGAGTGCACCAAGGTGCAAGTTTGAGAGATGTTGCAAGAAGAAACAACACGCCAAGGGAAAAACGTGTGGTGTGAATTTTTAGTACACAACATCTAATGTTGATGTTGCACAAGTGGCACCAGCACCTTAGGAAATTTTTTTAAGTGCTCTTTTAACTAGGCACAGGTTTAGATTATGCTATAAGAAGGTAAAGTGCGCTAAGGTGCAATTTACAAATATGTTGCAAGGAAGGACAGTGCACCATGCCTTTAATCAATTTAACAGCTTGGCTTATTTTCTTTCTTTCTCTTCCTCTCTCTTTTGGATTTCTCAAATGGTAAAGAGAGGGTTTGTTTTGGAAAGGCAACAGGTAGGAAAAGATGAGCTTTTGGTTTCTTTGGAGGTAGGGGTCTCTTAGATTTGTAGATCTGGAAGGAGAGAGAAAATGGCTTTAAGCTAGTTTACAGATTGTGTTAGGTGTGTTTCATTAAATTTTATCTTTATAACAACCCTAATACCTAATACAAACAAGACAAAAATAACAACCAAGAGAGGAGACCAGATTTATAAAAGATGAAGGACGATGTTGGGGTCCACAAGCTCAAAAAATGGCTCGCGGGGGGGACAAGGATAGTTCACAGGTGCAAGGAAACACTTTTCACAATTTTCAATTCATGAAAATGACAGGTTTCGGGTGCTTATTTATAAGAAAAATGGCATTTATTACTTCACAAACTTATTTTGGCGTGAATTTTAGAGCGTCGACATGAAAAAAAGTGCACCTTAGCGCAACCTTATGGATGTTAACACACTGTTTCGAGTGCCTTAAATGCGCCTTTTATAATGTTAACATGATAATTTCAGCACCAAAGATTAAAAGGGGCACAAATTTCATGATGTCGACATAATGTTTCCAGCACCGAGGTATTTTTTAGGTGGCGCAAATTATGGTATGTCGACACGACATTTCCTGCACCTAGTCCAAAAAGGCGCAATTTTGGAATTGTTGACACATGCAAAACTGCGCCCAGGGAATAAGGTGAAAAATGGCTAAGTTCAGAAATAACTTGATTTTTGAAAGGGAGTTTTAGGCCATTCTGAACGTTATCAGACTTATCTAGTAGACCAAAATGGAAATTTTGGTATGGTTACCTTAAAATTTCCCTTGTCAATTTGTAGGATAACACGTAGCTGATTTATCAACTGATTGACTTGACAAAGGCCCTTCTTTCTGTAAGATAGTTTTGACCTTGGAAACCTTAGCCACCTTGGACTCTTTAGGAGTCTCATTTGTCTTAGATTCTTTGGAAGATTATTTAGTTTTATATTCTTTAGGAACCTCCTTGGAGCTCATTTTATCTTCCACCTTAGTAGTACTCTGCTCCTTTTTCTAAGAGCATATGAAGACAACGAAATATTGACTATTCATATCTTCTACATTTTCTTCATATTCGTTTTCTTCTTTTGAACACTACTCGAAGAAATTATTATTAATTTCTCCTTCAAGCTCTTCGATTTTAGGTTTAGATGTTCCAAAGTCTGTCTCTTGTTTGTCACCTTTGACAAGCTCAACTTCATGATCACTTTCTTGAATGACATAACACTTTGAGTTAGTTGCAGGAGCCGCTTCAATAGCAAGTCTTGTTCGAGCATCTGCAATTCTGGATTTGTTAGGAACATAGCCTTTCCTTGGGATATCTTTGTAAGGAGTAGGTTTGCTACTTTAAGCAACTTTATTTTTCAAATCTAGCACATCATTAGCCAACTTAGTGAGTATAACTTCTCAAGCATTGGGGTTTTTTTGACTCTTTCCATTGAGGGAAGATTTCTTGAATTTTCCTGTCGTGATTAATTCATCCTCAATTTATATGGCCAAGGATTGAGCAAGTTCCAAAGTAGACACTCTATCCCTTCTCAAATGATAGAACACTTTTGGTTGTTGTGTGTTAATAAAGAAACATTTTTATCCGTCAAGGTTTGGGTGAATCTTGACAAGAACTTTGTTCACCATTTTTTTGAATTTAGCCACTAAATTCCTCATGGGTTTTGCTAGCTCTTTCTTCACCTGAGATAGTTGGGCAAAAAGGGCATGTTCATCTTCTTTAATCTTGAATCAGTCTTCAAACTTATTTTTCATATCATTCCAATTTGTAATGCATCCATTTGGAAGATGATGAAACCAATCTGCAGCAACGCCATGTAATGTTTCAATGAAAATGCAAATAACAACATCTTCATATTCTACTGAAAAAATTGCACATGCAACAAAGAAAGCAAAAATGTGGTCATCAGGTGAAGTCTTCCCATCTCCATTGAACATAGGAAGAATCTACCTCGATCCTCATGGGAGTTCATGTCGAGATGGTAAGGCCAATGGGCCTATGACATTTCCCCATGGTACATTAACTTCCATCTTGGGAAAGGTGGTATGTGAAGGATGATAAAAACTACATAATTATATAAAAACACCGAATATAATTATATTCAAATTGAATTCATTCAGGATATCATTGATATTGATAGAGGTTACATATATAGCGTTAGATCTCCTACAATGGTGGAGTCAACACTCATCTTCAATCCCTCATATCTCTCTCCATGAATCTCTCAGTCTTATCTCCTAATATCTCTCAAACATCCCTAGGATCACTCACACTACAAAATAGCTATGTGAATTGTTCTCACAACTCACTCAAATAATTAAACTATTACAACTATATTATTAATACGAGTTCTATAAACTCATTATTAATAATATTCCATTTTATTTAATAATGTTACACAATATTTTGGTAACATTCACTCCCATATTTTTAACATTATTAATTCCTAATATACACTCCCCTAATAATGACAAGGTAGAAAAAATAATCACATTTCTTTCTGCAGCTTGCCGCCCATGCGTGCTCATGATCTGGATGGTTTTGTAGGATAACCAACAACCTCAACAAGGATGGTTTTACAGGACAACCAGAACTTGAAACAAAGGATGGTTTTACAGGACAACCAACAACCTAAAAAAAGGATGGTTTTACAAGACAAACAACAACCTAAAACAAAGGATGGTTTTATAAGACAACCAACAACCCAAATATCACGCTGCTGCTTTTCCTTGTGCTTTCATCTATCCACTATGTATTTCCTTTAGGGAATATGTAGGAACCATTGCTTACTAAATACAAACTAAATAGAGGGAAAATTGAACATTGAGACCATGTTCTAGTTCCCCCCCTTAATGTGAACATTTCACTTATTCAAACAGGAACTCTAAAATCATACTGTAAATCTGAAATAAAAGAAAACACACACACACACACACACACACACACACACACACACACACACACACACACACACACACACACACACACACACACACACACACACCACAAGGTCACTGATTGACCTCCAACCTCCATCCTCCAGTAAATCACACTACTTACTCAGAAAATTGGACGTTGAATCTCAAATTTACACCACCTTTTGTCAATGCATCTTCCACAAAAATCTTTACTTTGGTTCTGAAATTCCAAAGAAGGGGTTTGGGGACGGTAGCCCCTAGTGGGGTCAAGGGGCAGTGCCCCTTACAGGGTCCTTGGGCAACACCCTTGGTGGGCTCCCTATCATGGTACAAGGCAGGTTCGAGGGGTGGAACCCCTAAAGCCAAGCACATTTTCCTTCTTTGAACTTCTAAGTCATCAAAAATATCATCAAAACTATAATATTATTCATCTTATTCTTCCAAAAAATTGGACGTCGGGTAACACTGAAAATGCATCCGTAAGGCAATTTTTTTTAACAATATTTTAACATTGATTCTTGACACCACGATACCGAATATCTAAAATCACCAATTTATCTTTTATAATGATCACATTTCTTTTAATTTTGACCAAACAATAACAATATTGACAATCTTTTACAATTGATGATAAAAGGCTCAATAGAAAATGATATATAAATATGAATACTTCAATTTGGTGGATGAAGAAAATGGTAACAAAGACTTACGATAACTCATAAATTCAAAAAATGACACATTTTAGATACTTTGAAAATAATAAAAATGTACACAAAACTTTAAATAAGACCTTTAGACACATATAATGATATTTTTTTAGACGATTATATGATGGACTATACCAAAACATATACAAAGGAAAGACCAAAAAAATATAAAATGTGAAGATTTATACCAAATACTTGTTTTCTCAAGCACCAAATTACATGTAAATTCAAGAATCTCTAGTGTAGACCAGATCTGCAGATGGGTTGTATATGAAGCTATCCCACTGAATCTTTTACAGATGTCAAATACCATATTCCAAGGTAGCAGACTGACATAGACTATGTTTGGCAATGGAAATAACTGAGACATCCAAATCAATCTGATTCTACTATCTAAACAAGATATTCCAAGATCGATGCATAGATATCTATCAGATAAATATGTATTAAGGGATGAGCCAATGATCAAACAATGTGCCTTGATTTGATACGTGGCATATGGTGACAGCTGTGAGATCCAAAATCCAATAGGTTATACACATCTTATCTACAAGATGAAACAAGAAGCTACACTTATCTGAAGTCATTGAATATATGTAGAGCAACACATCTCACCTTAATGGTTTAGATCACATATCTCACAACATTGAGAATAGATTCTTAGGTTCATCTATAGTGAAATTCTTGTCAGCCAATTATGGAAGCATATGTTGCAAGAATATAGAATGCATTCACATTGGAAATTCCTTTATCGTGGCACGAGTAGAAATTGAAAGTGAGAGGTATGGTGTCTTGAAATATTTCCACTAATTAGATTAGAAAGTGGGAGATTTATGGCAAGATTGACACAAATTTTCTACCCACATAATATATATCAAGACCGTATATTAAACTAAGGTAAATAGATGGACAGTAATAAAAGACATTTTTCTATGATTACCTAGTGCATGTGGACATAAGATATCGGGTCTAATCAAATTGATGCACCAATGGAACATACGTTGATGAGATCACAGGGTAGATTGTATGTAAGTTAATCCATGGATTGACAATTTATTTAATAATGTTACACAATATTTTGGTAACAAAGGCAAAACAATGTGAGCAAGAACAAGTGCTTGACTTGTAGTGATTCCTTGCTTTCTGTTTCAGGACTTGATGCAAGGCTTACAAATCTATTGGGTGTGTTCCTCCTTGTAGGAGATAACTTGAAACCAAAATTTCCTTGAAAGTCAAAAATGGGATCTGACTGATCTTTAGATTTTTCTCCTCATGTAAAACTCTTTCTTGCCAGTTTGAAATCTTTACTATGAAAGGATCACTGACAGATTCTGACCAGCTCTTGCCTTTTCTCTTCACTCTCTTTCTTGATCTCTTTATTCCTGAATGACTCTGGAAGCTCTCACAGCTTGATCTTCTTCCTTATCTAGTACTGATGTGGTGAGATGAAAATGATAGTAGTTCGTGCGATTTTCCCAAATAGCTTGCCTCAAATCTAATGATATGTATTCAAGTATCTGTAAAAACAAGATTTGGTTGCAAGATAGGTGGGTTACTTGTAATAGTCATATAGATTATTGCCTTGGTAGAAGAGGGTCATGTCAGAGAACAATGATCGACACGTGTCTAGGAGGTATTTTGGCCACACGTACGGATGCTCTTATTATAAGGTTTTCAATGTATATTTCTCTGTCAATGGCTCTATCAATAGCCAAAAATTGTTGCAAGCTTACATGGTTTTACCCAGCTACTATTTGAAGGTTGACAACAATGTCTCCTTAAAAATATTTTTTGGGCACAAGGTTCACTTGAAAAATTGGAGCTTGTGCAGAGGGGATAGTCATAAAGATTTAACCAAGCATTGGTTAACGATTATTGAATCCCTAGTAGAGTCACCAAAAACTATTAGGATATGGATTTGTACACATGAAAATGACATGCAATAATGTGGGAATGAATTCCCTCCTCAATGAAGGTGAGGTTACCTTTATTGAAAACCAAAACTGTATTTACACATGTACATTCAAAATTGTATGTGGGGGGTGTTTTGGAACATCAATTGAAAGAAAACTATATGAGGGAGATGGAATGTAAATGAATGAATGGAAAGATCATGCTAGAGTTAGGTAAAAGCAGAGCCTAATATTGCATGGATAAGAACAATAAATAAATAACACAAATAAAACGGCTTTTGCATCAACTAAATGAGAATGAGTAAAAAGGAAAACACGTGAACAAGTAGATAATCAAAGTTTGATCACTGTGAATAAGAACAACATATTAGTAGCGTTGACAATAAGATCCATGACAATATTTGCATGCAAGATTCAAACACTAACATATATGAACATAAGAACATCAAATTCTATAAGAGACAATGAATGAGACACAAAGTTCATATTTCATTAACTCCAACATGTCTTCTCAAAATAACAAAATTTCTTTCTTTGAAGTAAAGCTTGCATACAAAAGTATTTTCTTCTCCTTTCTCAAAGTCACCCTTACAAATGATCCCCTAACATCCTTTTATAACCCATAAGTTGGTTACAAAGTAGTTAGGATTTTAAATGCACATTAAATAGGGCACTTAATTGACTTTGACTTTCTCAACCAACTATATTAAAAAAGTGACTAAAAATATAAACCACTTAAGTTATCCAAAGATTTCCAAAAGTGAGTTCAATAATAACACCATTTTAAAATACCAATTTATAACCAAAAGTAATGGGTACATGTGGACCCGACTTAAATGACTTAGACACACACATATATATCATAGTCAACAACGTGCCACCTAGATCAAGAAACATAGGATCAATGCCTTATCCATTGGGCCAAGAGTCTACCTATCTCAGTCGTACGAGAATGACCGTGCTCCACAATCCTCCAGATGACAAGAGAGACAAGCTTAAAACTTGAGCAATTCATTCACCTCTCCATTTGAGCAACATTCTGGTGTAAGCAAGTTTTTCTTCATTCATATTCGCATTCAAAATTACACACAATTCTCCACATGATCCGAATAGCCCTTCATGGTGAATTATTCATTTTTCATGAGACTATAGTCGTTACGCCACCTTAGCTTGTCAGAATCCAACTCTTGGTCTTTCTCCATTGAGAAGCTCTTCCAAGAGCCAAAATTACATTCACTTCCCGGAGTTATGTCTTTTTCCTTTGTCACCATCCCGAAGTGTTGAAATTTTGATCCGCTCACAACCGTCCAATTCAAGAACGCTCCAACTTTAAGACTAGTCGATGAAGTATTGCGCTCGCTAATAATTGAGAGCTGACAGAGACACACTTGAATGATGTGGCCTTACTTGATGATCCACGCAACTACATTTGTCATTGATTTTTATTTTTTGATGATTAGATCCGTACAATGATTAAGTGAACACAATGGATGTAGACAAGTTTCTCTCATTATTGATCTCTGCCGATATCAATGGCTTTTGACTCCGAAAAGACCTCTGCCAATAGCTACGACCTATACCACATAATGAGGAAGTCAAAGGTTACTTCCACTTTGGGGCCATTAGAGTTGAATCACCACACTGTGCAGGTATCGTGGTTCATCTATGCAAGTGATGACCAATTCAGAACAAGTGTCAGGAAAATCGTGACTTGCCTTCAGTTGATATGCGATCATAGATGACCTACATCGACATGTCCCAAGTTGGTATTGGTGATGTTTTCATACTTTGAATGGAGCGTCGAGGTGATTAGAATGCCATGGAATCCATACCGCAACATTTTGTTGTTTGAAGATGACATGATTATGACAGAAGCGTGATTTCAGGCTATTACTTCCTTCTTACAAAACTATACAAATAGCCTTTGAAACTGCCTTGGGAAAAATAACAAATCTTGTTCTGAGAAAATATCACTAGATGAGGAAGTATATTACGGTACCAATTTTTTTTGTGTCAAATTTTTTTTCCCAATAAAATTATTCAATCAAATATTAAAGGTCAAAGTTGACTCTTCTGAAATTGCTAGGAAAATGCAAGTGAAAAACTGTGAAAATCCTGTTTGGTTTTAGCTTGGGAAAAATACCAAACATCACCCTGGGAATCTAAAAATTATCAAGGGAGCATATGAAGGTGGTAAGAATACAAAAAAATAATTATTTTATCTTGATGATCATCCGAGTTCAAAATATCAACTCTCAAAGTGAGTCACCTTGATAGGCTGAAAATTGCGCGCGGTGAAATCAAACAAATTGCGTTTTATTTGACTCCATGAAAAATATCAAAAAAATTACTCTAAATTTGAATTTTGGCCAAGGAGTACAAAAATTTGGGAAGAATTTAAATAAGGAAACGGTTTTTCTTGACGATTATCTGGGCTCGAGATATGGATTCTCAAAGTAGGCCATCCGCCAAGCTGAAACTGTATGCGTGAAAAAATCGAGTAAAATGCGTTTTTCTTGGGTTCGTGAAAAATTATCAAATGAGGTTTTTGTTCATTTAAAATTTAGAAAACAAGTACTCGAAGATGGGAAGAATTCAATGAACCAAACCGTTTCTCTTGACGATCACTTAGCTTTGAGATATCAAGTTGCAAAGTTGATTACTTCGACAGATACAACTCATGGCACGTTCTTTCCACTTCTATTGTTTTCTTCATTAAATTCATTTTTATTTTATTTTTTTGTGTTGACCTTTAAATGGGTGATATTATTGAATATCCCAAATTTCCTGGAGAGCTCTTGGTTATGCAAATGTGTAAATAATTATTTTGCATAAATACTTCTCACCAATGCGTGATAACAATGATTTATTTTTAATTAAATTCTCCTATGGAATTTCTTCACCAAAAACCTCTTCGTGAGCACTATCTAATTTGTTTGGGAACGTAGATATTCCTTCTACAATGCGTGCTCTCTTTTTGCATGGACTAAGTTCTTGCCAGCGTGGATTCTTTTTACTGGCTTGGTATGGATATTGCTTATCTGCTAAAACGTGGCACTTTTCCCTTATTTTATATTATCTTCCAACTGCATGGAAATTCTCTTTTTTTATTTTCCTTATGCATGCATTTTAATTCTTTCTAGGCACGTGAGCAACTGTTTTATTTCTAGTTTTCTTCCTTTCTCTTTCATGTGGACTGTCTTATTTGTTTTGGAGTGCGTGATGATCTCCCTCCCCCCCCACGTGGTCTGCCTAGTTTTGGCGTGGATTTTATTGGACTATTTTGGATTTTACTCCTTGATGAATGCGTGGGAGGAATGTTTTTATTTTTCCTGTGCGTGGCCTTTACCTGTTTTCTTCCTTGATAATCTGGATTGAAAATTTATTCCCTTTGATTTGCATAGCCTTTATTCCTTTTGGCTGAGTTGGAGCTTTCAAATGAAGACAAAACAAAACCTTCCTAATAGCTGTGTTGGAAATTAGCTTTCTAACCTGCATGGAAACTTGTTTTATTTTTTATTTTATTCCTATATAGATCTTCTTCCAACACTTTGACAAACTGAATAAAAAATAGGCTTTACCCAGACATATTTCCTCCTTGGGCATGTGGATCTTACTTGGCTGAGCATGAACTAATTTTCTTTTGCAATGTGTATTCCTCCTTCACAATCGAATTCACAGTGAACTGATATATATATATTTTAGGGATGTGATAAATATATTTCTCAGAAACGCTTCTACAGAGGTAATAAGAAGAAGTTAGAAATATTGAAAGCTTCAAAGCTTCTTCGCATGACTTTTTCTAAAGAAATGGTTATGAGGATTAAAGAAGCTTCTGTAACCATTTCTTATTTCTGTTGGAAAAACCAATTTTCTCTTTCTTTTGTAGTAGGCATTAATTGCCAAGGAAATATGGAAAAAAATGTGTTCATTTCCTTGGTGCAATGGTGAAGCAGGCTGGCAATTCCCATTTATTTCCCCATGTGAGAGATTAGGATTTTTTTTTTCTAGTTTTCCATCCAGTTGGGTTGGCAATCAACAGAAGAAATCCCACAAGTGGGAAAATAAGAAGTATTTTCTAGGAAAGAGCAAATCCGGGTATGGGAAGCCAATTTGACATCCTGACAATTGGAAGTGGAACTTTTAATAATTATTATATTAATATCTATTTAATTAAAACCCAAAAATCAATAAAATTGATTTTATCAAATAAAGGGTAATAAATAAATAAATAAATTACTAACACAATTTATGACCCGGTGAGAGGATTTCTTACCTGAAATGGATGAAACAAAGACCAGAATGATCAGAAGAACAATATAATCGTGATGGGGATGAGAAATCAAGTGAAAGAATACTTTTTGAAAAAATTTAAAATTTTACGTTAGTAATTTTGTGAAGTCAAAATTAGCTGATAGAAATTCCCAACTTCTTCCATAAAGTCCTCCAAAAGTGACTTAAGAACCTTGTGTCCCTATCTAAAGTAATGGTTTTTGGAAAACCATGCAAATGAACAACTTTTCTGAAAAAAAAATCTGCTAGTCCTATTGCGTCACTAGTTTCCTTATAGGAAATAAAAGGAACCATCTTAGAAAATTTATCAAAAACAACAAAAATTAAGTCATTAGCGCGTTGTGTTTTTGGTAATCCCAAAATGAAATCCATACTCAATTTTTTCTATGAACCTTTTGGAATTGAAAATGTTATATACAACCTGTATTCTATGCATGACCTTTCGAGACATGGAAAATTCAACACCTTTCCACATCTCTTTTCAGCTTTGGCCAATAGTATTTCCCTGCTACCAAGGCTATCATCTTATCCTTACCAAAATACCTAGCCTATCCTCCGCTATGGAGCTCTTTCAAAATATTCTCTCTCATAGAGCCAACTGGAATACATAGTTTACGTCCCTTGAATAGATTGCCATCCTGTAAAATGTACTCATCCTAAACATCTTCTGCATTGTCTGAGAATGGACAACTTAAACTTTCAACAAAATTATTGAAATCAGGATTAGAAAAATACAAATCCTTTATTGCTTTAAAACCAACCACATCATTTTCAATAGTTGTAAATAGAGTCACACGCCTAATCAATGCATCCGTAACTTGATTTTGTTTGCCTGATTTATGCTTTAGAGAAAAAGTATAACCCTACAAAAATGATACCCACTTTTCATGCCTACTATTCAACTTATTTTGTGTTCATTCACATATTTCAGGGCTATGTGGTCTATAAATAACAAAAACTCCTTAGGCATAGAGTAATGCCTCCAATGCCTCAATGCTTATACAATTGCATAAAATTCCACATCATAAGTAGAGTAGTTCTTTCTTACTTCATTCAATTTCTCACTAAAGAAAGCTACTAGCTTTCTGCCTTGACTTAGGACAGTACCAATACCCACATGTGAGGCATCAAAATCGACCTCAAACACTTTATCAAAATATGGTAGTGCCAAAATAGGTACATTTGTCACCTTCTTCTTCAAGAACTAAAAGCTATCCTCAGCTACCTTTGTCCACAAAACTTCCCTTCCCTTTGTGTAATCTGTTATAGGTGCTATAATACTGCTTAAATTTTTAATAAAATTTTTGTAAAATGTTGCTAAACTATGAAACCTTCTTACCTCTGTTATACTACATGGAGTAGGCCATTCAATAATTTCTTTTATCTTCAAGGAGTCCATATGTACCCCATCCGCTGAAATAATAAAACCCAAAAATACCAAACTCTCTTACATAAATGTGCACTTCTTCATATTTTCATAGAGCTTATCTTTCCTTAACACTTCAAATATCACCCTTAGATGCCTCAAATGCTCTTCTTTAGTTTTACTGAAAATCAAGATATTGTCAAAATAAACTGTTATCCATATTTTACACCCGGTATAATATTGGATCAGCCACGACCCTACACAGAAAGAACCAGAGAAATCACATTCAAATAATATAAACCATTTATAAGGAGATTCTACAATGGAAGTGGCAGGGCCTGCGAAAGATCAAATGACCATGCACAGTAGAAATTCAAAAAATGGCTCTGTCGAGTGAATCCGTGCCTTGAATCCATTAAATAGATTATAGGCAAGCTCAAAAATGAAACAACAGGGTCGGGGAAGGAGGAGCAGTGTCAAAGGAACTAGAGACTCAAAGGAAAAGAAACAGTGAAGATTCGAAGTCTTTAGGCTCTGAAAAAGTTCAGGATGGACCCCAAAATTGACTAAGTATGGAGGAGACATCGGAAGCTACCAAGTGTCCAAATGACGCACCTCCAAAATTTAAAACCAAACGGACATGCTTAAACAATTTCCAATCCTCCACGTGTCCAGAGCTCCAAAAGTTACACCAGTCGTTGAAAATTCTTCGACTTGGCAGAAGGGGCTAAGTGTCGGCTCAACGCAATTCCAAAATGGGAGCCCAAGTTGAAGACTCAAACTTGTGCTAGCCCTCCATGTAGCCAATGGTCAATAGAGGTCAAAAGGAGAATGGGTCCAAAACGGCTAAGTAATGAATACAGGTGGAAGGCTCCAGGTGTCCAAACAACACAAATTCAAAAGCAGGACCCTAGGTGGAGAATCAAACGAGCGCTAGCTCGCCACATGTCCTAGAGGTTGAAAAGGTGAGGGTGACCATTGAAAAGTCCAAAGGCTTGTGGAGGTCTCCACATGTCATATCTGCGCTACTCCAAAGGTAAATTTTGGGGGCAGTTTCTAAACATGTGCAAAGCCTCCATGTGTCTTGGGTCGGATATAGTGCCTCTGCCCATGAAAAAGACTCAGGAAGAATACAAAGGAAATAGGGAAACCTGTAGACGCCGCCACGTGTCACATGGGTGCTATTCAAAGAGCGAAGGAAGGAGTCAAATCTCAAAAAAGTGCAGAGCTGCCACATGGACCTGGTACAGATAGAATCATTTAAATATTATGTGCCCACGACCCAAAAATTCAAATGACCATATTTTTTAACTAAGAACTCAGATTTGGGTGGGAGAAGATTTTTTGGAAATGTTTCAATGCCCTCTATGCATTGGAAACATAAAATATCAATTTTTACTAGTGTTGGTGGGTGAAAATGGGAAAAATTATTCCAATCCATTAATATAGAGCCCAATTTCTCCAACTACCAGATCTGATTCAATTCGATCCAGCGTTCTTCTTTAATACGCTGGATAGACAGAGGGAGCCAGAATCGACTGATTTGGGGCAGATTTGAGAAATGCATTGATTAATAGTAGTTGAGTCTTCAAGGCAAGATTCAATGCATATCCCGTGGTAGTTGAAATAGGATTGGACTTTTCCCTCTTCTCTCTCTTATTCTTTCTATATATTGTAACACTTCTCATTTGAGAAGGGAGATTATTCTGGGCGTAGGGAAACTTTGTCAAATTTGTTTCCCGACTCCATTTTGAGTTGAAAACCTTCTCCTATGCCTGGAAAGCATTTTTGTGCCTCTAAGCAGGAACGTAATGGTTTGTGCACCCATATAGAGCAATAAAACATGTTTTTGTGGTGTTTCTTCAGCGCTTTACATTGTTTTGTTTTCTATCTGTGCCTCTCCCTTTTAAATCTATTTTCTGTGCATGTATTTCACATTTGCATGTGTAGGGCATTATGTTTCATGGAGTTTTGATCATGGATTAGGATATGGGTTTGTGTCACTTCTGTCCGACCTTCCCATATCCCTTTCTCCCCTGTTTCATCCTCCCTCAATAGAACATCTCAACCCTTTCCTTGTTTGGTGTATCACCACTTTAATGTATGATTTTCTTTCACCCTCTCTTTCTCTCTGTTTCCTTGGAATGGTTAGATTATGATAGTTTAGTTTTTTCCTGCATTAGAGTAGCTCATGATAGGTAGTTTAGAAACAAGAACCAACTTTCTTTGGAGGATCATCTCAGGTTTGCAAGTCCCACAGCTTGAGAGATGATCAAATGTTATGCAATCGCACCAAATGCCCCATTTTAACCACTTCACATCTTTGACCATTCGGGGGTGCTATGATTTTTCACTAACAGTTTTGGCACGCCCAGTGGGACAAGAGGTCTTCACTTTATTTCATCAAGTTGATGTGTTCTTGGTGGGATTCAGCCTTTTGAGGAACATGTAAGCACATCTGGCGACTCCATTTGGTCAAAAACCCATTCTTTGAGTTACAGACCTTTTCCATCAATTTCCACTCATTTTCATCCATTTTCTTCTTCCATCTCTTTCATTTTCTCCCAATCCATGAGGTTGTGCAATCATGACTTCATCCCCTTAATGGAACTCACACTTACAGTAATGCAATCCACCTCTAATGCATTTCCCAACTCCTCCAAATCAACATTATTATCAGATTCAGGACTATTATGCTTACCCATAAGATCAGGGTCAAAGTCAGTTTGGCCATGGAGCTTATCAAGAACAAGGGGACGCATACAATGGTGAAAACTATGTGGAGAATGCTTGTTTATTGGGGAAAATTAAAAAAATGGAGGTTGGCATGGTTTAGATAAGGGGCATAATAAAAATGAAGGCATTCAAGATTTTTTGCAAGGCACCTTGTCCATGGGAAGGCCCTTTTCCAATACATTACAGCCCTTGGGAGAAGCTAGACTTCATGGTTGAAATTTTGTCCCAACTTTCACAATGGACTGAGGAGATCGAGGCTTATGATTTGGAGTCAAGATAACCTTGTCAATGGGTAATTCCACCATCTCATAGTTTTTCTTTTTCTCTTTCTCAAGCAACACCATCTCAACCCAAGTTCCAATTTCAAAGCTTCCTAGTTGCTGCCCTAAGTGTTAATTCCATTTCTCCATTCCCTAGCCTTCCACCCCATTTCAGTTCCTCTCCCCCTTTCCCTTCCAAACAATCATCCCCTCCAAACAAACAAGAAGTTCCACCTCCATCCCCACCACAAATAATTGCAAAGTTGGTTGAACCCCAACCCATCACTCCTCTTGCTTTCCCAAATCCATGTTGGGAAGAGACTCGAGGATCTAGTCAAGGAAAACAACAAGAAGGGGATCCCAATAGAGAAGAAATGACAGATAGTTTGAAGAGTTAGGATGCCAAATTTGGGTTTCTAAAGATACCCTTGATGGTCAAGCCAATAGAGGAGTTCAAAGTTGAACAGCCAGTGGTGGCTGAGACTGAGTTTGTAGCAGAGAAGGAACACAAACAAGAAGAAGAAGATCAATAGTCTGGCTGCTCCGGATGTAGTGTCCATGATGGAACTTTGTCTGAAGAGGATGCCGAGATTACCCAAGCTGCACAACCAGTTGAAGAGGAAGAACAACTAGCTCCAAGTCCCATTGAAGAGGAGCAGCTGGAAGAGATCGAATCAGAGTTGAGGCCACTCAATGAAGAAGGCATCATTGGAGATTTTTTGCTTTCATTTAAAGGGTTTGATTTGATTGATGAACCCATGATGGAGGAGGACCATATAGTTTTAGAGGTTCCAAGTGTCGAGCAGGCTACAAGAGAGCCTTCATTTCTTTCTTCCACTTCATCCCCTTTAAGCTCTGATGTTGAAGAAGAGTTTTAGATTTCAAAATTCATGTTTAAGGATGAAGGGAGCCATGCTAATCAAGTTGCAGATCAGGAGGACACCATGGAGGAGGTTGAGTACATGCAACAGGACAACAACGAGGTAAGTTATCTATCTGACTTGGAGGGTTGCTTTGATGGAGATGAGCATGAAGAAATTACATCATTTACTCCTCTATCACCCACCTTCCAAGCATATGAGCATACTGCCATAAATGATGGCACTCAAAGACAACAACCTGTGTCTCACAACATACTTCTGGAACAAGGGTTAGAAGATCATGGTCTACCATGTTCTTCACAAGAGAAGGAAGAGAAAAGGTAAGGAGACGTCATCATCTCTCTCTCACCATCCATCTAAGAAGGTCCACAAAAAGACTCCATTTTTGGAGTTAGAGTTCAGAGCCATGGGTAGATTCAAAGGACCATACCTTTCCCAATCAGATATTTGGCTTCATTGGAGCCAAGGGAGAAGCCAAAACCAATCTTGCCTACTTCAAGGCATGAGGATGAGCATCAAAGTACCAAGGGTCATCATCAACACCTCCAGGAGTCCAATGCCAATTAGTTTGAGGAGGTAGTTCTAGTTAATGTAGATACCTTGATGATTTGGGTGGAGGACATGCTTAAAGTTGGTTTTTTATTCATCCAAGAAGCCATATTCAGTGTCAAATCATTTGCATGGCTTCCCCTTTTGAGAAAGGCAAGCTATTTCTCCTTGCCTATAGCAGGCTTTGTTTAAGCTTTTCTTTCTTTTTGGTTAGTATAGGAGTAGGAATAGATTTATTTTTAGTAGAATAAGTGCTTGTGCACACTTTGTATGTCTCATTTGAGGCATGTATGATTTGATTCTTTGTACATAATGTTGTTGTGTTTTTTTTTCTCTAAGGTTATGTCATTGTGAAGTTCAATGTGCCCTGGGTAAACATTGTAGCAGTTCATTCAGGGACAAATGAAAGCCCTAGGTCAATACAATTTTCTACTCTCAGAAACTCCATTTCAATATTTTCTTATGAAAATTGAGAGTGCAGATGTGTAGGTAGAACATAGAAAGTGTAGGCAGTTGGGGAGTCCATTTTGAAGGAAGGGTCAGTACCAGGCCATTAATTGTGACTCCATGCCCAGTGGACACTTCAAGGCTACTGGTCATCTTATCTAGCAGGAAGATACCATTGGGAGTCACCAAAAATATTATCCATATTTTACCCTCAGAAAAATATTGGATCATTCATGACCCAACATAGAAAGAACAAGAGAAATCACGTTCGAATCCTGCAAATAAGTTTCAGGGAGACTCTACAATGGAAGTGGTAGGTCCTGCGAACGATCAAATGACCTTCAAAAAGAGAAATTCAAAAAAGAGGTCTGTCGAGAAAATCTGTGCCTTAAATCAATTAAATAGATTACATGCAGCCTCGGAAATGAAACATCAAGGTTAGGGAAGGAGTAGTGTCAAAGGAGCCAGAGACTCAAAGCAAAAGAAATGGTGAAGATTCAAAGTCTTTGGGATTTGAAATAGTTCAGGACTAACCGCAAAATTGACTAAGTATGGAGGAGACAACAAAATCTGCCAAGTGTCCAAACGACGCACCTCCAAAATTTAAAACCAAAGGGGTAGGCTCAAACAAGCACCAAGCCTCCACGCGTCTAGAGCTCCAAAAGTTGCACCGACCATTGAAAATTCTTTGACTCGGTGGAAGGGGCCAACTGTTGGCTCAGCACAATTTTAAAATGGGAGCCCAAGGTGAAGACTCAAACTTGCACCAACCCTCCACGTAGCCAATGGTCAACAGAGTTCAAAAGGAGAATGGGTCCAAAATGACTAAGTAATGAATGCAAGTGGAAGGCGCTGGGTGTCCAAACAATGCACATTCAAAAGCAGAACCCTAGGTGGAAAATCAAACAAGTACTAGCTCACCACATGTCCTAGAGCCTTAAAAGGTGAGGGTGATCATTAAAAATTCCAAAGGCCCATGGAGGTCTCCACGTGTCATATCCATGTTACTCCAAAGGTAAATTCTGGGGAAATTTCTAAATATGTGCAAAACCTCCACTTGTCTTCAACACCTCCACCCACGGAAAAGACTCATGAAGAATAAAAAGGAAATAGGGAAACCCGCGGACGCCGCCATGTGTCACATGGGCACTATTTAAAGAGAAAAGGAAGGAGTAAAATCTGAAACGAGCGCAGAGCTGCCACATGGACCCGGTATAGACAGACTCATTTAAATATTATGCCTATGCGACCCAGAAATTCAAATGACCCTATCTTTTGACTAAGAACTCATATTTTGGTGGTAGAAGATTTTTGGAAATGTCTCAATGCCCTCTATGCCTTGGAAACATAAAATATCATTTTTTGCAGGTGTTGGTGGGTAAAAAACAAGAAAATTTCTTCCAGGCCATTAATACAGAGCCCAATTTCTCCAACTACCAGATCTGATTCATTTCGATCCACCGTTCTTCTTTAATATGTCGGACAAACAGATGGAGCCAGAATTGACAAATTTGGGGTAGATTTGAGAAAGGCATTGATTGATAGTGGTTGAGTCTTCAAGGGAGGATTCAATACATATCCCGTGGTAGTTGAAACAAGATTTGAACTTTTACTCTTTTCTCTCTTATTATTTTGATATATTGTAACACTTCTCATTTGAGAAGGGAGATTATTCTGGGCATAGGGAAACTTTGTCAAATTTGTTGCCCGACTCCATTTTGAGTTGAAAACCTTCTCCTACGTCTGGAAAGAATTTTTGTGCCTCTAAGTAGGAATGTAATGGTCTGTGCACCCATATAGAGCAATAAAATGGGTTTTTGTGGTGTTTTTCAACCCTTTGCATTGTTTTGTTGTCTCTCTATGCCTCTCCCTTTTAAATTTATTTTCTGTGCATGTATTTCACATTTACAGGTGTAGGGCATTGTGTTTCATGGATTTTTGATCATGGATTAGGATATGGGTTTGTGTCACTTTATGTCTAACCTTTCCATCTCCCTTTCTCCCCTGGTTCATCCTCCCTCAATAGAGCATCTCACCCCTTTCCTTCTCTAGTGTATCACCACTTTAGTGTAGGCTTTTCTTTCACCCTCTCTTTCTCTTTGTTTCCTTGGAATGGTTAGATTATGATAGTTTAGTTTTTTCCTGCATTAGAGTAGCTCATGGCAGGTAGTTTAGGAATAATAACCAACTTTCTCTAGAGGATCATCTTAGCTTTGCAAGTCCCTCAACTTGAGAGATGATCCAATGTTATGCAATCTCACCGAATGCCCCATTTTAATCACTTCACATATTTGGCCATTCGGGGGTGCTGTGATTTTACACTAACATAAACCACAATAAAATTAACACTATACTCCCATAACACAATGTTCATCAACGTCATAAAGGTGCTAAGTGCATTAGATAACCTGAATGACATCACCATCCACTCATATAATCCATTCCATGTCTTGAATGTTTTTTTCCACTCATCTCCTTCTTTGATCGGAATCTGATGGTAACCACTTGGAAGATCAGTTTTTGTGAAATACCTAGATCCAACAAGCACATCCATCATATCATCAAGGCGAGGTATTAGGAACCTATACTTAATTGTAATTTTATTTATTGCTCTGCTATCCGTGCACATTCTCCATGTTCCATGCTTTTTTGGAGTTAATAAAGTTGGGGTTGCACACGAACTCATGCTCTCCCTTACTTTCCCCTTTCTCACGAGCTTTGTCACTTTCTTATTCAATTGTACATGAAATGTTGGGCTCATCCTATAAGCCGCTTGATTTGGAAGTGAAGATGCTGGGATCAAATCAAGATGGTGTTGAATATCTCTTTTGGGTGGTAATCCATCTAGTAGCTCACTAGGAATAACATCACAAAATTCTTCTATTAATTCTATAGGTTCTACTGGTATTCATGCACTTATAGGTTCATCCTTATTTGTGACCAATACATAACAAAACCCAGTTTCCCTTGCCTCCTTTACAAATTATTTTACAGAAAGCATATTTTCAGCCTTCCCCTCTTCCTTAAGAGGTAGCAAAAATATTTTGTGTCATCCTTTCAGAAAGTATAAGTATTCTTTCCCCCGTCATGAATAACTTTCCTATCAAATTGCCATGGTCTTCCTAACAACATATGACATGCATCTATAGGAATAACATCACACCAAATCTCATCCTTATAAATTTTCCCAATAGAAAAACTTATTAAACATATCTTATAAATAGTAACTTCATTACCCTTCTTAAACCATGCAATACAGTAAGGGTTAGGATTCTTCTCTCAATGAAGACCTAGTTTCTCAACCATCTCATTTAAAACCATGATCTCACAACTACCACCATCAATAATAACATTACATATCTTTCCTCCTGAAGCACATCTTGTTCTGAAGATATTTGTACGTAGCCATGCATCCCCCTTGATATCCTTTCTTGGATCAATCATTGTCCTTTTGATCATCACATTTTCTCCCACATTTGGTGGAATTTCTAGGTCTTGTTTTTCTTCTTCTTGTTTAACTTCAACAAGATTTACCCTTGGAGAGTATTCTTGTCTCTTGTCATGTGTATAATAATGCAGGCATTTAGAAGCCCTATGTCCCTCTTCACCACATCAGTAACAAAAATATGGTCTTTGTAGAGCCTCCCATCCTCTACCACCAACATATCCTCTACCACCAGCATTTCCTCTGCCACTAGGAAATCCTCTACCTCTTTGCTGATTTGGGAAATATTTTCTTGTATCTTCTTGTTTTTCCACTCTAAGAGGTGGTTCTCCCCTACCTTGACTGAAACTAGCTCATCCCCTAAAGGAGGATGAGGCTCCCCTATTCATCCCAGGTGATCTCCTAAAACTTTGATGACTTTATTTTTCTTCGGCCTTTAAGGATAGCTGATAGGTATCATCCACGATCTTAATATCGTGCATGTTTATTTCATCTCAAATGTAAAACTTTAATTCATTTACATACCTTGAAACCATTTGTTCCTCAGTTTTTTCATGCTCTACATGAATGGACAACTTGTAGAACTCATTTGTGTATTCTTGCACGGTTTGTAAGTTCTATCTGAGATTCTGAAACCTCCTGAAAAGGGTTTGTGGATAATCCACAAGGAGAAATTTTTCTTTTAGCTTCTTCTCCATCTTACTTCAGGTCCTAATCCTTTCTTTCCCCTTTCTTGACTGCTCTTTTTGTAGGTGATCCCACCATAACATAGCATGACCTTTTAATTTCTTTCATGTAAATTTTACCCTTTTTTTTTTTTTTTTTTCTGACATAGCTTTCCACTCAAAAAAATTTCCCATGCTAGTCAAACAATCTATTAGCTCCTCCAATTTTAGACTACCTCCATAATTCTTTCCTTCTAATGCTTGAAGCATCATTTCTTCAAAAGCTAAGGGTGATGCTTGCGTCTTCTCCTCTTCACATTATTCATCATTAGTGTCATCTCCATGTTGATTTCCTCTCTGGGTTATCATTGCAACAAGCACAAAAACTTGCCTCTATAGATCCTACATGTTTCTATTCATCTAGGAAATACCGCCTCCTCTTCCTCTTCCTCTTCCTACCATTTTTTTTCCAAGATTCAAACTTGCTCTGATACCAGATAATGAAGCCAAAATTTGAACACTCTCAATATACTACAAATAATTTGAACTCCAAAGGAAAATATATCTCGTTCTTCATTATTGAATCATGAATTATAATGTTTCCTAAACAGGAAAACAACTCCCAACTCGATTTGCCAGGAAAACTTTAACTAACTTTGACTAAATCTACTCTAGGTGGCGGACATTACTATTTTTAGTAGTTTACTAGAACATGTTATTCTTAGTAAGTTCACATGCTTATTCGTACGGGAACAAAAATTTTCATGCATCTTCTACATGCCTAAATTAGAGGAATTGCCAACTTTCCAACTCACAATGCATCTAAGAGACTAACATTAACTAATGCCCTAAAATAGGAAAAAACCGAATTACAAATCAAATTATAATTTTAGCCCTTAGATGGTGGAATTCGGGCCTGAAAATGTGTCAAAATCTGCTCCAACTGGCAATATTGGTTGACTAGTGTGTTCGTCTCACCAAAATAAGTGTTTTAAAAAAAATGGACCCAATTAGATACCCGAAGCACAAGTTATGACCTTTTCAAATTCGTACCAATTTTAGCGCATCACTTGCATGGTGAGATCTTAGTTTAGTTTGGTTGGCATTGTTGATTGGAAAATTAAATTGGGTTTTATTATTGATTGGCATATTAATCGGTCATTAAGACCACCTAAACTAGAAAAGTAATAATGATGTTAATAATTCAACAAATGTATTTAATTAAGTCTGGGATGTTACAGTTTTACCTTAAACTTATTTTCAACAACCTCTTGTTCTATTGATAGTGTTGTCTAACCATAAATAATTTTTTTCATTATTTATTTAAAATTTATGCAGTTATTATTTTCATTTCACTATTTCTCAATATGATTTTCTTTTTTATTTGTAGTTGCAATTCTCAACCCTATTCTCAAATGATGTATTAATCTCAACAACATAATTATGGGGATGCATCACCCCTAAGCATGCATATGTTTGATACATGTAGTATGAAAATCGGGATTTCTCCCATTTATTTTTCCTTCCTAAAATTTAATCTATTATTTTTTCTACTTGTTCAATTTCACTAATTGGTATTCGTCTCCTAAAATTATTTTTCGTTTATCCTTTCTTAACATATATTTTTAAAAATATACTCGTCCTTTTTATATCATTATTGTGCTTCATAATTCCACGATGCATATATTTCATTTATCTTTGTATTTGTCCCTTCCCACATTTTCCATAATATATATCATGCGTACACTAGGGGAAAGAACCCTTGATTCTAATATCCACGATTCTACCTTTCACATTAGGGGAATATTACCTTTTTTGATTATTTAGTTTTCATCTTTCCCATTAATGGGTCATATCCTTTGTATGGGGTAAGTGCACCAAGTTGGGGGGCCAAAAGGGGGTCTTAAGTGGATGCATTTTTCTGGAAACAAAAAATCTTCAACTTATACGAGTTTTTCAAAATACTTACACTCAAAATTGGAAGATGTTGTAGAAATATAAATCGTAGAATTTTGAGTCTAGTTTCTAAGCTAGTAAATTTTATTGAAAATTGATAAGTTTAAGTGGGTAAAACAACTAAAACACCAACAGATGCATCCGTTTTTTTATAAAAAACATAATAGAGTGAATTTCGTGCCCCTCACCATTTTTTGAGCACCACTTAGTATTTTTGAAAACCCTTTGGTAGAAAGATAGCTAGGAGCATCTAGTTTGGGCTCCAATTTTTTTAGATTTTTTTAGAGAATATTTTTTTATTTATGATTTTTCTAGTACAAAAATTTTATGTTTTGAAAAATAATGGAGCTCCGACCGTGGCCACCCTGCCCCCCCCCCCCCCCCCCCCCCCCCCCCCCCCCCCCCCCCAACTACCTCAAAAAATATCGAAAATTAGATTTTTTTTTGAATATGTATAGAATTATGCCTAGTTTGGACTAGTAGAATTTTTTTTTTAAATTTCGATCAACCAAAAAAAAGATACACCATGAAAGGTAGACATATTTACACTTCAAAATATAGCTATAAAAAGGCATAGTTAGAAAATAAATAATATAGAAACCTTATATTAGTCAGAAAAATTGAAAAATTATATTTTTAGAAAGAAGAGACTCTGCTCTACGTTGTGGTTTAATTTTTTTTAAATGGATCGATTATTTTAGTTTGATTTATCATAGAGGAAGTGTCATTTTTACATTTTCTTGTAAAAACTCGTTGTTTGCTGTGTTTGTGCAGGTCCATGCCCTAGGTTTGGGGATCCAAACCGGATCCCAAGATTTGAGGCATGGCTTGGGAAAAGAGAAAACGTAAAATGTGTACACGTTATGTAAAGCGTATGCATTACATAACGCGTACACGTTTTTCTTTGTTTTATATATTGTGGCTCGCACCTCTTTTTTTGTTTATAGTAGGCATAACGCATACACGTTATGCTTCAGTGATTCCCGAGCCAAAAAAAATTAAAACGTGAGAAAGTTTTAACAAAACGTGTACGCGTTTTGCTTTTTTTCAGATTTTTGTCCACTTTTTAGCCCCCCAACTTTGTGCACTTACCCTATGACTACATTTTTTTCACTCACTCAATATGAGAATTATGCTTTTATGTGCTTACCCTCTCATATTTTTTCCTACGTATGGGGAAATTATTCTTTTTTCAAGAATATAAAACTAATATCGTTCCCATATTGTGGAATATATTGTTCTTAAATCTTTCCCCACCTTTGGGGCATTTCCCGTTTCCAAGCTCATATTGACTATATCTATCCTACCCCACGGACATGGTGACTAAGGATGCGGGTGAGGATGAGTAGATATAGTGATGCGAGCACGCATTTTATCCTGTCCTCCGCAAATGAATGAAGGCCTTGGTGAAGACTTCATGCAAACTGTGTATGTTTTGAAAGTTAAATGCTTATGTGGCATTTTTTAAATGGAGAAAAAAAATTAATTTAGCCTACTCGTACGTGGCTATCACAGATATGATAGGCCATCATAAATGTGATTGAATGTTTCGTGCAGAGCTTCCAAGTGGGCATAGGTAGTAAGGAGGTCTACTTGGAGGGCGTGTATTTGTTTTTAGAGGGTTCCCTCTACCTCGCATTTTCCATTGTTTTCCCCTCATGTGCAGGGGCATGCATGTTACGGCATTATCTCATTTTGACATTGCATTGATTATTACGCTGATAGGTGTTCCTTATATGGGCTAAAGGATTGAATTTTGACACTTGCATAGGAAATCAATGGCTTGGGTTTTTCAATCTATGCATGTGACAAAGCACGAAGGGGAATTGAACCATATGTTTTTAGGTAGTTTCTGACATGTTCATAATAACTAGTTCCAGACAGGTTAGCGGTAATATCTGACATGATCACATGCAAGGAAAATTACATGCCTGTAAGGTGGTAGGGATGTGTCCCGTGACCTATCCATTACTTTGGCTTTTGAACAACATGTGACCTAATTGGTGGGTTTTTTGACATGGGTCTATTTTTCCATGCAACTTTAATTATTTTTGCTATTAAAATAATAAAAATGTTAACTTTGACATGGTAAAAATAAAACTTCTTTAATATTTTTAATAGACATACTTGAAAATGTTGACTTCCACATGGACAAGGAATTCCATGGGTTTGGAGTGCATGTTAGATTTTTGTAGGCGTTTAGATGTTTTTAGTCATTTTTGATGTCAAAATACAACCACTTTTAAAATATGACCGTCATGATTGAGAGGTAAATATATAATTTAAACGTCAAAATGACATGAATATTCAAAATTCGATAGTCATATTACACACACACACACACACAAAAGGAAGTTAATACATTAAATATTAAATAGACACTATACATTTTTAATTTTGTGAGATTTATGCCAAATATAGCATAAATGAAAATAGAAAGTTTGGAATGTAAATAAAATTTAAAAAATACGTGGGTGGAACTAGTTTTACCACTGGTGAGCGATTTGATTTTGAAATGTGGCATATTTTATTGTTTTAAATCTAAAATATGTCTTGTGGATTTTATTGAATATGTTTTTTTATCGTTTTACACCGTATATTTTTGGCAAAAAAAATAATTATGCAAAGAATGACATGTTGAAAATTTTAAAAACCATGGTTCTATTTTCCTAGTCAACTTTTATTTTGCTATTATGTATGTGGGTGGAAATAGTTTTTGGACGGATATTGGCAAGAGCTTCATTTAGTACAGTTCCAGTAATGTTCTGTTTATTGTGTAGCAGCCAGGCGTGGAAATTAACAAGTTGTAACCTGGTTTTTGAGTTTTAGAACGTAAAGGAAAAAATGAACAGGCCGTAGAGGGTTACAACCTAAAAGTACCCATCAAATTTTGCAATAATTTTTTTAAATTATATAAATATAAACATTATAATAGTCTTAATTATTTCAATAAGTAAAGTTTTTCAATTAGAAAATGATTATTTTATACACTATACATGTGTCGAAAAATGGTTGTCCACCAACAAAATTTGATTTGACAGACACAATAGATTTTAAATTCCAGGCTTGGTTACACTGATAGGCATTTCATTTTACCGGGTGACCTTGTGTTACACATGCCAGAAAAAATTAAGTTACTGTCAAATTTTGTAATTCTAGTTTGTTAAATATATACAAATAAACATTAAAAGAGTCTTAATTATTTCAATAATTAAAGTTTTTCAATTACAAAATGATTATTTTATACACTTATACATGTACCCAAAATTTATGGCCGTCAACAATTTTTTATTTGATAGACAATATATTTTAGGTTATGCCGATAGGCGTTTCATTCTACCAGATGAATCTATGTTCATATTGACATGTTCTAGAAAATGGATGCACTAGATGGTTTTGTGAGGACATGCGACTATGTATGAAGAAATGAGATTCAGATAGATATTAAATCAGGATTTCCCATCTGAATCTCGTACTAACATATGCCATACAATGGATGCACAAGATGGTTTTGTGAGGACATGTGCCAATGTACGTCGAAAAAGAAATCGAACATATATTAAATCTAGATTTTTTGCCTAGATTTTTTTGTGAATAAAATATAGGCATGAACAGGAAGGTGAAGAGAGCATTCCTTTCACCAGAAATCTAAACTAAAACAACATTCACAAAATAATCATTTTCTGTTAACCCTTTATAGTTTACTTTGCCTTGTTATGAACTCCCGTTTTAACATAGGTGTATGGATGTTGGTGCATGTCCGAAAAGAGTTAGATGGAATCATGCTCATTTTCAATGAAGTGGGTCCCCAATTGAACAACATGGAAGAAGGACACTATCTCATACTTGACAAGTGCATGACCTCTAACAAATCCATGACATGTTGTGAATGCACTCACCAATGTTCTTGTTGATAAGCATTAGACTATGCCCAGTTCACAAGCCTTGTAGAGGATGAAACATAATTCCAAATGTATTGTCTGATTCTAAACCTAAGCTCTACAGAGGTCATTGAGGAACCAAAATGACCCATGTCTAAGGGATTAAGCCTTGAGCCATTGATTGTGTTTTCCATATTCTCGACAACTTCAAAGTCTTCACCGAGTCTCCTTCACTGCCACCTTCAGATAAGAAGCTTCATCATTTTTGAGTCCCTAGCATTTTTCCCCCGACTCTTCAGGACCATTGGCTCTTCGTGGTCATGTAGCTTATCTTCATTGTTAGGAGAAAAAACTTCAACAAAATCGTCAACATTGCCCTTGGAGTTGTGTATTTCCGTGCCCTTGATTCAATTTTCGTATGTAAAGATATCTCCAAATTTAGCAACTCCCTTCTCTCACTGAATAGCATTTCCACAACATATAATAACCAAGATCATGGCCATTGGAAAGTGGGAGCCTAAACAAACCATATTTTGTTTTAGTACTTGCTTCGGTCTTCGGATTGAATAGTTTTTCCCACATTATTTTAATACTACTCCACTATGTTGCCTCCGTTAGATTCACTCCAATACACAACATTGTGTATTTGCACCTCTCCCATGGCTTTCATAGCCTCCTCTGCACATGCCATGTTTACTTCTTCTACAACTATCGACATTTTCATTACACCCTTTCGGTGCGGTTGCCAGTATATTTCCCATATTAGGGGTTTTTTTATATTATGCTTATATGATTTACATCGATCAACTTAGGGCATATATCAACAATGATACATGAATTATCATACTCAAGCTCACATAGGGGCAGTATTAAATATTTTATATATGTTTTTCTAATGATATATTTATAGGATTACATCGTGGATATAATTTCCTACCATACACATGGTGTATGTACTCCCTTTATTTTGATATATATAATTTATAGGTTCCTCTTAGACCTCAAAAGGGAAACATTTATTCCATTTATTTCTATTTTTTTGGTATTTACACATAAGGAAATTTTCATCACTTTCATACATGTTCAAGTAGAAATTGGATTATATATGTCATAACTAGATTGGTCTCATTGTTAGATATACCAAAGATAGATTAAAATACATTTGTCTCACTACGAGACACACTAAATTAGATGCAAGTTATTATACTATGAGACATGAGTTTACACATGAATTCCTATCAATTTCAGCACAACAAGGTATATTCATTGTTATATTTTCTTTTCTATATTTTGGTACTTTCTTGATCACATATAGATAGTTACATATTCAATTGCACATGTTTCTTTATGTTTTCAAGAGTTTAAAAATATAGGAGGAATGTTATTGACCATGTTCTCTTCATGACCCTCCATAGAAGATAAAATGATGTGTTGTGGGATCTCTTTTATTTTGATTTTCAACTTGCATTTTTTAAGCACTCACTTTGAGAAATCTCAAAAAATGGTGACACAAATACAAAAGATTCTTAGGTAAGTGTTTATTTTCTCTACTTTGATACATATGCACACAAACATCCAAGTGGGGTATTATATAGACACTTAATTTTGGTATGAGACTAGTAAATTGCTATGGTGCTAGTGTATTTATGCATTTCCTTTAGATTGTTGGTTTAATAAATGCTCCAAATTTTCCTCTTTTTACATAATTGACCTTTTTTGCCCCTTTTGAATTTATGGTTTGTCATTTTTTCCTCTATTTGTTCCTATCTCTTTGTCCCTCTCCTTGTTTTCTTGCTCTTCCCCTATTTCCCCCTTAATCCAAGAAAATGACCATTTCCATAAGGTATGCAACCGGTCTACCATTTTTTTTCCCATTATGGAAACAATCACCATCTTTAGTTTTCCTTTCTATCCCCTAATTTTGAATTCCTCAGAGTTTTTTATAAATTTTATTATCATCTTTAATTCCCATTATGTGTCATCGTGCACACTAATAGGGTTATAGTTTGAATTCAAGAAGTGTATAAATACATATGTGTATTAGTGCAATTATAGCCTAAAGATTACTCACCGTATTTGTAATTGTAAGAGTGATATTGAAGATGTAAGATCATATTTATTATTTCTGAGAGCATCTCTATGCCAAAATGTGAACTCAAGCATGCAGAAAACATTGCAGCCTATAAATACTAGTTTCTACCTACATTGAAATAAAAGGCTTATGACACTCACATGCACCGGATAGCTTATTGATTAACACCAAGTCCTCATTGATATTTGGTTCAAGACATGAAGGGCCTAATAATAATGGAGGGATAAGATAGGTACCCATTGATTTCCTTCATTTTTCATGAGATTTACAAGTATATGAGGTCATATTAGGTTTTTGACTAAGAGAATCATATTCCCCATGATTTATTGCATAACCATCTATAAAGAGAGTGAGGTTCTTAAGACCACTTGACTGCACTAAATTTTAGGAATGATTGAATATTTCATGAAAGTGAAGCTAATGGAGTGTATCTTTGTAGAGATGAATGGTTCTTAATTTATGTAAGAGGCCTAAAAAACATCACCATTCTAATTATTAAATTCCCTTGAAAACTTCACTTTCTAAATAAACTATACCACACCTCTTTGCATTTCCCTTTTGATATATTCTTATAGAGGTTGCAACTATAACCTATCCACATATGCCGACATTATCATATGTAGTGCACAACAAACTAATGCATACGCATTATATTTTCTAATGTTTTAAAAAAATACTCATTCAATGAAACCATACCTCACTTCTTTGTAGTGCCCTTTTGATATATTGATAAAGAGGCTATCTTTATAACCTATCAACATTACTACATTCCCATATGTTCCACAAAAAAAACCAACACAAACACATTATTTTTTCTAATGTTTGCTTAAACACATTCTATTTTCTAATATTGTTTAAACACATTTTATTTTATAATGTTGCTTAAACACATTCTATTTTCTAATGTTACATGTAATGGATTACTATTTGATTTGCACTTACTGATGATTATGATTTTGTTCAAGACATAAAAGGCTTAATAATAATGGATGGATAACATATGTTCCCATTAAAATCCCCCATTTAAAAATAGGTTTTATAAGGAGTTTGAGGTTACAATATATTTTTTACTAAGAGAAGAAGATTCCCATCGATTCACTTTCTAACCAGCTAGAAGGGATCGAACTCATCATTTTCATTAGCTCACCAAGATCCTTTGCGAGATGTCTTGTTTAATGGACTATTTGATCATTTTTAGATATTTTGCTCTACAATTTTAGGTTGTATGGAATTTTATTGAAATCTAAGGATCATAAAGATACAATAAAATCTTCTCAACATAATTTATCAATTTTAATCAATTAATACCCATGATGACCGAAAGTGGTCCCATTAGGACCAATGTCTCATTCTGAGCACACCTTGATCTTCTTCAAACTAGGAAAGGAAAAGGAAATATGAAATTATCTTGAAGCTTTTGGTAATGCAACATATGTGTGTTAACACAAAATTTTGCTTGTAGACCCTGGAATGTTTAATGAATAAGTTTTTTGGTCCCAGGGTCCACTAGACCTCCACGTTGTCCAAAATTGGACAAAATTTTTGGTGACCTCTCGAGGATGCTTTCTTGCTAATCATGATTTCAGTAGCCATGAAGCATCCATTGGGCATAGAGTCACTAAAGATATCTCAAAACTGATCTTGAACCATGAGTTTCATGTTCCTGATTCATCTGAACATTCTCACATCCCTGACATACATTGAATATGATGATTTATGAGCAAAAAAATCACCTCTCGAAGTTTGGAATAAAAAACATGCTATTTTTGGTCATCATAGAACTCTATTAAAAATTGAATCTTTCCTTCTTCTAAGAATTTCATCTTTGACACAATGTGCAAAAGCTAATACGAAACACAAGACACATTGAAACTGAAAACCATACATGCTTCAAATAAAACATGCAGGGTGTGTCAGACACCTATTATGATAAAAACAAAACCTATTCCTACCCTATGCTAACTGGAGGAACAAGTGAGCTAAACAAACCCTGCAACTGGCTATGCAAAATAACTTCTTGTCCTTACAATGACAAGCCATGCAGATGATTTGACAATGAACATGGTTGAGACTGAAGAGAAAAATGGAAACAAGACCAATTCTCCACCTGGTTCACCAAGGAATTAACTGGAAAGAGAAATAATGCCTCTTTTAATTTCTCTACATTCATTTTGTAAAGGCATTACAACTGATCCTTGGGGTGGTGAAACTCATCCTCACATTCTGAGGTGAATGTGACTGACTGTGACTTGTTGTTTGTATCCAAAGAGGCCAAATACCTTATGGGACATGGTCTAACCCTTTTAATATGTCCATTACTCTGAGTGTTAATTTTAATAGTAAAATCTACCTGAAGACATTCCTAGAAAATATGATTTCCCATGAGTTGATTTTTCTCATGTTCCCCATTTACAAACAACCCATTCTGCACTATATATGAATGGTACTGAAGTGATGTTATCTTCATTTCCTCTTCGAAAACAAGAATTTCCTCTACAAAATGCAACTCTTTATTATTGCATGTAGTCTCTAATGAAGTTATTGGAAAATCACTACAAGTGTTTGAAGTGTACTGATCATATAGGAGTCCCACTTCCATTTGAAGAAAAAGTTGTTCTACATCTTTAACCTTCTCATTCTACATGAAAACTGCAAGGTTAGATTCATTCACTTGTTGCTTTTGAGAATTATTAGGGGTAGAAAAATCTTCAAAAACATTCTCCTCCAAAACTGGTTCATTAACTAAAACAGGTTCACTAATTGAGAGCAAGAAACTCCCAATGATGTCTTCTCCTCTCAAGGCTTCTAAATCTATATCAGTTTCTTCTGTATGCTCTTTTTATTCTTTTTTAAATGAATGTTGTAGAAGATCCAATTCCTCCAATTCAGATTCAAAAGGACTGTTTAAAACTAGCTATGTCAAAGGTTCAAATTCTTCTCCCATGGATTTCTCTAGATTAGCAGTTTGTTCACCATAGCTTTCTTCATCTTCAAACATGGAATTTGCAAGATCAAATTCATCTAAGAAATAATATTTTTGACAGAAGGAAGAAGGGGAATAATTTGAAACTTATTGCATGGTATAATTTACACTTGAAACTTCTAAGTCCATCATGGCAAGAATCTCGTTATGATTAGTTGTGGCATTAGATAAGGTTATTGGAAAGTTGTTGCAATGCTCCATAAATGCAAAAAGTTCTTGATATGCCTAAAAATTAGGATCATTGCACTCCTAAGAATAGCCCTGTACACTTGAGAACCTTTCTTCTTCAACTTGCATATGCTCTTGTTCAACCGAATTTACAACTTATGGGGAATCAACAGTCTCCAAAAACATAGTGCCCACATGTATGCCAAACTTTGAACACATAGACTGATGTTCATCATCCTCTTGTAATTTCTCTTGTGAAAACTCAATCTCCACCATCTGTTCTTGAATCTCAACCTTAGATAGAGGCTGAGTTAGGAGGGAAAATTTCTTGATGTTTAATATTGTAGTACACTCCTTCAGATTATTTGCAAGCTCATCTTTATTAGGTTCCTCAACTTTCTCCTCGTCTTCTTCACTATAATCATATTCTAAGTCTTCCCAAAATAGATTTGGGAATGTAAGAGGAGAGGTGGGTTGAGGTGCAACGACTTCCTTCACTATTTGAGGTGGTAGACGAGACACAACTTCTTGTATTGGTGGCCTTTGTAGAAAAGAAGGAATCCTAGAAGAACAAGGAACATAAGATTCATGTTGGAATGGTAAGATAGGGGATGTAGAAATGGGATTCTCAACATGGAGAATAGGTGAAAATCCTGCTATTTGGATTCTATACTGAAATGATATTGGTTGGGAAATAGAAAGAGGACTATGAGGTGGTGGTGTAGAATCAACTCATCGACAAGAGTGCATTACATCAAACTCATAGGACTATATTTCTTCGATCCAACCTTCAAGCTGAGGTAAAATTACAGTCATACAAGAAATATTTTCCTACAAACTATAAAAGGTTGGCATAGGGCCAACCTATCGACAAGCTACCTTGAAGCCAATCTTGAATGCCTTCATTTAAGTTATGGCTATAGATTGTACCATGTATACCTCTAGTTTTTGTATCTTAAGTTACAACTTTACATCTTCATTTATAGGATAGCCTACATCATCTGCATGTTCCTGCTCTTGCAAAACTATATAGTTAAGTGAACAATCAAACTGACCATGGCTCTTCTCATAGAGATATGCATGCTGCTGATTTTCATTATAAAATAGAGCTGCATGTGGATTAAAATAGCCTGAAGATGGAAAGTATTGATGTTGATGCAAGTGGGAACTCAATCGTGGAAATGAAAATATGATTGCAAAACTTCATGAATGGAAGAAAAATGGAAAGATGTGGAAGAAAAAAAATGAAAATGTGTGGAAAAAAGACACTCTGCAACTCAAAGAGTGGGTTACTTAGACCAATGGAGTCACCATTTGTGCTTGGGTATACCTCATAAGGATGAAATTTCACTAAGACCACAACAAATTAATGAAATGAAGTGAACACAATAAAGACACCTGTGAAAAATGTGACTGTCCCACTGGGCGTGCCAAAAACTGTTAGTGTTGGTAGCATGATGGCTAAGATATTACAATGGGATATCTATAAAATGTAGAAATTTCACCTAGTGTCCCACCAGGCGTGCCAAAAACTGTTATCACCAAATCATCACATCCTTTGAATGGCCAAAATGTGAACATGACATTTGGTGTGATTGGGTAACATGGGATTACCTCTCAAGCTGTGGGACTTGGGCTTGAGGTGAACCTCCGGAGAAGGCTGAATTCCTATTCCTAAACTAAGTTCTATACTACTCCTAATGCAATAAAAATAATTATCTAGACTTATACTAACATTTCAAGGGGATTAGGGAGAGAGATTTGTAAGAAATAAAACCTAAATTAGAAGTGGTGATGCACCAAGAAAGGGTTCTGCTAGACAAAATTCCATCTTGCCAATGAAGAGAGATGATCACGAGGAAACATGAACATGCATTACAAACCCAATTTACATACAATACTTCACTTCTTGATAAACACCATGACATCCAAAACTTGCAAAAGAAACACTGGTTGCACACTTCACCTGCAAACATGGGAGAGGCATACAGAAACAACAAAAATCATGTAAGGACATACAATTGATCACAAAACATAATCCTTATTACTTCAAACACTTTCACAATGCATCATTACAATAGAGAAAGGCATAGGCTGCCATTACAATTTTAGAAGAAAGGCTTGAGAGCCTAGAAATTCATAATAACTCATCTTGTGAAGAGAGGGGTGCTTATTTTCAAAGGAGTTTGAAACTTTCCAAGCTTCCCCTCTCTTCACAAGCTGAGTTATTATGAATTTGTAGGCTCTCAAGCTGTGCTTCTAAAATTGTAATGGCAACCTATGCCTTTCCCTACTGTAATGATGCACTGTGCAAGTTTTTGAAGTAATGAGGATTATGTTTTGAGATGAATTATATGTCCTTACATGATTTTATTGCTTCTATTTTCCTCTCTCATGTTTGGAGGTGAATTGTGCAACCAATGTTTTTTTACCACTTTTGGAGGTCATTTTGCTTATCAAGGAGTGAAGTACTGTATGTAAATTGGGTTTGTAATGCATGTTCATTCTTCCTCATGATCATCTCTCTTCATTGACAAGAAAATATTTTGGCTAGCAGAACCCTTTCTTGGTGCATCACCACTTCTAATTTAGGTTTCATTTCTTGCAAATATCTCTCCCTAATCCACTTGAAATGTTAGTATAGGTCTAGGTAATTGTTTTTATTGCATTAGGATTAATATAGCACTTATTTTAGGAAGAGGAAGCCGACATTTTCCGGAGGTTCACCTCGAGCCCAAGTCCCACAACTTTAGAGGTGATCCCATGTTACCCAATCACACCGAACATCCTGTTCACATTCTGGCTATTAGGAGGGTGCAATGATTTAGCGATAATAGGCTACAAGGCCAAGTTTAGCTCTTTCATTACTAACCTATGAAGAAATGGATGCTACTACAATGGAGGAAGGTAATCTTAAGATCAAATGTCTTATTAGCTAAAGCTAATACAAATGGAATCCTATCTTTCTTAGACTTATTTTGGTTTTGTGTTGTGTAAAGTTGTGAGTTTTGAATGGGAAGGCCTAGCCTTGTATTTATAGTTTTCTCTTTGGAAGAATTTGAACTTTGTGTACATGTGGGACTAAAGGTAAGCCAAAAAAAACTTTATGATTAGGAGTGCTAAACATGTTTTGGACTAGGCTTAGGCTAGTTAAACTTTATTAGCAAGTGATTAGAGACTCATTGAGAGTTAAGGGGATTCTGATTAACCAGAATGTGATTGATAGATAGCCTAGGAAGCCTATAGAAGTGATCCAGAGGGAAATAGGAAGATGTTTATCCAATAAAAGGGGGTTTATTGACCAAGTGGGTTGAATATAGGAGGAATATGACGAAGAATGTGTTAGGAATGAGCATCCGAGAATGGAACAAAGAATAGATAATTAACGAAGTGTCGTTAATCAATTGAATTAGAGGAAATGCTAGGCGTAAGCAGATTTTAGTTGTCTACACTTTTCTTGACATCTTGATAAAGAGGCTATCTTTAAAACGTATAAATCTTATTAAATTCCCATTTGTGCCACAACAAAAAATCAACACAAACACATTATAATTTCTAATGTTGCTTAAACACATTCTATTTTCTAATGTTGTTTAAACACTTTTTATTTTCTAATGTTGCTTAAACACATTCTATTTTCTAATGTTACATGTAATTGATTACCATTTGATTTGCACTTACTGATGATTATGATTTTATTCAAGATAGAAAATGCCTAATAATAATGGAGGAATGACATATGTTCCCATTAACATCCCTCATTTTAAAAATAGGTTTTATAAGGAGTTTGAGGTTACATTAAATTTTTTACTAAGAGAAGAAAATTTCCATCGATTCACTCTCTAACCGTCTAGAAATGGATTGAGGATTGTTATGAATGCCTAACCAGTTGGTGTCACATTTACACAATGAATTTTACATTATGTTGCAAAATTCCTATTTTTTGCAGCCATTTTGATTTTGGTCAACCTGTTTTTAGTCATTTAGTTTCTGTTCAACTTCTTTACATTCATTTCAATTCTAGTCAAGAGCATTTTCTAAGTCTTATCTTGATATCTTGATAAAGATTATATCTTTGTAACCTATCAACATTACTACATTCCCATATGTGTTAGAACAAAATAATCAACACAAAGACACTATAGTTTATAATGTTTCTTAAACACGTTCTATTTTCTAATGTTGTTTAAACACATTTTATTTTCTAATGTTGCTTAAACACATTATATTTTCTAATGTTACATGTAGTGGATTACATAAAAGGCCTAATAATAATGGAGGGATGACATATGTTCCCATCAACATCCCCCATTTTTTTATAGGTTTTATAAGGAGTTTGAGGTTACATTAAATTTTTGACTAAGAGAAGAAGATTCCCATTGATTCACTCTCTAACCATATAGAAATGGATCGAGGTTTGTTATGAATGCCTAACCAACTGGTGTCACATTTACACAATCAATTTTACATTATGTTGTAAAAGTCCTTTTTTTTTGCAGCCATTATGATTTTGGTCAACTTGTTTGTAGACATTTTGTTTCTAGTCAACTTGTTCACATTCATTTTGATTCTAGTCACGAGCATTTTCTGAGTCTTATGTTGATATTTTGATAAAGAGGCCATATTTACAACCTATCAACATTACTACATTCTCATACGTGCCACAACAAAAAATCAACACAAACATATTATATTTTCTAATGTTGCTTAAATACATTCTATTTTCTAATGTTGTTTAAACATATTTTATTTTCTAATGTTGCTTAAACACATTCTATTTTCTAATGTTACATGTAACGGATTACTATTTGATTTGCACTTACTGATGATTATGATTTTGTTCAAGACATAAAAGGCCTAATAATAATGGAGGGATGACATATATTCCCAGTAACATCCTCCATTTTTTTATAGGTTTTATAAGGAGTTTGAGGTTACATTAATTTTTGACTAAGAGAAGAAGATACCCATCAATTCACTCTCTAACCATCTAGAAATGGATCGAGGTTTAACCAGCTGGTGTCACACTTACACTATCAATTTTGCATTATGTAGTAAAAGTCCTTTTTTTGTAGCCATTCTGATTTTGGTCAACTTTTTTGTAGTCATTTTGTTTTTTTTGTACATTCATCTTGATTCTAATCAAGAGCATTTTCTAAGTCTTATCTTTTGGTGGCCGATTTCTTTTATTGCTTGGACCCGAGCTCTCTCACTTGTCACCAACTGATATCTTCAAATTTAGTCTATTCATTGTATTGTATTTTATAAACCCTAATTTGTAGTCTTTTTTATGTTTTCTTATCATTTAAATTAATTTTTTAATTATTAGTTCTAATTTATTGTTTATTTTAATAAAATTTAATTATAATACTTTTAACTAGTTAGTTTACATATAGTATAATTGTGTATGCAAACCCACTTTTTATTGCTACATTTACAAATAGATTTTATATGAATTATAAATAACAAATTGAAAATAAAATTTTAACGTAAATAATTTTCATAAAATATAAAATACAACTAAACATAATAGAAAAATATGAATCACCAAATTAATTTTTAATATAAAGAATTGTAATACAACTGGTGGAGATGATAGTAAAGTGTATTTACATAGCAGTGTAGGAAACAAAATCAGATATTATAGATAAATCTATTTTGTACAAACTATAGTTTACATATTAAGAGAAGTAGGCCTTGTAGCATAATTGGGTTTGCAATATGCTTGGAAGTTTAGGGTACACATTGTAAAATGATTTGAATATGCTGCCATTGGTGGACTTTTTAAGAACAAAGTGACATTGCTGTGAAAGAGAAGCTAGTGGAACGTGTTCTTTGTAAGAGATGAATGGTGCTTAATTCCTTTAAGCCGGCCAAGAAACATCACCATTATAATAATAATTTTTCCCTCAACACTCCACTTCCCAGAGAAACTATACCACACCTCTTCACAGGGCCCTTTTGATATCTTGTTAAAGAGACTGCAGCTGTAGCCTATCGACATGCCCACATTCCCATATGCACTGCAACAACAAATAAACACACATTATATTTGCTTATAATGTTGCCTACAGAATTTGGAAGCCCCTATCTTTCTAGTACGTTCTTTTCTGAATAGATTTCAACACAGGTCGAAATATATGCAGTTGGGATTCATATTTAGTCATTCGGATTCAAAGACTATAATATACCTGGCAACTTCGAACACAATGTTGACAACTTTGAAGTTGAGTGGATCTTGAATAAGTTTATCTCTTTCTGTAATGCAAATGAGCATGACTGCTATGATTAAATAACATAAATCATGGAGAAACAGCTTCTCAAACTGCATAGATATGCTCTCATCATGGCTTGAATTGCTCTTTGCAGACTCCTCCCCCCTTGTCTTTGGCAGGGGCTTTACATTTTTGGCATCTCCCTCCATATACAGTGGGTAAGGTGGCAAATACCTTACAGCCACAATAATAACAACATTTTGTAATTATTATTAGTGATGCCAACCATGGGTGTCTAAGAAAACATATGTTAAAAACAAAATTTACTAACGTTAATTTTTTGTATTCAAATCTAAACCATGACTTATCTGTGCTAAGAAATTATACCATATTAAAAAAAAATACATGAGGGACAAAGGTTTTGAGTAAGACTTGTGTAAAAGTTCCCCGAGCTTTGATTTGCATGAGATTGCAATACATTTCAAAGGTAATGTTAGTGACAGTATCTTGTGAAATGTTACAGGTTGAGAAGTTTAAAGCTGTAGATTACAGAAAAATGTTATTAAGATAGTACTATTTTCTACACATATTGTTACAACTAATTACAAAACTTTTTTGGTGTGGAGTATATTAAGAGCGTTGTGCCTATCCTTCACATAGGTTCACAATCAATGTGAACTTGCACAAAAGATTGACAATCAGTCAATTTTGAACTTGATCTCAAACTTGGGAGCTCAGCACCTCAATTCTCATGTCCCACGATTCTGCTACACGTTCACATTTGAATCAATATAACACCAATTCTTTTTAAAATATTATTAACCTTAATTTGACGAAATTGAGACGGAAAATACTTTTTGCTATTGTGCGTTAGGGATAGGCTCTTCCAATTAAAAGTTCCTATGGAGATTTCAAAGATGTTCAGTGTAATTACTTACATCATGATGACATAGAGAACAATGACAGTGGCCGACAGCAGCTCCGGGTTTACAACATTTTCTCCAGCATGTCTAATGGCCACCGACTGGAACACTCCACCAATCAGCTTCTCCAATGTGGACAGCCCTTCCAGGGCTTCCGAGTTCCAGTGCAACGCCAGCAGCAGAACCATCTCAACTGCAACAAATCCCACCACTGTGAATGTCAGCCACACACACTTCCTGCTTGAAAACAGATGAGGATACAGCCTGCCGCCATTTTTGTCCATCAGTATATAATCATAAACCCTCCCGTGTTTGGTAAAGCGGCTGATACTGCACACCAGAGCTCTAAAGCAGGGTGCAAACATAGTGTTTCCCACCAAAATCTGAAATGCCACTATCATTAACAGGAGCCCATGATGTTTTCTGAAGGGATACATATTTTCATTCAGTGGAGTGAATCCACAGTTGGCAAATGATGATACCACTGTAAACACTGCAAACGTAGAAATTCTTATGCCTCTGCTGCCGAGGATGTGTTTTCCACTCGAAGAAAAAATGAAATAGATGGCCACTGCTGCGATTCCAGATATCTGCACCAGCCCCAGATATAGCAGAGAAATGTAGCCAAGGCGCCTCAGAGCTTCATATTCTATACCATATTCACCCTCGGAATTATCCTTGTTTGGGTACACTTCTATTTCATTATTCTTCACAATCATATCAAACTCCATTCTCAAATTATCGCCAGGCTCCGGTACAGAGATATCATGGCTTCTATTGTTTCTTGTAATATCAGGGTCTGCCATTTCTATGCCATCCATATTTCTTTCCTGTAGAAATTTGTTGGAGTCATGGAGCCTTAGCCAAAGGCCGAGCCTGGTAAGGTGAAGACACAGCATGGATGTAAAAACTTCTCCACCAAGAAACATCAGAATTACAAGCACAACGAGCTGCAACTCAGATAAATCTTGCATTGGGACAACACCCAAGCTGCTCACTGTCGTAGCCGATACAGATGTGTAAAAGGCGTTCAGTAGATTCATATATATATTTTTTTTGCTGGGAGAAAACCAAAGAGCAAGCATGCCCACTATAGAAATCCCAACAAAATAGCAGACATGAAGCCAGTATGGATTTGAAACACTGAAAAACAGCAAGTGGAATGCCTTCTTGAGATACTTAAACGAGAAGCAGTACTTTATCCTCCTCTCCAACTTTTTTTGTCTGTAATTTGGCATTATTGAGATACACAGAAATCCTTATACTGCAATATGTCTGAGTCTGAATCTAGGCAAAGCCAAGAGACGGCTTGAAGCTTTTAAAAGTAGTGTCTTAGGTAAGAATATAACTTTTGCATTTCTCGGCAATTTTAGTTGTTCATTGTCACAGTCATTGCTATTCTGCCATGAGTTTATAGGGGAAAGGAAACACCAATGTAGTAGTTATTTTCGAATAGTCATTGGGGCGCAAGGGTGGGACCTCAGTGTTCACCAGGCACCCACCCAAGTTCTAATTGGATGTGGTAAAAAATAAAATAGTAAAATAAATAAATATATTGAATATATTTTTAATATAATTTACAACACTCAAAATCTGGGGACTTACCATAGATTTTAGCAGAGTTACCAAATATAGTTGTTTTTCACAGATTTACCATATTTTTTGCGTTTTTCTCCCTTCACCAACTCCGTAAGTTTCAAGATTCGGTAATTTAAAATTTAGAAAAATAAAAAACCCAAACCTGCTGCTGTAAAAAATAATAAATTTACTAAATTTATTTTCAGAAAGTCAAAAACTGCAGCTAGAAACTTAGAAACAATAAAAAAATTTTGTTTGCTGATGTTATTATATTTATAATAGTCCTTTGATATGAATTAAATGCAAAACAAAATATTGCAGTTTAATAATTTTTAATCTGTTATATAGTTATTCGTTTAATTATTAAAATTACCATATTTTTTTATATATTTTATTTATCGTATTTTTTTCCATATTAATTGTATTTTTTCTATGGACTATTTTTTTCCCATATTTTGTATCCACCATTTAATACTCTCCATACGAAAGTTGCTACTATGGATTTTAGTCCATCAAAGTTGGAATGAGACTTAAAAGTTGTTATGGGCTGTAAGCAAAAATAGGGATAGGGCTAAACAACAACTGGTTTGCACTTGTGCAGCTGCTTGGCTGTACAATCTATGAAAAGAAGTTTACTTAAAGATTACGCAATCGCACCAAGAACAACTTCATACCAAAATTCTAGAGGAAGGCCTAGAAGTCTTACCAAACAGAAATGTCGAGAATGTCTTCTTCTAAAGATCTGAACCCTAGTTTCCATTTAAAGAGGCAAAAAATTGACCTTCCCAAGAACTAGGAACATCTAGATATAGCATTTAAGCAATATTCTTTGTATAGAAATGAGAAAATAAAGAAGAAAGAAACTAATTGTCATTGTCATGAATTATAGCTGACCATTAGGTCTCCAATTCCTATAGGCCCAAACCCTAACAAATTGTATATTTGGTTGAGATCCAGAGATTTACCTACCAAAGTGTTTTCCAAATGGTTCGGGGTCAAAAATAAAATTTAAAAAATAGAATATTTATCATATATATTTTGAATAAAATACAGCACCCAAAAATTGGCGACCTAACCCATAAGTTTTAACATCAAGGTTGGAATGAGACTTAAAAGTTAGTATGGGGTGTGAGCACAAATAGGGACAAGGCTAAACCACTAGTTTGGTGCACCTGTCTAGCTGCCTGATTGTACAGTCTATGACAAGAAGTTTCCTTAATGATTACAAAATCCCATTGCTAAGAACAACTTCATCCCAAAATTCCAGAGGAAGGCCTAGAAGTCTTACCAGACAGAAATGTCATTAATGTCTTCTTCTTAAGAGTTGAACCCTAGTTTCCATTTAAAGAGGAAAAAGTTTGACCTTTCCAAGAGCTAGGAATATCCAAATATAGCATTTAAGCTATCTTCTTTGTATAGAAATGAGAAAAAAAGAAACTAATTGTCATTTTTATCAATTCTAACTGACCATTAGATCTCCTCTTCCTATAGGCCCAAACCTTAAAAAATTGTATATTTGGCCGAGATCTAGAGAATTACCGACCAAAGTGTTCTCCAAATGGTTATGAGCCAAGTCCACTAACTTATCTAGGATCGACAATGAGGGGCCCTCATCATCCAACATGAGGATTAAGGAGAACACTTCCCTAGTCTTCTTTGGGATTTTAAAATTAGACACCCCTATTTGCTCATGTTCTTCCATCTGCAAGGACCATTTTCCGATGACTCGGGAGGACCACCTTTGATGCATTGGGACAACCTTTTAATCCTTCTAGCACATTAGATATGACATGAGCAACCAAATTATGGTCATCCACTAGTATATCTAGTCAAATAAAATTCAAAATTGCTCCTTCATATCACCATGTTTCCTTGCCTTTTCATCTCATATTAACTTATATCATATCATTCTTTTTCAATACAATCTATATATTATTTGTAAACTATTGTTTCAACTAAAATATGTATGATGCAGAAGGAATGTTATATGTGTGCAAAAACATTCATTTTTGTAATACTGTAATGTTTGAGTTATGTAATTATTTCCTTTTCTATTCGTTTTAAATTTAAATATACAACCCATTATGATGTCTAAAAAATACTAAGCCTTATGTGAATAAAACAAAATGTATTCTTAATATTATTAAGATTGTTATGTCCTTTATTAATGAAAAACATAATTTAAATTGGTAAACATTTTTGTAGAATTTTTAAATTAAAATCATATAAATGTGGAAAAAAATATAGTATCAACATGAAAATTTGACATAAATAATAAACGAGGCAAACATTAGTGGTCCAAGATAAGAATTTGTCCCAATTCGCTATGCTAGTTAAAAGTAAAATAAAAAAGTAAAATAAATTTTGTAGGAAGAATCCGATAACTTTTCCATATTCCCTATAAATTTTGTCTACAAAGAATCCAATTTATTTTCCATATTCCATATAATCATGTTGTTGGTATTGAATATGGTTCTAAGTTCAATCACACATGTATTAATTTTTATAGCCCATGAGAATTTTCATATTCCATATGAATAATTAGGAGTATCATACTTTTCTTTGGAATATTGAGAAAGTAATTAGAGGCTTAAAATATTCTTGAATGGAGCTGAAAGGTACTAATTAGAGGCTTTATTTATATTTAGTTAAATTGTAGTTTTCTAAAGAGAGAGTTACATTCACCAAAATTGTTTTGGGGGTTAAGTTTTTAAAAGTTGTTTGGAAAGGGAAGACCAAGAAAAGACAAAAGTTGCATGGTGACATTAAGAGTGGAATGGAATTAATTTGATTGCATGTTAGTGGAAGGAATTACAATTTTATTTATTAGAAGTAATTGGTTATATTTAACTGGCTGCTCTAATAACATGCTTAAATACTAGATATACATTCTAATTGATATAATATTAAATATACGCTTTGCGAATTAACAGGTAGGATAGTGTCTTTCTAAACTGTAACTAAATGCCTCGACTTGTGCACAGTAAGATCATGGGCCTACCATTATGTTACACGTATTTCCTGCAATAAATTCGCCATATCAATTATCAAACATCCGTTGATATTTAAGCACAAGAAAAGAAAATTAGACACTTATTTAAATGCTATTATGTAAACAGCTGACACATCTTGTGTGTTTACTTGAATAGATGTGGGGTTTCTAAATCAACTTCCCTATTCATTACTGTAATTTCACAAAAAAACGAAAAACAGAACATACCGACTGTATAAACTCTTCCTAAACAAAAATGTAGATGACATTTATTAACAGTTTCACAGTCGACAGAGCTCCATATCTAAGGGATGGTGGGTTTAGTCGAGTAGCAGTATCCACTTTTCAATGAAATCCATTAATATCTTTGCTCAATGGCTGGGCTGGCGCACTAATTGCTTATTCCTTTCGATTCTTTTAACTTTTTATAAAATGTCTTTAGTCCGCATAAAAGCATCACATGGATACAAACAAATTAAGTGGTGATTGCTCATGATAAACTCTATTTGACGTTACTCATATGTTCTTATTTTCACATCATTGATGGGATGCGCACTCAATCAGTTCCTCTATATTATAATTACGTGCAACGATACTGATTATACTGCAAGTGCGTTTGTCACTTCAATCAGTAATGTCCAAATTATTCCACAATATATGGATGTCATTGTGGAAGATTTTCCAGAAAAAACAACACTTAATGAATATTTAGCGGAACATTCTAACAACAAATTACGTGGTTAAACACTCAAAAACAGAAAATGCAATGCCTTCTTGAGATACTTACACGAGAAACAATACTTGATCCTCCTCCTCAACTTTTCTTGTGTGTAATTTGTCACTGTTGAGTTACATAGAAATTCTAATACTGTAACATATTTGAATCTGAATCTATGCAAAGCCAAAAAACGGGCAAAAGCTTTTATAACTAGTGGCTTAGGTAATAATATAATTTTTTTGCATTTGTGGGCTATGAAAATTTTAATTGTTCAGATGTAGAAGGTGTTTTGATTTGGGACACATTGCCGCAGAAATTTATCTCGAGAGGCGTAAGCATGTGAGATCCACCTAGTGGAAAGATGCACTCCCATGCCATACTGTGACTAATGAAAAACTAGAAGTTGTACCTAATTCTAACTCCGATTTGAAGGAATGTGTATATGAAACTCCTATTTTGAATAGTGCGGATGGATCGGCAGAGGAAATTGCGCTTGTTTGAGTCTTTACTTTGGGTTGTGCCTTTGAATTTGCGCCGATGAGACACGTGGCACCGTCCGTTGGCTCTTCTTTTCAACTGCCGACTCTGTCTCCTTTTTGGACTTGGGACACGTGGATGCTTGGCATTTGTTTGAGTCTCTGCCTTTGGCTTCGACCCTTGAAGGTGCGCCGTTGAGACACATGGCACCTTCGCGGGTCTGTGAATTTCCATTTGGCGAAAATACTTCACGGCTCCTGGGCCCGCACTTGAAACTGTGCCATTTGGTGAAAAGTGCAAAAGTTACAAAATGCCCCGCAGACCCACCGGCTTGCATTTACACTTGGGAAAAATTTCCTCCGCGGCCCCGTAACTTTACATTTGGAAAAAAGTCATCATCAGGCATGTTGGCCTGCATTTTCCACTTAGCAAAAGTAATCCTTCCCGTGCCCGCAATTATAACTTGTGCCTTTTGCGAAAGTGCAAAAATGCCAAAATATCTCTCGCCACCCTGTTGGTCCGCAATTCTCCCATTGGCAAAAAATCTTCCCCAGGCCCATCGGCTTGCTTTTGGAAAAAAATCCTTCTAATGCTCGCCGGCCCACCATTTGCAAAATATGAGGAGTCAGGACTTCTTTATATTTCTGGAAAGGAGAAGAAATTTCCGTTTTGATAGAAACGATTTCAGGGGACCTTAAGTGCTTAAAATATGTAAAAATTTAGGTTGAAGCACAAAAGGGGGAAAATGGTGTTAGTTGGCAAAAATAAGTGTGAGCTTATTTTGGTCAACACCTGCTAACCAACTGCAACCGATAAGATCTTTGGTTTGATTTTTCAATGTGATCGTGTATTAAGGACATTAGAGCATAACAGAGAAAATGCAGAACTATTATGTGTGAGCCTTGAAATGCTTCCAACTATTAATATAACTACGTATTGATCATAATACTTCTCTATATCAACCACACATCATATTTGTAGGTAAGAAAGAATTCATTTATATCAACATGTAATTACACTCTTTACAATAACAAAGAGTCATGTTTTAGTGGTTCAAATCGATCCACTTCACAACAAAGAATCTTCATTTTGTAGACCAAACTCTTTGATCTTCATTGTAAATCATGTGAAACCAACTTTTGCATTAATTTGTTAAAGCTTGCTGAAAGTTGTAAACCCCTCAATTTGATTTCAAGGGAGTAAAAATTTGCCTTCTCTGCCTAGTTGCAAAAAAATTGAGCATATAGACCCAAACTAAAATCATGACAATTTCACAGTAATTGTTAATATCCAGTACAATCCCCCAGAGGATGCATATCATTTGATCACACACCACTTCTATAACCTGATACAGAAGACCAAAATTGGAGGAAATCCTCTAGATAGCAACTGTCTTCACCTCCAGTATTCTAGAGGAAGTGTGCATAGCTCCATGAATGAAAATGATTACCAGGAATATGTAGCAATAACATCTAAAAATGCTTCTTCTGATGCAGGAAGGTCACCCTGAGCCAACCACAAAAAGTGTGCATACTTCTCAATAACTTTGGCATTAGATGGATCAACTTTCACAGCTCTCTGAAAATAGTTTCAGCTCTGTTATAGAATTCAACAATTAGATACTTCTATATGCTCTATGTAAACAAATATAATTCGAGGATGAAAAACACACTCATGCTATTGGGTTTTAGGCTCAAATTGTATATGTATTTTTATGGTCCCATATATCCCATAGGGTTTTTCCATAATATATAAAGTTTTCATTGTAATTTCCAACCCGATAAGGAATAATTGCATCCAAATTCATATGCAATCAAAATTTCAAATACAATTTGCTCTCTTCCTAATCAAATACAATTGTTCTTTTAAAATATTATAAGAGAATAGAAAACTACCTGTCATAATCCTGAGTCACAAGATGTATAAGAAATTGAGAATAGTTTGAAAGCAGAAGATGATTTTTTAGAATTTGTGCTAATGGTTTGTATAATTGTCAGGCTCAAGCTTCACTATAATTGGGGAAACAAATCTCTGCATCGTTTCATGATCAATAGCTTCTTCTTTGATCACATTACATTGCTTTCACTTTACAATCCATAAGGACAAAGGCAATCCAACACCATCCGTCTTCTTTTCAGGACTCATGGGAGAAATTTTGAACTTCACTTATCTTCTTCTATAAGATCGTGCATGTGCTAAAAACAAAAAGGGCTAACTCCACTTAAATCCAAGAATATCGATACCACAATAATGAAATTCTAGACTGCTTTTGACGGCCATCAAATTTACCATAGTGACATGAATGTCCACAAAGCCTTTTCCCATAGGGATAACGCCTTCAGCGTGATTATTTATATAAATAATAATAACATTGATATTAAATTTAGAAAGTTTATAATAATAATAATAATAATAATAATAATAAATAAAGTATTATTTTATAATAATAATAATAATTTCTTAAAATAATAATAATAGTAGTAATACTATAATAATAATACTAATATTAATAATATGTTTCTTTTTAAATTCTAATAATTATTAATAATAATGATACCAATATTATCATATTTTTTTCATGTTATATTTATAATTTTTATTAATTATACAAACTAAACATTTGATTAAAATTTATACTTAATTTTTTAATTATTATTTTTTTACTACTTTTTAAATTTTAACACATTTATTGCCTGCTAATAAAACCAAAGGTGCTATTGCTAGTAAAATATAAAAGTGCTATTGTTGGTTTACTGTTGTTGGTTTGATATCTTTTGCCACTGGAAGAGGCAACTTTGTTTGTTTCTTCATTGTCTTATCTTTCTCTCCAACCTTTGTACGGGGTAGGGCCCCCTTAACCCTTTTTATACCACTAATAATAAAAAAAAAGTGATTATTTTGAAACTTTAAAACTATGAAATTTTTGACAATTTATAAAAAAAATTAAAACATAAATTGAAAGGTTGATAAATGAGAAAAATTGAAACTTGACCTTTGGATGGAATGCAAACATGATAACATCAGATAAATATTTATTTGTTGTCATACTTGTTTTAATTTTGTTTCCCAATTGAATTGTTGTTAATATTTTCCACTTTTTAATAACACCAATTATTTGTATTATTAGCCATAATATTAAGAAACTTAATGATGATGTATTAATATATATTTTTTCAATTTTGACTTTTAATAATAATATTTAACTTAATAATGTTATATATATAACTAGTATCAATATTGAAATTTAATAAATCATTTTTAAAAATGATTAAACTACAATATACATTTTGTAAAAACTAAAATAAAATATTAATCATATATTAAATTTTATTATAACTTTAAGATTTAATTTAAAAAAAAAAAAGAAAAAAAAAAAAAAAACCAAATTTGAAATTTAAATAAATTTATAATTTATAATTAAAATCTAAAATTAATAAAAAATGTCAATGATTATAAATTATAAATAAATATAAGAAAATAAAATGTAATCTTAATTAAATGCAATTTTTATAATAAATTCAAAATTTAAAATTTAATCCTTTATAATTTATGATAATTTTTTTTTGAGATTTATATTTTAAATTTATTATATATTTTAAATTTATCGTGAATGTTATATTTTAAGTTTAGTATATATAAAATATATAATAAATTTAAAATTTAAACTACAAATTTATAATAAGTTCAAAATTTGATGCTAATAAATTTTATATGAATATGCTTTCAAAAGTATTATATATATTTTATATTATATTAATAAGTTCAAATTTTGATGTTAATAAATTTAATAATAAAATTTATTGTGAATATATTTTTAAAAATTATTATATATTTAAAATTTATTATATATTATATTTAAAATTTATTATATAAGATAAAAGTGGATAGGTCTATTGGAAGTTGTTTGGCTCACATATTAGTTTCAAGGATCAATTCTTAAGGTCGTGATATCTTGACACGCGAAACCAAATGATTTAAATCATTTGGTGTTGTGTGTTCAAAAGCTGTTGTGGTGTCTTCTATATACTTTATTTTCCAAAGTAAATTACATTTAATACATTGAGTTGATCAATAAAGTTTCTAAAAATGTAATGATAGAAAATACTTGCATTATATATCAAATCTCTATTCAATAAAAGTGTGGAAAATAAAGTTTCTTCTGTTTAACTTATGACGTGCATTTCAAAATGTTGGATTTGAGTTGACGAAAAAATCTAACTTTTGATAAATTTAACTGCCATTTATTCCTTGTTGTTATAAGATTTGTGTAAATATGTTTTTTCAAATAGATGTTTAATTGGTTTTCAATGGGAATATATTTATTTATCACGATCTTTTGATGGGGACAAGTGCATTCTGCATATATAATATCGATTTCCAATTTGAAATATATATATTGTGATTGGATTTGAGTATAGAATAGAAAGAAAAGGATTATGTTTACGTAGATTTATAAGTTCTTAGATTACTATCGAAAAACAAACCATCGTTTTCAACAACATTACCACATCTTTCTAATATTGTATTCCAATCCTTTCACTTGATGTACATGTTGAGATAAAGGTAGAACTACAATGAAGTTGAGTGGATTTAAATACAAAATAATAAGAAAATATATATATCTATATAATGCACTTATCTTATTATTGAAAAACAAGTTGTAGATCTAAAAAACAATAACATAATATCATATTTTTTGTTAATGTATTAAAATCCATTATGTATTTTGTGTGGTACGAATATGCCAAAAAAAAACCCAACCACAATTTTATATTAACGTTATTCAAATACATTGAGTATTTGATAAATATAATAGATGTAGTTGTAGATAGATTTTATCTATACATAATGTAGTAATACCCATCCAACGACATTCTAAACACATATAGTCCCATCCCATACCCACTAAATATTATGTGGTTAGACAAGGATATTGAGTGCCTTAGGTAGGTAATAGAACTTCATGAAAATGTTCACATTCAATGGAATTCCTTTATGCAATTGCGGAGATGGCTATTCTTTATAGATATTTCACCAATACCCTTTGAATGTGCCCCAACTAGGCATTTGAATCATTCCTTCACCAACCCCTAAAGAAAACAATATAATGTCAAATAGATATTGACATTAAAAAATTATGGAGTACGTTAGAAGAGAAACACCTCCGCATGTTATCTTCAATCAGTAATAGTAGGTATATCTCTACTACTTATAACTAAATTACATTTTCCCATTCTTTGCAAGGAAACTATTTATCATCAATTACTTTACATGAATGCTTGTCAAACTAATTATAGAACACATTTTCCACCATTATATGATGCCAAAAATAAATGGAGCCAATTCTAGAGCCTTCCTTTGAAGTTCCAATACAGGTTATCAACATCATGTACTTAAATCATTTGTATCTTCACTTCCATTCTTTATGCCTCCAAACTATGATGCTAATAATGCTATTAATCATTGCAGAATCTTTCAATCGTAATTGACATTCAACACCTTCGATGGTTGCCTAAATCTTGGATGACTACAAAATATTTGATGATTTACACCACAGTGCCATATACCGCACATGTTTTACTATATTGTTCTTATTGTTATATCTCAGTGGCCGTGTTAAGAGTGCATGCAAAATGTAAACACATATAAATACAAAATAATTCAAAATCAATATTTACTCTCCATTAAATACTTCACAATTATTTATTTTGTAAAATCAAGCAAATCATTGTTTATTATTGACTACGTGTAAATGCGCTTTGATGACATAATCTTACTTTGTAGAATTAAAATTGTCAAGAACACTAGTATTATTATTATTATAATATTTGCATAAACTCATTCATGATCTATATCAATAAGCCTTCCTTTGAAGTTCACATACATGTTATAGAGGGTGATTCCCTAAATCATATGTATCTACACTTTCATCTCAAAGTGAACTCATCCCCCAAGTTGGACTATCTAAGGACATTATTCACGATTGCTATGAATATTCCAATGCACAAACTGTTTACAAATTTTAAAATATGTCATACCTGGACATTATTCACGAGGCTATGAATATTTGCAAAACTTTTACAAATTTTAAAATATGTCATACCTATAAGGAGGGAAGCAAAGCAGTAGACTCCTTAGCCAATGAAGGGGTTTCTAATATTCATCTTAGTTTATGGCAGGATTACAACAAAATCCCACAAACTCCAAATGTAATCATTACCCATGATAACAAGGCCAGTTGTCCACAAAAATAATACATGCCATCGGAGAGGACAAGTAAGAAATAAGATTAATGAGTACATCACACACTTGGGTCGTGCCTCTCTCGGCTGGCGCACTAATTGTTTAATTAGACTTAACTAGTTTATCCCTTGCGGTTTTTTTCATCTTTTATATAATGTCTTACGTCCATTACAAATCAAGTGATCGCCATGCATTAAAAAAAATCAAGTGGTGGTTGCTCGTGACAAAATGCATGGGAATTCCTTATCTTAGGCCACCAATGTTCTTATTTTCACATCTTTGGTCGGATGCGCACTCACCCAATTCTTTTCATTTTGAAAATGGCTTGTGGTTCTTACCATATTGATTTCACTAAAGTGCATTGTCATTTCATTTTATGTTTAAATTATTCCAAAGACATATGGATGTTTCCCTTTCAATTGTTGAGAATAACATCTGTATTTTTTGCTGAATTATTAAATTTAGGTGACGGTTTTTGTGTAGAGTAATTATGCCTAGAGGCGTTTACAATGGTAGTTAAGTTGTAGTGAGTGCATTGTTCCTTTTATTC